>JAJMAQ010000017.1:0-201832 GCA_030564945.1 Saturnispora ahearnii | reverse complement strand
CTGACAAGTTATATAATAGTTAAGGAATGTGTATAAGAGAGATCGTTGGCTAGTTGGTATTACTTTGCAAAGTGAACCAATACTAAGTATGATAATGATAGGTATCATTATCGCTTAGGATTGCATTAACCTATAAATATTTATATGAATTATTAAATCACCTGATTACGTAATTGTTCGATTTAGTTACTGTTGGAATAAGAGCATTTTTGCATTTTGAGCTCTCTGTGGACTCCGAAGATCAGCTTGAAGTAAAACACCTTAATAAACGGCAGGACTTTTGAACGTGAACGAAACTACAAGATAGATATTGAAGAAAAACAAAATGGATAGGAATAAAAGAATATGAGTGGTATTTAGTCAATTAGCATAGGGTCTTTAAACAATTGAGAGAGATAAAATATTTTTAGAAAGTTATGGCCTTTTTGATGATTTGATTAATGAAATTGACTGCTAATTGAATTTGTTCAGTTTCCTTATCAGAAATTGTGTTAATCCATTCCAATGATAATGCTGAGTAAATATTCACCTCTTATATCACGTGCTTCCTAAAAGGGTTTTTTTACCACAGCCCTCATTTTCTTGAGGTCGCAGTCACACAATTTTGTAGTTGAAGCATAGAGCTTGAAACTTTTACACATTTAAGCGCTGAAATTTTTCAATCTTAGTCTATTCGAACTTAAACATATTCTTTTCTGCAACAACAAAAATGGCTCCAATCGTATGTGACTACTATTCACAGCGATACATTTTTATGTTTTAAAGTCTTTAATAGAATATCAGATGAAGTTCTTTTCCCTTAGGAAGAACAATATCTGATGTTTATTTTAAAGCCTAGTTTTTACACTATTCTGTGTCCTTAATATAAATCTTATATTGAGTTCTGCAGTAGGTTTTATCTTAAACATTGGTCAAACTAATTTTTTGATTAATTATTCTGTAATTAAAGTTCTTTGTAAATATAAATGATGTACCAAAGTGAGAAAAGAAATCCTTTCAAATCTTTAATTTTTTGACACTAACCTTATTTATTATGCTTCAGACTAAGAAGACTCAATCCGTTCAAAAGACTTTCACTGTTGATACTGCTGTCCCAACCGAAAACGGTGTTTTTGACCCAGCTGCTTACGTTAAGTACTTGGTTGAACACATTAAGGTTGATGGTCACCTTGGTCAATTAGGTGAATTGATCTCTGTTAAGCAAGAAGACTCCAAGGTTGTTGTTGTTTCTACTACCAAGTTCTCCGGTAAGTACTTAAAGTACCTTACTAAGAGATACTTGAAGAAGAACCAATTAAGAGACTGGATTAGATTCGTTTCTGTTAAGAAGAACGAATACAAGTTGGCTTTCTACGCTACTTCTGTTGATGAAGAAGACGAAGAAGATGCTGAATAAATGTGTTCACATTCAAAATAACTATTTAATTTCCTTTAAATATACATTTTAATTGATCTGTATTCTTTTCTATTTTGCTGGGTATTTCTCTTTTGTTTAATTTAACGCTTATTTCACTTCCGAAATTGTAACCAGCTAAGCTAGAGTAAGCACTTTTTGTATCTGTGGCACTTACGTAAGAGAGTAATGATTCTTATAGTAAAAAAAAATTGAAGGGCACCGAGAGTTAGATTAGTGTGAAAGCTTTAAAATACATACACATAAGCATTTACCTTTAATTTTAAACCAACAAAACGCATTTCAATGTCTTCTGATACAGAAGATGGGTTTCATATCACACATTCCAATTTACTTAAAAATAAATACAGAAAATCAGGTGTAACTGTTGATTCTATCCCCTCTGCAAATACCAAAATGGTATTGTCAAATGATTCGTTGAGCGCAAATAATAATAATACAGATGAAAAGCCAAATCCTTTCAGTAAGATACAATCATATTCTTATGATTCTGATTTATCAGTAGAAGATGATGAGGGAGATGCTCGTACTACAGATGTGGATTATGTGGAGTATAAATTCTCTAATTCGAGAGGAAATGAATCATATACAATTTTAGATAGAGGTTTTGGCAATGTAGAATCACAATACGAAAAACAAAATACTGATAATAATGCTGATTCAATTCAAATAAACGAGGTTAAATCATATAGGAAAATATCAAAATCAAGGGAATTGAATATTGATGAAGAAAGCGATGATGCTGATGATTGGAAAGAAATTAATACTCAGCTTGATTGTGGTGATATTTATAATTTAAAAGGTGAAAAGATTGACTCGTTTATTCATAGCAAAGATTCTTTGCCAACTAGTGATTCTTCACTTTCGTTATCAAAAAAGACCAAAAATAGTGGAACTGGTGTTGGTAAGAAAATTATTGGTGCTGTTACTGGTGTTAAACAAAGTAAGGATAAGAAAGCAGAGAATTTACTTGAAAATTATCACAGAACTCATTCATTGCATTCTGATAAAACTCAACAGGGATACACTAGAATTGATGTCGAAAAGCAAGCTAAAAAATTTGAAGAAATGGATAAGAAATTTGACTTCCTTTTCCAAAATGAAAATTCAAATTTAAGAAAGTTACATCAACAAGCAAACAAAGCTCCAGACGCAGTTGATATAACTACTAGTTTTCTGAATCAAGAGATTGAAGAATTTGTTGCTCCTGAAAAATTTAACGAAGTTTTTGTAAATGAAGGGCGTCCTGATGTTTTACTTGATCCAAACACCCAAATGATGTCAACGAAATCAATGTTAGATGATTCTCAGAAAATTGCTTATGCTGCATTAGTCAAATTGATCATAGTTCAGCTGAATACGTCCTTAGCTCAGATTAGAGGATCAGGATCTACTTCAGTTTTAAAGAAACTTGCGACGAGTAATAAATCATTTATGAGATGGTCTATCAATATAATGAATACCTTATATGACCACTTAGATATTAACAGACCCGAGGAGCGATCAATGATTGAAACTTTAAGTTGCCATGGTGTGGAGACTCAAGATTTGACAAAGGTCTTTGATAAAAGAATGACCGTTGAAAACCATTTAAAAGAGGAAGAGAATGAAATCCAAATGATTAATGTTGATGAATCAAATACAGAAATTGAGATTGATGTTAAATGGACCTTAATCTGTGATCTGTTTTTAATATTGTTAGAAGCTTCAGTTTATGATGCTAGATCACGTACTCTATTAATGAATTTTGCTCTATCCATTGGTATTGATAGTCTAGAAATATACCAATTTGAAAGAAGAATTACTGATTCCTTAGAAATTGATGAAATAATGGAAATTATGCGAAATCAACAAATCTTGGATGAAAAGGATATTTTAAAGCAGCATAAAAGGAAGAATAAGAATCAAAAAATTGTTAAAATTGCATTAGCTACAGCCGCTGGTGGATTAGTTATTGGGTTATCTGCTGGTGCCCTTGCTCCTGTTATCGGTGCAGGTATTGCAGCTGGGTTAACAACGGTTGGCATTGGTGGTACTTCAGGGTTTTTAGCAGGTACTGCAGGTACGGCAATCATTACCACTAGTGGTGTTTTATCTGGTATGAGAGCTGGTGGAAATGCAATGAATAATAGAGCGGGTTCCGTTAAAACATTTGAATTTATTCCTTTACATAACAACAAACGTGTTAATCTAATCATAACAGTTTCAGGTTGGATGTCTGGTTCATTGGATGATGTTAGATTACCATTTTCGACTGTTGATCAAGTTATGGGAGATTTATATTCTCTTCTATGGGAGCCTGATATGTTGGCAAGTATGGGTCAAACAATTGGTATCTTAGCAAATGAAATTTTAACTCAAAGTATTCAACAGATCTTAGGTAGCACACTATTAATTACTCTAATGGCGGGGTTACAATTACCAATGATGTTATCTAAATTAGGTTATCTATTAGATAATCCTTGGAATGTGTCGTTGGATAGAGCATGGTCGGCAGGTTTAATTCTTGCTGATACCTTAAGAAGAAAAAAACTTGGTGGAAGACCAATCACATTAGTTGGATTTAGCTTGGGTGCAAGGTTGATTTATAGCTGTCTTTTGAGTTTAGCCAAGTCGGGAGATTATGGCATTGTCGAAAACGTTTATTTCTTTGGCTCACCTGTTGTTATTAAAGATGATGAAATAGCTCTAGCCAGAAGCGTTGTCAGTGGTAGATTCATTAATGGTTATGTAAAACAAGATTGGATCTTGGGATACTTATTTAGAGCTACATCTGGTGGGTTAAGAACTATTGCAGGTTTATCTCCTATTGAAAATGATCAATTTGGTATTGAAAATGTTGATTGTGCTGAATCTGTTACAGGTCATATGCAATACCGAGAGGCAATGCCTAAGTTACTGAAGATTGTTGGTTGGGAAGTTCTTGAAGATCAATTTGTTGAAATTGATCAGCCAAATCCAGAAGAAGAAGAAAGACAGCGTAAATTGTTAACAGATTTTGAAAAAGCCCAATCTGGTAAAAAGAAAAAGGGGTGGTATAATAAATGGTTTGGTAAATCCAAAAGTGCAGAATGGTGGGAAATGTACGAAGAAGGTGAAAAGGAAAAGAAAGAAAAAAAGATGTTTGATATTGCAGCATTAAAAAAAGAAGTTGAAAACCTAGAAGCAGAAGCCGAAATGAAGAAGAACAAAAAGGGCGAGGAAGTAAAAGAAGAATCATATAAACAAGATACCGGAGTTGATGTTACAACTTTAATCACTGGTACTACAGATTTGCAAAAGGCCGTGGAAGATACCCTAAGAGTCGAAGAAAAGAATGATCTAAATGATGATAATGACAAGAAAGAAGATATTGAAGTCAACCAACAGGACGAAGAACAAAAAACTCCACAGTTAGTTGATCCACTAGTTGCAAGTTTCCATTGCTCACCAAATAGTAAACCAATTCAACCAACACGGAAGGATTTTGGTTCTAAACAACTTCGAAATAAAAGATCTATAATTAACTTGGTGGAATCAACAAAAACGGAAGAGGAACTTAAAACAATATTACCATTTCCAGAGAAGAGTAACAATGGTCAACTGAAATCATTTAAAATACATTCTCATTTGGACAATGCCAAGCCAAAAGATAAAGGATTTTCATTTTTAAATATGAAAAAGCAGCCATCAAAGACTGATAATATCAATATTTCTACTACACTTGAGGCGAACAAACATAGATCACATGGATTGGGGTTCGATATAGTTAAAGTTACAGAAGTTGGAAATGAAACAGATGATATAAAAGAAGAAAGGGAATTTAAGCATTCTATTCCAAAATACGAGCCTATTGATTATGGGGAAGATTTCCCAACAAATTATGGAGGCGAGGTAGTTAAAATTGCATATGGTGACGAATTTGATAATTTAACAGATAAAGTTAAAGAAAAGCATAAGGATACAGCAGGGTTTGGAGTGACGATGGAACTCAATTATGGAGACGAAGAGGAGTTTCCACAAGATGAAAGCCATATAGCTGTATCCTTCTCCTAATATACTATTATAATTATAATTATTATATATATATTTGAATTTATAATCTATTTCGTAATGAAATATTAATATAAAACGGGATAAAAAGAAGACAAACCTAGTACAAAACTTAACAGCAAGAAGATGACGACTTAGCAGAATTTCCACCAGATTGAACGTTGATTTTGTCGTTTTCAACGGCAGGTTCATCAGGCATTTGTTCGTTAATAGCAGCAGCCATTTGGTAAAACACTTCCTCCACATTAGTACCGGTCTTTGCGGAGGCTTCAACGAAGTGAACACCCAATTGGTTAGCAAATTCTTCACCTTCTTGTGTTGAGACTTGTCTAATTTGGTCTTCATCACATTTGTTACCAACAAAGAAGATCTTGGCATCATCATTAGCATGTTGTCTAACAGTATCGTACCAAGATTGCAAATGTTCAAAAGTTGCCCTATCTGTAACATCATAAACGATGGCAATACCCATAGCACCTCTGTAGTAAGCAGTAGTAATAGTTCTGAATCTTTCTTGACCAGCAGTATCCCAAATCTGAAGTTTAATTTTGGTGCCATTCAAATTAATTGTTTTGATCTTGAAATCAATACCAATGGTGGTGATGAACTGGGCGTTAAATTGGTTGTCGACAAACCTGACCAACAAACAGGACTTACCAACACCAGAGTCACCCACCATGAGCAACTTCATAGACTTGTCAAATTGCTTTCCCTTTGATGCCATTTTATCCTTGATGATAATCTAGTGATATATAACGCGATGAATGCAAAATTCTGTCTCCTCACTTCCTATAGTAACATATGGCGGTTGATAATCTACGCATGGATAAGAATAGAAAGAGCGCCAATAAAGACGTTGATTAAATTGGGACCAATTAGTAGATACGTTCTGTGCTTTTAAAACTCTTAAAATCTTCAGTATTTAGAGTTTTTTTTGTGTCTGTTTGTATGACTGTATTAACAAATGAAAATATGAACTACAACATCAGCATGCTTTCTATAATAATCGTCGGGAGCACGGTAAGAATTGGATATTAGTACGTGATAAGTTCATTTACTGGAAAGAAGCAACTGTAGCTGGTTATAAAGGGATTTAAATGAAACGCTGATGTTCCTGTTGCTCATTTGACGATTAATAGGAACATGAGAGGAACTTAAGAGATTAATAGAGTGAAAAGAATACAAGTGGATTCCTATATTATTATATTGTGACAGTATTATAGAATTTTACTTGGGTGAAACGGCCGAATGCGTGATATATCACACGTTGTTAGTAAGTTGAATCCCTTTGGTTTGAACTAAGATACAAGAAAATGTATCAAAGGGAGGTGCTGAAAAAAGGCAGATTGAATATACAATAAAAAAGTTGTCGATAAGTTCAAAGGAAAATCTCTCAAGGTTCATTCATGAAATACTGAATTACATTAATGTTGGAAATTGAACATATTCTGGAAAAATGACATATTTCAGAATAAAGATGATGAAAAATAAAGGGAAAACTATGTTTCAAAAGCAGAAAATAATACAAAAGTCACAAAATTCACCAAATAATACAGGATGTATCTTCAAACACTACTTGATTCTTCATTTTGCCACTGAAATCATTTTAAGCACTTTCAAATCCATATTCGATTTTTTTTTAAACTGAAAGAAAAGTAAAATTTTTTAAGTTTTCAACGACTGTTTTATTACTCAAGGTTTTACTAACACACAAGAACAAATGCCTACCGTTGCTGTTGACAAACAAGATCTCTTTGACCTTATTGGCAGAGAATACACTACCAAGGAGTTTGATGAATTATGCTTCCAATTTGGTATCGAACTTGATGAAGATACCACTGAAGATGTTAAGGGTACTGATGAAAGACCTCAGTTAAAGATCGAAATCGGTGCTAACAGATACGATATGCTTTGTATCGAAGGTATTGCCCAATCTCTTAACGAATACCTTGGTAGATCTGAATTGCCAAACTATAAGTTACTTCCACAGGAACCTCAAACCACTTTGACTATCAAGGAATCTACTCAACAAATCAGACCTTATGCTGCTGGTGCAATCTTAAGAGGTATTAAGTTTACTCAAAGAGCTTATGACTCCTTCATTGCCTTACAAGATAAGCTTCATTCCAACTTGTGTAGACAAAGAACTCTTGTTGCCATGGGTACTCACGATATGGATACATTACAAGGTCCCTTCACATATGAAGCTTTACCACCCCAAGATATTAAGTTTGCTCCGTTGAACCAAACTGAAGTCATGGATGGTAACAGATTAATGGAATTTTACAATGGTGATAAAAATCTTGGTAAGTATTTACACATCATTGAAGGTTCATCCGTTTTCCCTGTTATTCTTGATGCCAATAGAACCGTTTGTTCAATGCCACCAATTATCAATTCTAACCATTCTAAAATCACCTTAAAAACTCAAAACGTCTTCCTTGATATTACTGGTACTGACAAGACTAAGGTTGAAGTTGTTTTGAATCAATTAGTTGCCATGTTCTCTCGCTACTGTTCTGAACCATTCACTATTGAACCAGTTAAAGTTATTTCTGAACACAACAATGAAACTCGTGTTTGCCCAAACTTAACAAAAAGATCACTCCCAATTGAAAAGTCATACATTAATTCATGCCTTGCTCTTGAACTTTCTTCTAATGAAATTTGCGATCTCCTTAAGAAAACCTCATTGATCGCTTCTCCATCAACAACAGATGATAACATTATTGATGTTAAGATTCCAATTACCCGTCCTGATGTTCTTCACGCTTGTGATGTTATGGAGGATTGTGCCATTTCTTACGGGTACGATAACCTTACTAAGACTTATCCAAAGACTGCTGCTACGACTGCTTATCCATTACCTGTTAACAAAATTGGTGATATTTTACGTATTGCATCTGCTCAAGCAGGTTGGCTCGAAGTTTTACCATTGACATTATGTTCTCACGATGAAAACTTCAAGTTTTTACTTGATGATTCTCCAGAATCTCTTGCTCAAGTTGTTTCACTTGCTAATCCAAAGACTGTTGAATATCAAGTTGTTAGAACTTCTCTTGTTCCTGGTATTTTAAAGACTATTAGAGAAAACAAGAAACATGCTATTCCAATCAAGGTTTTCGAATGTGGTGATATTGTTTTCAAGGATGCTTCATTAGAAAGACAAGCCAAGAACCAAAGAAATTGGTCTGCTGCTTATGCTGGTAGTAAATCCGGTTTTGAATACATTCAAGGTCTTTTAACTAAGATTATGCAAACTTTTAGAGTTGACTTCTTGGAAACCCCAGCTTCTGGTGAAAGAGGCTTCTGGACTGAAGCTAGCGAAGATAAGAAAATGTTTTTCCCAGGTAGGGGTGCTGCTGTTTATTACAGAGCTAAGAAGGGCGAAGAAGCTCAAAAGATTGGTTACATTGGTGTTTTACATCCAGAAGTTGTCGAAGCCTTTGAAATCCCATTTGCTGTTTCCATTGTTGAAATTAATGCTGAAGTGTTCCTGTAAATTTGTCAACTTAGTATAGCTACCATGTATCCTCTATCACATCTCCATAGACCTTTTGTTTTGTAGAAGTTTTAGTTTCAGACCTTAATTTTTCAAAATTTTATAAAACAAAAAAAACCCTATTATTTCAAAAATTTCAAAAGGGGAAAATTTTTTTTTTCAAGAAGCTATAAAAGGACAACAATCCCCCCGTCCGTTTTAAATTTTTTTTCATAGATATCTTTTTATAATAACAACCTTCACCTCATTTAAGCTACTGGCCATGCCTTACCTCGTTGTATGGATTTTGGTTCGTGTTTCTTCGGAGACCACAGTATCTGATGTGCGTGCTTGTCGGTTCTCGCGAAGCTAATGGTTGACCTATTTCTGGTTTCTGTCCGTCTTCGGATGTTGATCGTTACTAGGGGGTTATAGATATCATAGAGTTGCTCAATCGAGGGGTTGGATATTAATAGTGGAATTACGTTGTTCGTAATTGACCTTTGGGTTGATATCTGGCATCTTGAATTCTTAATTTTATTGACTGCTACTTTTTCTTGATCATTTCGATGTGAAAGTAAAAGTTGCTGTTGTATTGTTAATTGAGTTCGTTGCTGGTAGGGCTCCTTTTTCTATTTAGCGGTATATTCCTATTCTCTACGAAGTCTCTACGAGTCTGTTATCGTTTGGGAAACAACCATATCGCGTACATCTTTTGTTCTTATATGCCTTCCTTTATTGTAAAAAGCACACAGAATGTAAACACTTTCTTAATTCTACTCTATGTTAGTTTAAAAAAAAGTGTTATACATTGTAGAAAAGAGATATATTTATCTTGGTCAAGATGTAAAAATTAAAAGCTAACTACATCATCAAGACACTGAGTCCAAGAAGACCTCCAATAAACAGTTAGGATTTCCAATGTAGCTGTTTGAAGAAGAAAATTACACTGCGGAGTACTGCTTTCGTCATTAGAAAAGACGGTCACTTCTGTAAATCCCTTAGACACAGCCTGTATTGACTCGCTGTTTACAGTGGTTGTATATGTATGCCCAGCACTATCTGTTGATGTAATGGCGTATTGCGTTGGGATTCTTTATAAAGAACTCATCTAAAATGTTGTTGTTTTCAACGTAAGTGATATGCTGTTCAGCATTAGTAAGATTTGCCAATAGAAGAGGCAATACAAACGCTCCTGCAGAGAAGAAGTTTGTGTTGTAGTTTAATAAAGACATGAGAGTAAATTTATGGGACACGATGATCTTCCAAGCGATGAAAAGTTAATTTGAGAGACTATAGAGTCTCTTTTCTATGAAAGAGACGTCTATATACAAACATAATGGTAACATTGTCTTTGATTTGTTTATATTTACATGAGCACGAAATCTAACTACTCAGCCATTTTTCTGAAGCAGATCATATCTGGAAAAAAATCGACTTCGCATATCAGACACTTTTGCAAGTCTAGTTATATCAGCCTCCTTATAAGCAATGTCTTTAAATCCTTATAATCTCTCAGCAACAACACTTCAAACAACGTATATCACTGGTTTACCAGAGAGTACTGTGCATTATGATACAGTCGACCTCGAAATTGAACCTATTAGTATTATTCCCCAAGATAAGAGAGGTTCAAGTGGATCTCGCGGTTCAAGTGGTTCACGTGGATCTCGCGGTTCAAGTGGTTCTAATGGTTCACGTGGATCTCACGGTTCTAATGGTTCTAATGGTTCTAATGGTTCTAATGGTTCTAATGGTTCTAATGGTTCTAATGGTTCTAATGGTTCTAATGGTTCTAATGGTTCACGTGGATCTCACGGTTCTAATGGTTCTAATGGAAATGCACAAGGTTCTCAGAATCAAGGCTATCAAGGTAGAAACAATGGCAACAATGGCAACAATGGTGGTAACGGAAGAAATAATAACGGTAATCATCCTCCCGCCGTCAACTATGCTGGAGGCTATAGAGGTTATCCAGCTGGTTTAATTTTTGGTTTACCAGCAGTTGTTGGTGTCGGTTTATTAGCAGGTCATGTTTATCACACATACTCATCTGATGGTTCTTTAATTTACTCCGAGGTTCCAACTTCTTGTCCTTCGTCTGTTCCGGAAACTGCCAGTACAGGTAGTTATTCTGGTATCACTACTTGTTTACACAATCCAACTTCTATACCTGATGCACACTATGTTACTATCACATCGGATTCCAATGCATCTCCGTCTTATTTCTCAGTAGAATCAACTGCTCCAAATTCTGATTCTTCAGTTTCAACAGCTCCAATTTCTTCAGTTTCTTCAATTTCACGATCAGTGGGTGGCGCTGTTTCATTTCATACCCCTCATTATACTGGCAAATGTCTAAAAACATCTTATGTTTTCAGTGCTTTAATTGGTATTGGTGTTGTCCTTACTGTCGTTTAATTATATCAAGTTCTTTTGTCAGCATTTCATTTTGTCACATATAAAAAGGAATTACTTTTTTGTAAATTTAGTGTTATAAAAAATAAGTAAACTTATTTAGGGTTCTTTTTATCAAACGAACATTCAAAAAGTCCTAAACTAATAGGAGCATCCATGGTAATACCATTACTATTGACATCTGCAATCATATCAAATGGTTTATATGTAAATTTTGTTATGATAGCGTCACTATTTAATGATCTATCCAGCTTTTGGTTTACAATGAATAACTTTCTTTCTTTTTCTTCAATGGTATCTTTCAAACCAAAGTACTTTAGTAAATGTTTTAAGTTATTATTAAGACTTGGTGGTTTGATATTAAGAATATTTGGAATATTGACATACATAGTTGACCCTGGTGTCGTTGAAGAAAACATTTGATTACCAACCTTAGGAGATGAATGTGGTGAGATAAAAGAACTCGGCGTGCCTTTGGTTAACCACAGAGCATGTGCGTTAGGAACACCATGCTGTGATTGCTGAGCACCTTGTGACATGAACTGTCTTTGTTGTTCTTGAATAATATACTCAGTGATTAAAATTTTTAGTGATATTAGAACATCATATAATAAATTTTTCAATTTTGGATTCCTTGATATGGTTCTATTATTGTATAATTTTGTTAAATTCATTAAAAGAACGTCCTTTTGTAAGTTTATAGATCTTTTGATGATCAATTCAACCAAAAACTTCCTATGTAACATAATAATTTTTGAAATCATTTTAATACCCTTGCTCATGGCATCTATTCTATTGGCTCTATTACTATAATTAGGTTTCTTAGAATGATCAATTCCATGACAATAATATATCAATTTTTCTATTGACATGTTTAATGAAAAAACTAAGGCATCTGTCAACCCGACATTTTGATCATCGTATTTGAATCTTGAACAATTGGATAAAATGTTATTTAAATATTCCGTCATATTTTCACCCTCTACTAAAAACGAGGGAAATGTGTCGCTTGTTAAGTAAACCTCCTCACACGATAACAATATTTTAGTTTTGATCGGATCAGGCAAAAAAGAAAATAGTTCCCCGACTATGCCACCCGAGTTAACCTTTGAATTTTTTAACGATCTAATGGTCCCCATTAAGTTTACAATTAAATTAACACAAAAATTGTTAGTTTCATTAAAATTTTCCCTAGCGGCGGAGTCCATCAGAAGACATCTAAATATCCATTGATACAAGGGGAGATTAAAATAGGATAAGTTGCTAACAATTATTTCAACTTCTTCTGGCCAAGATAAATTATTTGCAAGTATGTAGTTTTTCATAAAATACTTTATTAATCCTTTTGAATCAAATGACTGATCATCATTTTCGTAAAAAAACTTAATGAATAAATCCATATGGTGGTCCATCAAAGTCCAAAATCCACCAATAATATACTTAGATAAAGGTGGTAAAGAGCCACTTGAATCAATAATTTTCGTCGGGTTTGTACTACGTTGAACCATTGGAACACCTGTTAATTCGGGGAATGAATCAAATTCACTGACACTAACAGTAACAGCTTCACTAACAGAAACTCTGCCACCCATTGCCGAAGTTGAACCCATAGGAGTATTCACACTAACACCTGGTTCTCCAATAACATTAACATCGAGCAAAGAACCAGAATTGACGGAATTTAAAGATGTCTCTTTAAATCTGGCGTAGATAGTATCGTAAACAAACCTAAAGTATCTCTCCGGATACTCAACAGAGTATTTCCAACAATAAAATCTTAATCGAAATCTTTCCAAGTCATTAAGGACAACTTGATCATCGTAAATGCTAAATAATATATCAGAAACCAAATTATCAAATCCACTATGCAAAAAAGAACCATTACTAGTGGATTCTGAGGTATTTTGGGATGTTAGGTAACCAAACATATCAATAAATTTAGGAATTGCTAAGAATCCATCACTGATCATTCTTGTAAAGATTTTTCTATTCACATCATAATCCAGAATTAAAGATGGACTAAAGTATCTTCTAATATAACCAACTAAATGCATTTCAAAATCTTCAGGTCTCCAAAGCTGAAGAAATTTTAAAAACTTTATGATTGGGAGGAAATTTTGTTGAATATCTAATCCTTTAATAAAGTTAAGATAAAGAACTAAACCATTATTAAAATGTTGACTGAATTCAGCAATGTTCATCATTTTTTCATAGGAACTAAATCCAAGATTGTTCAATTCTTGAGTACTTATGGTAAGAGTTAATAGTTCCATGGATGAAGATGGCAGTTTTGCTTTTGGATTTTGGAAAAGTTCACCAGAAGTTGGACAATTAGCTAATAAAGAATACCATCCACAAATCTCAAGCTGGTCGTTGCTTGCCCAGCGTTGGAATATATTGGTTATAACTTCCCATTTGGACTTTTCAACGTTGAAGCAACTCAAAGAACTTTTTAATATTTTTTCATAATAAGTAACTAACATCATGAGGTGCAAAACTAAATCGCCTTCTTGAGGTTCAAGCTTTAGAGATTGCTTATCATTCTCTGAAGGGAATAAATTAAAATCAACTCCTATGATGGTCAACTCTAAGATATCCTCAATAATATCAAGTTCAATACCAAGATCAATAAGGATAGCCAATCTAGTTCTATAAAGTTTCATAAGAGAAGTACCAGTGTCAATATTGTCTAATTTGCCAGTTTTTAAAAGTCCAATTACAAGGTTAGCCATATTTTGTTTTAAACTAGCGTACATAATGGAACAGTCATAATCAAGCTTCCAAAGCCAAGTGGATTTGAGATCATCAAAGGCTTTACTTGCATCTTCAAAAACTTCTATATCAGAACTAATAGTATCCCAGAATATAAGCAAATTAGATTTCAAATTTTCATATTGGGAATCCTGATCTGGTGGCGAAATACCCGTTGATTCTGAAAGTCTTTTTAATATATTTTTAGAATTACCAACTCTTAACTCGGTTATAGTATTCAAAATAAGTAAATGAATGTAACATGTTCTATCGGCCTTTGATAAATAAATAACACCAGATGCAATCAATTTCCTTAAATAAGAAGATATGATAAATAATTTATGTTCTTTCAATTTGGTAATCAACAATAAAAATCCAGATAATGAGTAACATTGACCTTGGGGAGTGTATGTATTATGAAAGTTCAAAACTTCTGAAATATTATTAACAAATTCAGTAATTGTAACCTCTAAATCAATTTTCAATTGTTTGCTCTTTTTAGTCTTGGCCTTTGTTAATTGATCATAACGTTTCCTCAATAATGTAATGATCAATGCGATCCTCTTTGAGCTATAATCACTGTTTGTTTCGGGAAAAATATTATTTTGGATAGCCCATTTTAGGATGAACAAAACGTGATCTTTCCAAGTCGTGGTATTCTTAATTGAAACTTCGTCAAATATTAATCTTAACAGCTCATCAATTGGTTCATCTTTAAAATTATTAAGTTTAGCAATAATCAATGATGTTTGATCAGTAGGAATTGAATATAAGTTCACCGATTCATTATATTTACCATTATTATAAGAAGAACCCATTGGATTTTTCGCATCATCAATCATAAGAGATTCATTACGGTAATGAATCAAATTATATTGATCATTAACAGCTGGAATATGGACATCTAAGATCTTTTTCAAAGGTGTTTTTAATTTACTCCAACCAGAGGGGGTAATAAAGGAATCTGAGTTAAAATAGAATAAGAAACGAATCAAAAACTGAAACTTTACCGTCATATTAGAAACCAATTTTTCATAACTGAGATGTTTTGGCAGATCATTCATTGAAAGAGTTAAAAACAACAAAGCTTCCCCAAGTTCCTTGGCCAAATAATCCACTTTGATAATTTTAAACCAAAATTTCTTTAAAAAGAGATAATGAACACTGATATATTTCAAATTCTGAATGGTGAACACTTTTCCTTTAACTGTATTTGTCAAATACCTAACAATCCACGTTAAAAAGGTAACCTTATCCATGAGACCTTCTATGTACAAATTAACAACTAATTCCATTGCAAAATCTATAGTAGCAGTCCAATTTTGTGATTGTTCATTATTTACATGAAAACAACTACTGATGATACCCTCTAAGAAAGCTGTCACTTGTTCAGTCCATTCAATGACCCATTTGTTAACACTAATATTAACGTTAGCACCTGATTTCCTATGGAGTTGCCTTTGCTCATTACTAGCAACACATCTAATCAACCATATATTTCTGGATATTGGCACCCTATGAAGAAGACATTGCTCCAATAAGGCTTTGTTTCGTAAACCATGAGGAATGGCCTTTGATAGTTGGCTCAACGGTATTTTAGGATCTGAAAGCTTTTTCAACCAAACATCCTTCTTATGTTCAGTCAATGTCATACGAGCTGGCGGTTTGTAAACCATTTTAGGCTTTACTTTATTGAAATCTCGTCGTTTTACTTGAGCACTCGAGAGAATCTCATTCAACTTATCCAATTTGTTCGTCTTTGTCGGTTGCACATTGGTCTCGGAAGTAAATAGCGGCTTGATAAAGGCTCTGCCGGGTTGATATTCAGCAGTAACTTCTCTTGGAGCACAATAACCCTTTGCTAGGTATACCTTCATCAAATGATCATCATAGGGGGTTTGTTTCCACACCTCGTAGTCTGGGAAAACAGCAGGGTCCACACCACCCATCTTGTAAACCCCCCCTGGAGGCAGTACCTCGCCGTCGGTAACAACAAGAACCTCGTTCAAATGGTCCCTGCTCTCCATATTGTTGTTATTAGATGAAGAAGATGAGTTTCATTATATGATGATAACGCGTAAACTAAAATTCAATTTATATTGTAACTATATATCGTAGAGTTTTTTTTGCTACAAAACTACACCAGTTATCGGTAACGGAAGTGTAGACTACTGGTCAAAGATAATGAATGCACAACGAACGTTGCACCATCCATCACATACTACCGAAAGTGTAGTTTTGGACGTTTCCTTTAACTCTGATCAATCGTGTTTTGCAATAGGATGTGAAAGAGGTTTTCGTGTGTATGGAACTGACCCATTGGTTACTCGTACAGTGCGAGAGTTTAGCTCCAAGATAGGTAGACCGGTGAACAAGGTAGGTGCCTTCCAAGTAGTAGATCAAGATATGGCTTTAACGGGATATGCTTCTCAAAGGGATAAAATTAGTTCAATAACTTCTCTTCCCTATGGCAAGGGCGTTGGTTTAGTTAAATTATTACTGAGAACAAACTACATAGCAATTGTTGGTGGAGGAAAGAATCCTTTGTTTCCTACTAATAAATTGCATATTTGGGATGAATCCAAGGGTAAATCTATTTTAACGTTTGAGTTCCCCACCCCTGTATTAAACTGTGGTGTTTCAAAGGATCATATTATTGTAGCATTAAAATCACAAGTTGTTATTTATTCATTTAGTATGAAACCAATGCTGATTTCTAGGTTTGATACAATTGGCAATGAAGATGGTATCTTAGACGTTGCGTTAACAACAGATTCTGTTCAATTGGCATTCCCTGCAAGAAATAAGGGACAAATTCAGTTATATGAATTGTCATCGGATACAACAATGCTCAATCAAAAGGGAAATGTTACTATTATCAAGGCCCACAAGAGTCAGCTTAAATATATAAAGATATCAAGGTCAGGGAAAATGATTGCTTCTGCTTCTGAATTAGGAACGTTGATAAGGATACACGATACTAAAACCAGTGCTTTGATGTTTGAATTTAGAAGAGGATTGGATAAAGTTACAATTACAAGTATGGCTTTTTCTAATGACGATACATTGTTATCAGTTTTAAGTGATAAAAATACCTTACATGTATTCAGATTGAAGTCCTCACCCATGAGCAATAAAACTCATCCACTGCATAATTTACCATTGCCAATTCCATCATATTTTCATTCTACTTGGTCATTTGTGTCTGAGTTTGTGGGAAGCGAGTCTTTTCTAAATGAGGGTGGTCAATTAGGATGGACCGATGATTCTAGCATTGTCATTATATGGAAAATAAGAGCCATTTGGGAAAAATGGAATCTGATATGGGAAGAATCAGGTAGCGAAACAGGTGCATCTAACTGGAAGCTTATTAAAAACGGTTGGAAGAGTTTGGATATTTCTAGTTCTATTAGGTAGTAATATATAATACTTCTAAAGACAGGTGTAAAATAAAATACATTAACATTTTATATATAGCTAAATGACTATAATTTTGATTTAAAGAAGATTGAACAAAATATAACTTCTGCAACAACTTGATATTGTAGTCCATTACGTACATTACATGATACAAGCCTCTGTCTAAAGGTTGTATCATTGAAGACCGATACTATGAGTTCAGCGTTTCTCCAATCAGAGACATATAATCGTATTTCCGTTAGATTATAATTGTACAACACACGTTGTAAATCTATAATATTAAGAATGATAGCCATAGAATCAGTAACTGAAGGTGGATTTCCACTGGGCGCCACCCAGCGTAGGCTTTTTGTGGGGTTGACCCCAAGTGTAAAACAATTAGAGTAATTCTGCATAGGTTGAAGGCATCTCGACATTGTAAAGACCATGTTGACCATCCCATCGTTTTATCGCTTGAGATGCCATCTCCGCAGTTTTGAAGATGACTATATCCACGGCCCGATGGGTCGAGGGATGAATAATAGCTCTCCTATAAGGCATAATGTCATGTAATTCTAAGTCCCAGACTGTATCTAGCACCCTATTTATTGGGATCTTGTAGTTTAAATTGGTTAAGATCACACACTGAGATCTATCAATGGTATTTGAATAAATTTTATGTTCTATATCATTTTGTAGATCTGATGTCTTCGATAATAGTAACTCATAGTCATTAACCATTGTGCCAAGTTCTTGAGCTCTTTGCTGAAGTTTCTTTAATTGGTTACGCTTTTGAGCAATAATAGTATCAGTTTTACTTGGATCACAGTGACCAAATAATTCTCTTATATCACTCAACTCTGGAACAATACAGGGGTATATATACCTTAGTGGAGATTTCATTGCCTGAAATTTATCCATAGTACTCATAGTTAATGATCTTCCAAGTAATTTACTGTCTTTACTGATGACACTAACAGTAAATCGTTCAAGATCCGCAACAGATTCAAACTGAATAAAATAATGTCCTGTTCTCCTCAAATTAATACTGAATCTACTAGCTATAAATCTCTTAATATTGATATCTTTATTCAAAGATTGGAAATCGGATTTGGCTAGGAAATTTGATGGGTGGTAAGTCATAAACATGGAGCTCGGATGGGTGAGTAACTTCTGATGGGAAGTGAAGGGTGTGAATAAATCTACATCAAGACTATGATTCCAAGACTTTACTTTTGATCCCTTTAATACTTGCGCCAACTGCCTGGCTACGACATTACCTGACATCTATTATAAGAGAAAATTCTACTGTTTAAAAATGTGGAAATTTTGATTTTAGGTAAAAATGAATAGTGTAATAATCCTAAACAAGTGAAAAAGTAGTAACATTAAGGTAGTATTCATATTAGAAATGGATTACATATAATGCTGTAGCTCTATCATATTTTTGTTACCTTAGAACCTTTCTTCCTACTTTATTTAAATTGCTTCTTCAATTTACTGGTGTCAAAATGATACTTAAACTTAATATGTTAGTGGTCGTGTTATAGAAAATTGAGAGATATAAATCATTTAGATAATAGAAGAAAATAAATACAGCTTCTTTCGTATTTCTATACACCTTTATCACCTCAGTTACTATTAATATTCTTTGTATTCATCAATCGCTCCTAATAGAAATACACCTATATTTTTGTTCAACTTAATTTGATTGCAAACTCTAAATACATTTCTTAAACTATGTCATTTATTTTTAAATTAATCTCCGAGCTAACTAATAGCAACTAAACCCTCTTGAATCAAGTATTACTTCTTTCCATCATAACACGTGGCGCATAATGTGGCGCATAATGTGTAGTTTCAGGAGTTGATGATTCTTCAGAAGGAAAAAAAGTAAATTATCTTACAGTTACTGACCTTCTTTGCCAGCTCTTGTATATAGTGACATTGCACTTAATGGCGTCCAACGAAGAAAGTGCCGGTGGTCCATGGGACACTGGTTCAGTCCACAGCGACTCTTTAAGAGCAGACGATGTTGCCTCTATCATTTCCAGTCTTGGTGGACAACAACAGTTGCCACTACTCAGCAAAGCATCCTTGATTGGGTTTCATAACAGATCATCCTATGCCGCATTTGAGGAAGCTACTATGAGTGAAGGCTCAGATGCATTAAGAGATGCCCTCAGCTCTATTAGTGCATCTTCTGCTCCTGCTCAACCTTTGAACAACCTTTCAAGATTTTCAACTAACTTATTTGGTCAGGGTTCTGTATCCAGTGGTGTTCACTCCACTAAGATCACTCACCCATTTGGTGGTTCTAGTTTTCTGGAAAAGTTTGCTAGTGTTACTGAAAAAACCAGAGATTTAGAACTTGGTAACACCGCTAAACCATCTGGTATCGGGTCAAGAAGAGGTTCGAATATCGGTAGTGAAATTAACTCTCCTCAGCAAGGATTAAGAGAGCCACGTAAACAATCTTTCTCTGAGAAGCTAGATAGTTATATCTCTGCAACAGGTTCCCCAACTCAATCTCGTCACTTATCTTTCAACTCAGGTATCGAAAGACCGATTATTGATGATGCAAAGAATATTTGGCATCCTGGTTCTGCTTCAACATTTCATCCAACTACTGCACCTGAGCCGGTTCCAAACCCAACGGCTTTACCTCCAAATGGTTATCCATTTGGGGAAATGGGTTTCTTGCAAGGTCATCCAATGGGTATACCAATGAACCAAATGATGATGGCTGCTCCTTTTATTCCAACTCCAAATGGTTATCTCCATCCTATGTTTCCTCCATATATGAATCCAGAAGATGTTAGAGAACAAGAAGGTGAAAATGATGACAATGAAGAAGCTATTGAAGGTGATGATGATAAACCAATCGGTAACCAAAGTAATGAAGAGATAAACGATAGAGCTGACACTGCAAATGACAGTAAGAACATGGATACTGGTCCAATGTCTCCATTTATGATCCCTCCATTTAATCCATACGGTCAACCATTTCCTATGGTTGCACCAATTTCTCCAATTGGTACTCCACCTCCAATGATGATGCCTAATCAAATGATGGGTATGATGAATGGAGCCAATAATAAGCCAGGAAACATATCCAAATCACCTTCCGCATCAAAGAATTATAAACAACAAAGTAGTGTTGCTCAAGCGCCAGCTTCAGGTAACAGTAAGAGAAATAAATCTCCAAGATTTAAAGGTAAACAACAAATTATTCGTTCGCCTTTACTTGAAGAATTCCGTGCCACAAAATCTACCAGTGATTATAGTCTTGAAATGATTACTTCTCATGCATATGAATTTGCCAAAGACCAACACGGTTCTAGGTTTATTCAACAAGAGCTTAGTGTTGTTTCTGAAGAATCAAAGGAACTATTTTTTAGAGAGATTATTGATAATTCTATGGATTTAATGACAGATGTTTTCGGTAATTATGTCATTCAAAAGTACTTTGAACATGGTTCTGAATCTCAAAAGAAGGAATTGTTTGAAATTATGAAGGGATCTTTTAACGTTCTTTCTGTTCAAATGTATGGCTGTCGTGTTGTTCAAAGATGTATTGAAGGCATCCCATTAGATGAACAACTAATTATCATTGAAGAATTGAGATCAAATATTTTCAATTTAGTCAAGGATCAAAATGGTAACCATGTTATCCAAAAAGCAATTGAACAGATTCCTATTGAAAAAATTCCATTTGTGTTAGAATCTTTAAAGCATCAAATTTATCATTTATCTATGCATCCTTATGGTTGTCGTGTTATTCAAAGACTTTTAGAATGTTCATCTAATGATGACCAAATTTTCATCTTGGAAGAATTAAAGGGTTACATTTATTACCTTGTTCAAGATCAATTTGGTAATTATGTAATTCAACATGTTATTGAATCTAGTAATACTGAATATCAGGATGAAATTTTAAAGGTTGTTTTACAAAACTTGATTGAATTATCTAAACATAAGTTTGCTTCTAATGCCGTTGAAAAGTGTATCATTAACCTTTCAACTGAATCAAGAATTAAAATCTACGATGAAATGTTAAAGGTAGGCGATGAAACTGAGGAATCAAACTTAATGAAAATGATGAAAGATCCATTTGCCAATTATGTTGTTCAAAGAATGGTTGAATTAATCGATCAAGAACGTAAGAGGTGCTTGGTTTCAAACATTAAGGAATACTTGGATGTTATTAGAAAGTCTCAACAAGGTAAACACTTAGCCAGTATCGAAAAGTTGAGTCTCATTTGTGCTCGTTACGATTAATTCTGTCATTTTCAGTATTCTTTTTTCTATTCTTTTTACTTTCCCTGCTTATAGTTGTTAATGTAAATATTAATTCATTATTAACTGCTGCGCCACATTTGAATTGTCTGCTGCGCCACATTCAAATTTGTTGCCTAGAAAAGAAAAAATTTTTATTTAAAATTTCTCCTGTATAAAAGAACAATTCTTTGATGGTCATTAAGGTTTTATAAGAATCGTCCTTTACTTCCTTCAAGTAACATAATATTTTTGCCTATTGGTTTTTATAGCTACCTATTATTCGATTAACAAAAAGAGGAGGATTATAAATACATAATGTCAGGAACAAACGATTTTGATGATATCTTTTTACAATTAAAGAAGGTTCATGCTTCTACGGAGGAAAAAGATGGTATTTCATTACAACGAGATACACTGGACTCACTTAAAAAAAAGATAAATAAATTGCCTAAAATTGAAGCACACGTTTCAAAGCCAGGACTTTCAAAAAAAACGCAAAGAAGTGTCAAAAAGGTGGATGATCCAATCGAGACTGTTTTACCGAGTATGGAAAAGATTGAAAGAAATCCTAAGAGATTAAAGGAATTAAGATCTAAGAAATGGTTTTCCATGGAAAAACCAGAGATGACTGCTGAAGTAGAACGTGATTTATCACTCTTACAAAATAGACAATATCTTGATCCAAAGAGATTCTATAAAGGTGAAAAGTGGAAGATTCCAGAAAACTTCCAAGTTGGTACAATTGTTGCTGGTGTCGGTGAATACGCTGGCAATTTAAAGAAGAGTGAGAAGGGAAGAGGGTTTGCTGAAGAATTACTCAAGGATGATGCTAGTCAAAAATGGTTTAAGAAGACTTATGCTGAAATCCAAAGTAAGAATACCAGTAAAGTCACCAAGAGAAAGATCACCCGTTAATACTGTATATTATGCTTTAATAAAAATTAACACAATACTGAGAAAAAAAAGGAATCGTTTGTTTATAATACAGGAAGCAGCTAAAATACAAATATAAATAAGAACTAATTATAAGCATCCATTTAAAGCATCCATTTAATTTGGAAGGTGCATCTTCCTATTGCATTCTTGACCCTCTCTTTTACGTCGCTTCAATTCATTCTCTGCTTCAAAAGTTCCTATTTTTTTTACTAATTTGTTGTAGAACAAACCACAAGCATTGCATAATGTTCTGGCACTTTCTGGGCCCTTTCTCCACTCAGGTGTCTTATCAGAACCACATTGCTGACAGACAATTCTGGTTTTTACACTAAGCTCAGGTTGAAGTTTACCCTTTGGCACCATGGCATCATTATGCTGAAAGTTGATGGCTTTAACCGGTTCCACTTGCAGTGACACTTGTTCTCCTGGCATTGATGATTCGTTCCATTTGAAAAATGGTTCAACTGCTGTCCTTTGACCAGGCCTTTCTTCATTCATTGAACTCATAATTAGTGAATCATCCATACTATCTCCAAAGTTTAAATTAGAACCTATATGAAATTCAGATGATGCCATATTCATCCATTTGGATAATGAAATATGTGCTCTTTCTTGCTCTTCTTCAAGATCAAGCCAATCATCTAACAACAATTTCAGGGAATTAATCGAGTTCCTCAAACTAAGTAATTCACGTTTTGGAAATGATCTCAAATACTGATAGAATTCTTCAATGGCATACTCCTCTCTGTTCAGACCACCTGAACTGTCTCTTCGTCTTTCCATCTCAATGAATTTTCTCATTTGCTCATCATTTCGAACAAAGTGATTAAACCTATCAATCTCTTCAATTACCGTTTCAAAATCCATAATACCTCTTAAAATAGGCAAAGAATTACCATAAAATTTTAAGTATTCACTTTGTATTTCTTCAAGACTAGTAGTTCTTTTATGCGAGGTATTGGCGTCTGCATTGCTCAGAAATGGATTTTGCTGATGATTTACACTATGATTCTTTTGTATGGTTTTAAGTTGCTTTTGCGAATCGGTACTATTTGAATCTATTGGTTTAGAATCACCTAGTGGTGCCCTCTTTATTGGATCAACTACTGTACTGCCTATAGCTGATGCATGTGATTGTAACGGTCTTGGAGGAAATGCGAAGCCAGAGTATGGTGCCCATAAATCACTAAGTTGAGATTCATTAGAGTTTTGACTTTCACCTCTTCTATGATTAAATATACCAGGGTCGAAATGCGACGAAACTACAGTCCTGGGATAATGACCTCCGATGCTACCTTGCCTAACAGCTTGATGGTCGTGATTTGATAGTGAAAACCCAACTGGGTCATTTATGGAATAGAATGGAGGACCAGGATAAACATAAGAGGGTTGATTTCCAGATGATGATGAAACTGTTGCTGTAGTTGAGGGAGTTATTGGTAACAAATTCATACTTAGCCCTTGGGAACTTGATCGTGAGTGCTTTTTATAGTTTAATGGAACTCTAGCCTGTTGCTGCGTATATTCATAAGGATTAACATGTTGAATTGGTGGATATACTGAGTAGATATGCGAAGGTGGCTGATTAGTACTTTGTAAGGACTGTGATTGTTGTTCTGAATAAGACATTCTCCAATTTCTATCTTCCTTTGATGTCGTATAGTGACAAGCGTAAAAGTGTCTTCAGATGGGTAAATAACGTATAAGGAAAGAGAAATATAGTTTATGATTGAATGAAAACCTTCTTTAAGTAGTTCTGCTCTGGGTATATATATCTGCTATTTTAGATAGATATAATATACTCAAACAGATTTCGTTAATATTCCGTAAATTAATTGATAATCTGCTAACGAAGGGACTGTCGTGAGTTCAATAATAAAGTTGATTGTGTTAGATGAGAGTAGTTCGATATTTCAAGGTATGGCTCAAATCCAATTCAACAACCTAGAAGAGCGTCTAGTTTGAACACTTTGTAAGGGGACGAAGCTCTTGAAGTTTCCACTTTAACCATATTTTGTTTTCTGTTATATATTTTGGGATAAATGGTAATTTATGGAGGGGTGTCATCTCCATGAATAGTCATATATTCCGATTGGCAGAAAGTAGTTTGGCAAAAAGGGTAATGGTTCAGATTTCTCTAGAAAATACCACCTTTTGGGTTTTTGAAAGAAAAAATCAGTTATGATTTCGATCAGTAGATGTTTACCTGAACTTAAGGCTCCTTTTAGACTGCTGAAGGGTACTATGAACCATTTTTTAGTATTCCACAATTAAGAAAAGATGAGGAAAACGGCTCAGCAGAATGTGCAAATTGATAACTTTTTTCAATGTTTGTTTTTATTCTAAATTACTCTTAAAACAATTAATATTTTGTGATTGATCACATTAGTTCTAAAGGGATATTACTAAAGTGGAGACTGCCCTAAAGGAATTTCAAACCAGCCATTTTAAAATACTACAAATATGCCCCTAGACGACATATCCAACCATGCTAATCGAATACCCACCAATGAAAAGTCAACAGTTAAAAGGCGACGATTGAATCCAAATTTAACTTCATTAATACCAACTCCATCAAATTATAATACTGAGAAGAACAAAATGCTTTCCATTCACCAACGGTCAGCGGATACCCCGAGTTTGCCAAGTTATTCCAACAATTCTCATTATAGATCAAAGAGAGCATTGAAATTGCATCAACTAAATTCATCTGGGGGTGATATCACAGCAGCATCTCTAACTTTAGTTAACCCAATGGATACTACCATTCTTAAAACTGATAATCTTTCTTTAACTGCGCTTAGAAGCCGGTACGAAGATATTAAATCCAGATATTTAAAAGTGGAAAACTCAATTATAAATATTAAGATTAACCATGAACATAATACCAAAAATATGACTGAACAATATTTTAAAAGAAAAGAGTCGATTAAAAATAATCTTGATGTAAGTTTGAAATCAATTGAGGATGAGTATTTGAAGAAAGCCCAGACAGTAGTTGAAGAACAGGGTAATGACTATAACGTTAAAATATCTGCATTGAATGAAGATATCGTCAGCTTAGAGAAAGAGGTTAATTACACTTCTGGTTGTGCTTTTAAGAATAAGGCTGCTGAACTGCATGATCTCCATAACACTAAAATGGCTATTTTTAAGTCAGAGCAAGAGACCAAGAACTCTGGTCTAAAAAATGAAAGAGACAATTATAAAAGTGAAATCAAAGAGTTGAAGAAGCATCTTAAAATGCATTTAATACACAAAGATAATTCTTTGAAACCTAAATTGAATAAGCTGCAAAATACAATGGAAAGATTAAGTAAATCAAACAACCAACTTCAAAGAGAAGAACTTGATATTTCTGCCAAAATAGAAACTATGAAAGCAAAATTACAGAAGGTGCAGGAGGAAACACTGTCACTTCAAACTGAATGTAAGAGATTGGAAAAAGAGAAGAAAGACTATAAGAATATGATAATGAAAGAAAACACGCTTCGCCGTTCTGTTCATAACCAACTTCAAGAGTTGAAAGGAAATATCCGTGTATTTTGCAGACTCAAACCTTTAGATGCTGCTTTTGCATTTGATTCTCGAATAGAGAATATTCTACATACCTCAAACGGGAAAGACTGTTTGGTAATAACTGAACCACCAAAGCAAAAACCATCTTCATATTCTCCAAATAAACGAAACAGTTATAAATTCTATTTTGATATGGTGTTTGGTCCAGAATCTAGCAACAGTGACATTTTTGCTGAAGTTTCCCAGTTAATTCAAAGTGCTTTGGACGGATACAACGTTTGTATTTTCACATATGGTCAAACAGGCTCCGGTAAAACGTATACTATGAGTAATGCTCACGATGGATTAATCCCAAGATCTCTGAATCAAATATTTTCAAAGGTAATATCTCTTTCAAAGCTTGGATGGAGCTATGAGCTATATGGTCAATTTTTTGAAATTTATGGAGATGAAGTTCGTGATTTATTGAGTCCCAACTCAATGCACAATGCCAGTGATATTGATCACGTTAGCAAAATCAAGTTGGCTGACATTGATCAGATAAATTTGCTTCTATCTAAGGCAAACAGTAAGAGATCTACAGCATCCACCATGTCTAATAATCTCTCATCTAGATCTCATTCCATCTTCCGCTTAATGATATACGGAACTGAAGAAAATGGCAATAAGTTTGAGGGTATCTTGAATTTAGTTGATTTAGCGGGTTCAGAACGTATTTCTCAATCGCAAGTCACCGGCGTAAGATTGAAAGAAACACAAGCAATTAACAAATCATTGAGTGCTTTGGGCGACGTTATTACGGCACTATCAAACAAATCCAGTCACATTCCTTATAGAAATTCTAAGTTGACTTATCTTTTGAAGGATTCATTGGGAGGTGAGTCTAAAACTTTGATGCTTGCAAATATCAGTTGCCTCAAGGCTCACTTTCCAGAAAGTTTAAATAGTTTGAGATTTGCAAGTAAGGTAAATTGCACTAAGTTAGTTTAATTGTTTTGTTCTTTTTGTTACAATTCATATCCGTTTTATTTTATTACAATTTATCGATTGCCTTTTGTTTATAAGTAATCATAATTCAGGAATACTATATAGTATCTATATATACATATTTATGAGTTATTGTCCTATACGTTTCACTTCAATCGAAGGCTTTTCATAAGGACTATCTAACAAGTCTGGGTAATCATCGTTGACCTCCAATTGATTGGTGTCTCTCAAGTGTTGCCAAGTACTAGGGAACTTGAGAGTTGCATATTTATCTAAATCATTTCTAACACCATCATGCAAACAGTTATTGTGTAATGTTTTCAAAACATGTTCATTGATTAATTCGGGATCACCTTGCTCATTAGTATCAATTAAAGTATCCAACGCAGTACGGTATTGTTCAAAGTAACAATTGGCAATAAGAAATTCAGCAAAGAGATTAGGATCAGGTAAAACGTCGTAATCTGATAATCCATTGTAAAAATCCTTCACATGGCCCAAGGTAGCATATTTAAGGGATTTCAGCATCCAATATGCAGATTCATTGTTAAGACCATATTCTTTCGGTAAAGAATAAGCCATATTAAAAGTATCACGAGTTTTAAACGGGTCCTCTAAAGCAGCATAACTTTCCATAACCGCATTTAATAATTTAATGTCTAAATTTATGGAGAGATCCATTTTAAGTGCAAGGTGAAGCTTGAAGATCCCTTCACTATCTTGGAACCTACCAAGAGCTTTGAAAAGGTAAATGTATAAATCTTCGCTTGGTGGTGGTAGCTTCTGTTCCTTGCTGAGGGTTTTCATATCTGCGAACACTCTCAATGCCATATCTGGACGGTTTGAGTCAACGAACATTTGTACAAACCCAGGAAAGTAATTGTATGAAATATCAAAGGAGTCAGCAAGATATTTATAAACACGGGAGTTAAGCTCACCATCATTTGACGTTAAGAGAAAATCATAAACACAACCAAAGATTTTATCATATTTCCCAGTATCTAGTTTTGATTCACCCTTTTTAATATCTGGTGTTTGATCAAGGAATGCAAGAATAGCAAATTTAGGTTCATTAAGATCAATAGATGCTCTCATCATTCTGTAAACACTGTCTTTATCAAAAATATATTCGTATCTTTTGACGTTTTTATAAACTTTCATTTTCAAATCCCATGGTAATTCTTTGGCTTCCCAAACTGCTGCAGTTAGCTTAAATAATGACAAAATGTAAAAACCTTCATATTCACCTTCCCAATCAACTCTATCTTTATTCTTCATGAAGTAAAAAGCAGCATTACTAATGTCCTTTTGAGCGATTAAATAATTAAAAACAGTGGCAATACTTTTAGCATCTGGTTGAAGTCCATAAGCATCTTCAAAATCACTCTTAAATTTTTCAATGTAATCAAAACTCTTCTTTGACCAGCACAACGCTTCAATAACTAAGTTATAAGAGTCGACGTCTTCGAATGCATAATCCTTTTCAATACTCTCTAATCTACTGTTCATTTCAAAAAGGATTTCAAAGGCAGGCTTATACTCATGATTTTCATACGAGTTCCATTGCAACAAGGCCATCCATTCTTCTTCAATATATTCATTTTCGTTTCTGCTTCTTAGCAAATTGATCAACGTCTTTGCGCTTTCCATCTTATCATATTTCAAAGCTGATCCAACAAGGGCAAACAGAACATCACCTACAAATATATCTTTATATTGTTCAAGTTGGAAATTGTTACTGACTTTTTCCAACTTATTTAGAATTCCAAGGGAGACATCTTCAAAGTTGTTTTTTGTTGCAAAATAAAGTAATTCAACATACGCTTCAATCGGGTCCGCGATCTTGGCCTCTAATTCATCCAATAGTAATACTAATCTTTCACTAACAAAGTTATCTTCAAAACCTTCACTAAGCTCCTCATCAGCAGCTCTGAAAAATGTTTCCAGCATCTTCTCTAAAACCCCTTCTGATTGTAATCCTTCTTTGGTAACTAAATTCCACAATGTGATCATAGTTTCAGTATCTGGTTTGATAGATTTGAATGCTTCTAGCATAATAGAAATAACCTGATCATTAGTACTGGTTTTATGTAGTAGTCCCTCTTCTTCAATAAATGCTTGAATAACCTTGACAACACTTTCTCTTTTATTACTTAAAAGAACGTAGTTAACAAAGATTTCAAATAATTGTAATCTCACTTCTAAATCACTGCTATACTCATTAGTCTTTCTCATTGAGTTATAAAATCTTGGGAAGAAATCAATATATCTGACATCTTCAATGGTCATAGCACCTAAAACTGATCTCAATAGAGTGAGAATTTCTTGTGAAGTAAACGTGTCTGATGGATCAGGAGTTTTATCAATATAATTAATAACAGAATTAGCCATCGGTAATTGATTTCTAGAGAATTCCCCATCCGGTAATGTTGAAATCAAATGAAATAAAACCATTTTAAGTCTCTTTGCTTTTAATTTTGGAGACATTGATTGATTTTTAATTATGTTTTGAAGCTCTAAAACAAGTTGAATACGTTGCGCTTCAAGGTCAGCAAATTCTATACTTATATTAGTTTTAGGAGATGTTGAATAAGAACGAATATTAGATGATAAAATGTGTTTTGGAAAGGCCCTGAGAGGTTGTCTTAAAGGGGAGAAACAACAACTATCACAAATAAAATGACTGAATATTTGTGAAATTAATCGAAAGTTTTTCGGACGTGTGTACATTGCTTATTAAGGTGCTTTTTGCAAGTACGTAGTTCTTAGAAGTGCTTTTACAGTTAGCAAAATTTCTACACATTATATTTTTTCAGAGAAGCCAAAAAGACACGGCGTCGATCGACCCTTTTATGCTCAGTATCTAAAGACACTAGTTATATTTTTTTATTCTTTATATAAAATGAACAACAAAGAAGAGAAAAACAAGAGGGTCAACTAAAACAAAATAAAGCATACTAAAAATATAAGCTGGCGTGACTGCTGTCTAATAGTACGCAAAAAATTGTAATCTCTTAAACAGAAATAATAGGAAAATACTCAGATTTGACGATCAACACCAGAATCTGTAGACTCTAAAATACCATGGTTTGCTTTTAAGAGCTTCCTTGTCGGCATGAATTCTGGCTATAAGGGCCTCAATGTCAGTGACTTTCCTGCCGGTATCAATATCGAGGTCCTCAGTTCTAATCCAGAAAGTAAAATCTTTCTTCCAAATCATGTAGAAGACATAGGAGAACATCAAGACAGGAACACATAACCATGTTTGGAAGAAATTTTCAACGCTAGCTTTGGAGGAACCAAGTGGAAATAGAGCAACCCAGAATTGTGAAATTAAAATCAATCCAAGTAAAATTATACCAAAGATAGAACCATAAATACCAGTCTGAGCACAGTACTCCAATTCACCAGGGCCTCTGCCTTGATGTTTTAAGGCAACCCTAAATCTCAAATGACAAACACAAATGGAAGCCCATGTAAAAATAGACGACAAACCACTAATAGCTAACAACCAGTCAAAAACAGTTCCCTCTTTACCAGTCGCAACGAGCAAACAAAGAAGACCAAAAGCAAGAGTAATACCAACACCGATAAGTGGCCGACCTTGCCTATCAATATAACCACACCATTTTGGTGCAAATCCATGTTCAGCTAGTGAAATAACAGCTCTAGAAGAGCCGTAGACGCCAGAGTTAGCAACCGAGCAGACTGAAATCATAATGACAACATTCATAACAGAAGGAAGACCAGAAATACCAGCATTCATTATGGAAATAACAAAAGGAGATGCAGAAGCATCTGCAAAGGAGGAGCCAAATAATCTTGGATCGTTGTAAGGAACCAATAAACCAACTAAAGTCAAGGAAATCATATAGAATAAACAAATTCTCCAAAAGACCTGCTTAGTAGCTTTTGGTAAAGTCTTAGATGGATTTTCAGTTTCTGCTGCTGCTAAACCGCACAATTCAGTACCGCCAAAAGAAAAAGCTGAAGTAACAAAAACTGAACAAAGACCTTTGAAACCATGAGAGAAAGCTCCTGGATCATGCCAGTATTTACCACCAATGTATTCACCATTAGGACCACCACCACAGTTCAAGATAATACCTAAAATAATGAAACCAACAATAGCAAGAACTTTAACAATAGAAAAGACAAATTCAGCTTCACCATAACCTTTAACACCAAATATATTAACAATGATGATTAATACCAAGAATATCGAGACCCAGGCGGCCGAATTCACGGAAGTATTCCAATATTTGATAGTAATAGAAGCAGCAACCAATTCCAATGGAATAGTAATAAACCAAGACAATGCATAGTTCCAAGCCATACAGAACCCCCATGCAGGAGAAATAAACCTAGAGTTGTAGTGACAAAATGTACCTGATACAGGGAAGGCAACTGCCAACTCACCTAAGGCCTGAACAGTACTGTAAATCATTATACCAGTGAGAGACCAAGCAATAATCAAAGAAGCTGGACCACCGTTTCTAAGAGCTTTACCAGAACCAACAAATAAACCGGTACCAATAGCACCACCAATAGAAATCATTTGCAAATGCCTATTTTTTAATGACTTCTTAAATGGTTGAGCATTAACTTTCTTGTTAGCTATTTCCATATCAGTTAAACCTTCTTCAAAATGAATTGGATTCGTGTACAACGGATGTGGTTTAAAATCATCAAAAAATCCACGAATACCAGATGATCTTGGTAAATCATGGCTATAGTGATCATTTGAGTGAATTTCTAGGTCATTTTCGTTACTTGAAATTGATTCGAAAGTAGCTCTAAACGTATTCTTTTCGTCAAATACCTTGCTCATTATATGGTTTTCGGTATGTTGATTGTTATAGTATTCAATGAGCACCTTAAACAGTGCAGGACAACATGTTTTATATTCTGTAGATACAAGTAAGGTGAACAAATTACCATGCTAATCTTCTAATGCCACATATATAATCCTTGCAGTTAAGATAAGATACGGGGATCAAACGTTAAAGGGTGATAATATTTAGTAAACAAATACCAAAAAAAATGCCAAGAATAGAGCCGAGTGATTAATCCCACGGTTTTTGCTCTCGTCTACAATAGAAGCAACTGGTTAATCATTTCTTATCAGTGAAAACAACTACCGAAATGCGGCAAGTAAATTGTTCTATTTGCTATCAATATGTGTTCTATATACAAAATAAAGGAAGTCGTGAGCTTATCTGTCTTAATTTCTGTATATACGCTATCTATGCGTTATCAGGTCTTTCACTATCTCTTTTACCCACAACATTACCTCTTTCATCATAGACCTTCACATCATATTGGTACTCCTTAACTGCCCAGTTTAATCCAATAAACTTGATGTCTGAATCACTGGAGCCTCTACTCTTAGTGAAACGAGTCCAAAAATCAACTGATTGGAACCTTGGATCTTCTTCTGGAAATCCATTCTGTAATCTCAACTCAGAACACTGATCCCTAAGATAAGAACAAACTCTACTTCTAAGATCACGTGCTTCTTTGCCAAATTTCAATTCTTCACTAAGATCATTAGGATTTTCCTTATTTGGGTATTTCAGAGAGAGCTGTTTCCATTCGTCTCGGAAATTTTTGATAACATTATCGTCAACCGCTTTACCAATATTAACTGTGACTTTAGCACCAACATTATTTGGTGTTAAATAATCCGTTTTCAAATCCAGCTCTTCAGGTTTGATAAATTCAAACCCATCTGAAAATATAGGAACGATAACAGGTTGAACAGTTGGCTCCAAAATTAATCTAGCAGTACCCCATCTAAAGAATCTCATAGAGTTCGAATGTGGTGGTTTTAATTGACAGACGTAACCTTCCGGGAAGATATGAACCCATGATGTCTTATACCTAAGTATAGGAGATGTATATTTTTCTGAAAAAAGTGACATGGCATGTCTTGAAAGTGCCAAGTTTGGATCAAATTGTTCGGGGTTGCTTGCTCTGTTTGGTATTTGACCAATTACATGATCTGGATCAATTGTTTCATCTGGGCTTAAAATTCTAATACATGCATCAAGACCAGACTGAAATGGCCCTCTTCCAAATCTTTCACATGGAATAATCTTACCCAATGAAAAAAATGTAGTTGCTGCTTTATTTGTGAAACAAACATTAGATGCTGCCAAACCCCAACGGATATTATTCCATTCAAGGGAATATTTCCATGGCAAACATGCAACAAACATTGGATCATCACAAGTAGACATATGGTTCATAATAGTTAAAAGTCCACGATTTTGAGTTCTGGCTTCGGCCATGCCTCTATCAAAGTTGTCCAAACCTTTGACTTCAACGTTATAAAGAGTTGCCAATACTACTTTACATAAAGCAATCATAGAAGCACAGGTGATATGGGAAGCAAAATTCCAGAGCAAAGACCTCTCTGGTCTTGTGGAAAGAATTTCTTCGTCCCCCCTCTTAAGAACGTCTTGAAATGACATCGGGTAGTAAAAATATAGCTCTTAATTCTTGAATTTCAGTAATCAAAATTGCATATGAAGATGTTCCAAACGTTTTTCAAGGCGGTGAAACTTTAAAACTTTTTTTTTTTTTCAGATTCTTAATGGTAACTTTTCAAAAGAAAAAATTGAGTTTGAAAAGGCCTTCATTAGGCATGATTAGGAACTTTAAATTATGTTTGAATCCTCTATTACTTAATAGGCTTTATTCAACTAAAAATGGAGCAAAATGGACATCAAAAGGACCAAACTCTACTGAAAATAAACCAACACCAGAATGGAAAACTCAATTTACGAAATCATATAAGAAGGTTAAGACGGGGTTAACTTGCTCTTTGGATAAGTATGTTGAGAAACATATGGATGTTATTGAGTCATATAATACAAAACATAAGAAAACATTGAGTGATCGAATAAGTATTGATTTGAAAAAGGAAATTACTTGGAGGGACGTTATTAAAAATGCACTTTTCAGATCTGCTACTCTTCGATTCTTAAATAATAGTTCAACTCTTAATATTACAAGAGGTGAAATTAATTTGAGTGAAAAATACAATAAAAAACATGATTCTTTGAATAGAAACATTGAAATGACAGATTTTCAAAAGAGATTTTATACTTTAATGACGGCATATGCATCTACCATTGCTAAAGGCCCTCATGGAAGTGGTCGAACATTTGCATTAATAACATCTGCTTTGAATTTGAGAAGATCTCATTCTAGAGGCACTGGTATCAATTCCTTACTTCTTGTTAAATCTAACGACATGGTTTTCCAATATCAAAGAATTATCAATTCTATTGTTAATCAAATTGATAATGCCAAAATGGATAATCGGAAAGTAGCACAGTATTTATTTAGGGGTTTACCATCCGAAGAAATGAAACAAGAAGATGATCTAAGCGAGGTTCCTTGTCCTCATATGTTAGTTACCACCCCTCAAAGATTATTAGATTTATTGAGTTCAAGAGGTATGGATTATATTAAAGTTAATTCTTTGGCCTATATTGGCGTTGATGATTTTACTTCAATGATTCATCCTGAATTCCTTATGGAAACAAAGAGAAAGGCACCAGTTGTTACCCTATTAGATTATGTGCTAAGGTTGCAAGATTATAAAAGAAGCCACAATGATCCACACCCCCAAGTGGTTTTGATTGTTGACGATTCCACTCCAGATGCCATTGTTGAACAAGTTAAACAATCTACTCAATGGATAGATTGGAATAAATTTGCAACTATTGGCAAATTTGGTGAATACACTGATATCCCTTCTTTTAAATACGTCCCCTTTGATGTTACAGTGTCCACTACATTAGTCAACCCTATTGAAAATGCACATGTTACCGAGTGCTCTGAATCAATTGAAAAGCTTAAAAAGTTATTAGATGAATCAAAGGTGTTACTGGAATCAAATAATTTGAAAAAAAATGCTAAAAAGAAGCTCAAGCGTAGAATCCCAATGTTGCAGTCAAGAATTGACATGGGATGTTTCTATGATTTAGAACTTAACAACATGCGTGAATTTAAATATACTGAAGATCCCCATGACTGGATGGACTTGTTGTACAGATCCAATAATGGTAACGACCATATGTATTTTAAGCACAGAAATCAAAGAAGAAATCAGTTAAGTATGGAAATGAAAACAGGTGAAATTGAATTACTTGTTAATGGATTTGAAAAGTTGGTGAAAACGGGAGACTGTTCCAAGTGGACTAACAATAAACGAATAATGCTTGTCCATGAAGATGAAACATCCTCTATGACAATTGCTGAATATTTAGCCATTAGATATCCAACTGAAGATATAGCTTGTTTCAAATTGAAAAAAGATTGGAATGCGTTTACTAAACCCAGAACAGAAGGAGAACCTTGGATATACGTTACTAACACATCAAATTTAAATGGTGTTACGCTTCCTGGTTTAGACTCAATTTTTGTTCTTGGCATGGATAGTTTCAAGAGCACTAATAACCTGTGTACATTATCAACAAGATTGCGTCCTTCAACTGGTCTTATTCCCTCTGATAAGTATACAATTTTTTCTAGAACAACACCTGATCATATGATAAATAAAAATGTTAGAGGTAGAATGTTCATTATTGCTTCAAAACCTGATTTTGGTGATTTAGAACGTAACTTTTTAGAACGCTCATTTGTCATGAATGGATTGTTAAGACAAAGGTCTGCTGTGGAAGAAGATGAGGTATGGTCAGAAAAAGATCAAGAGAGATATGAAACTGTTATGGGAAAGGGAAACACATATTGCAATAAAGGCTCCGTTATGTTTCATGGGTTTACCAAAGAATTGACAGTTGCTTCCAGTGAACCAAATGTTACAATTATAAGGTGATTCTTTGATTAATATTACATGTAAATAGAATAGTTATATAAAGGTTATCGGTCACTCAAAGGTTTTTAAGCAAGTCATCTAAAGCTTCTACCTTTGCCAAGTTTAGCTGCTCATCAATTGTAGTGAAACCGTTTGTCATATCAACATCTCCAACTTTGTTATTGCAACCATCTGTTTCGGTAAGTGTTGCTTGTGCTAATTTTCTTAATCTCTCCACTTTGCCCTTAATATTGTCACAAGCTTTCTTTATTTTGTCTACATCGTCCCACGAATCTTTAATTTTGTTTTGATAATTCATAATCATCGCTTCTCGGCTTTGATGAAGTCTATATGAATTCAATAAATGATGAATGTTGATTAAAATGATTCTTATTTCATCGACCTTTTTCGAAACAGTAGTAGGATTGTATGATAACAAACCAACTAATTCAAGATAGTTTAACAACAATGACTTTGTAAGCTTTTTCAATTGTTCTATTCTTCTTGGTGATAACAAATCTTCATTTGAAGAATTTTCGACTCCTGCATCTCCATCGTCATACAATTGTAATATACCACTTTCTTTTAACCCTACTATCTTGTCTTGAAACCACCACATATCTCCAAATGATCGATATGTTTCACCTTGTGGTTTCTCGGGTGGCACAAGAAATCGAATATCCTTAGTATTTGCTATTTCCTTTCTTGTTTTACCTTCACCCAGTAGCAGTTTATATTGGGATACATTCTCCGTGGTGAAGAATTTGTAAAAGGATGGAGGTGGAGGGTACAAAGCCGCTGCTGTTTCCTCCGGCATGCTCTGTAATTGTAGTTCTAAAGAAGACAGTAATATCAAAAAAGCGAAACTTCCTATACAAAAGGAATGGCTCTTTGAAAGATGAACTTTGTAAAGAGATGGTTATAGTCTATAAAAATTACAGTTTTATTGCAAAACACCATCTTTTCTATTTCAGGCAATTATGCTACTACTTGCACTGGATTGCCAGGTTCTTCAACACTGTGTTTTCAATAGAAGGTTCTCGAAAAAAATGGCTCATAGCAGTTTCTTATACTGAAACCTACTTCTGTCACTTTTTTATACTCTGTTTCTTTCAACAAACGCAGAACACAAATGACTAAAGTTTACCTTGATATTTCTATTGGTGGTTCTGCAACCGGTAGAGTTGCAATCGAACTCTTTGATAAAGTTGCTCCAAGGACCACTGCCAATTTTAAAGCTCTTTGCACTGGTGAAAAAGGTTTTGGATATAAAGATACAATTTTCCACAGAGTAATCAAGAACTTTATGATTCAAGGTGGGGATTTTGAAAACAGTGATGGTACTGGTGGTAGGTCCATATATGGTGAAAAGTTTGATGACGAAACTTTTGCGTTGAAACACGATAAACCATTTTTACTATCAATGGCCAACGCTGGTGCTAATACCAATGGTTCTCAATTCTTTATCACTACAACAAAGACTCCACACTTAGATGGCAAACATGTTATTTTTGGTGAAGTTATTGCTGGTAAGTCTGTTGTTAGAGCCATTGAAAACACTTCTACATCAGAAGGCGACCGGCCATTAAAGGATTGCACCATCGTCGATTGTGGGCTGTTAAAGGAAGGTGATCCATTAACGTTAGACGACGGTACAGGCGATACATATGAAGATTTCCTTGAAGATGAACCGAAAGTTGATGTTAACAAGCCAGAAACCGTTTTCAATGCTGTTAAGGACATCAAACAATTAGGAACGGATTTATTCAAGAAGGGACATTTTGATTTGGCATTGAAAAAATATTTGAAAGCGATTGGATACATGAAAGAATACCATATGGATGATTTAACAGAAGAAGATGGTGAATCCCTTTGGACTTTATCTTGTTCATTATTTTTAAATGCTTCTTTGATGGCATTGAAATTAAATAATGCTAAGATGGCTATTGAATATGCATCGGAAGCTTTAGAATACACTCAATTAGATGACAAATCAAAATCCAAGGCTCTTTTTAGAAGAGGTTCTGCGTATATCATAGGCCATGATTTTGATGAAGGAATTGCAGACTTAGAAGAAGCTAAAAAGCTCCAACCAGAAGACGCAGGTATTACTCGTGCTTTAGCAGATGCTAAGAAGGCATACAATATTAGAAGAGACAAGGAAAGAGCTGCTTATAGTAAGTTCTTCCAGTAAATTCCCAGTATTAAGGACTTTAGAACATAGAATTTTCTTTATTTAAAAATTTGAAAAATTAAAAAATATATTGTTAAATTATTTTGCTGAGCAAATTAATGCGTCTATCGACGTTCGCGAAAATTTTTTTAGTGGAATGGCGCCGTCGAAGGCAAATTTCAAACAAAACATTTGAAGGCGACGTTAACTATAGAAGTGTTTTGACACTTCTCGCCACCAACCCCTTCAACCTACCTTCTTGCACCAGTACCTGGTTTATATATACAAGAGTTACATTTGTAAAGGGTTTTTTTACAGTTTTACGGGGCATAGCTGTTATTTTTCATATACATTAAAGATAATATTTGGTTACTAATATCAAATCAAGTTTTTACACTTTAATAACTAACTTTCAAGGTTAACTACACTCATTTGTTTGATTGTCTATACCATAGTTACAAATCAATTGCATAGAAGTCTATTGTTTTTAATTTCAAGCTTGAAAAATACCAACTAATTTAACGTTAGCTGATCAGTTTTTAATTTTTCATTTTTATCTATTGTGAATTTCAATATAATAAATAAAAGTTATTAATTAATTTCAAATTTAAGTTCAAACTTCTTTCCTGTACTTTATCACTTCCTTAAAAAAGAGAAAGGGAAATTCTATTCAAAAATCTATTCTAATATAAAGGAAAGTTTTTCCATTCACATTTAAAAATATAAAAAATTTTAAAAAGATACTAAAAAACTAATTTGTCAAATATGAGTCGATTCCCATATTCAAGTGCTCCATTAAGAACAGTGCAAGAAGTAAGTGCCACCCTTTTTTTCAAAAAAAAAATCCTTTTATTTAAAAGTATTAAAATAACTGTTTACTAACTATTATTATAGGTTCAATTTGGTTTATTTTCACCAGAAGAAACTAGAGCCATATCTGTGGCTAAAATTGAATATCCTGAAATAATGGATCCAATTACTTTAAAACCAAGAGATGCTGGTTTAAATGATCCAAGATTAGGTTCAGTCGATAGGAATTTCAAATGTCAAACCTGCTCTGAAGATATGCAAGAATGTCCTGGTCATTTTGGCCACATTGAATTAGCTAAACCAGTTTTTCATATCGGGTTCATGGCCAAAATTAAAAAGGCTTGTGAATGTGTGTGTATGAACTGTGGTAAACTTTTAGTTGATGAATTTACTAACCCACAATTTGCCCAAGCAATTAAAATTAGAGATCCAAAGAAACGTTTTAATGCAGTGTGGTCAATTTGTAAGACTAAAATGGTTTGTGAAGTTGATCAGCCAATTGATGAAGATTCAGATGAGCCTCAGCATAGAAGAGGAGGATGTGGCAGTACCCAGCCTACTGTTAGAAAAGATGGCTTAAAACTTTGGGGGACGTGGAAAAGAGCTCATGCAGACGATGATGCCCTTGAAAATTTAGAAAGAAAACAAATTCACCCCTCTGACGTCTTGAGTGTGTTCAAACAAATTTCGAAGGAAGACAGTAATAAATTAGGTTTTAATGAAGAGTGGGCAAGACCAGAATGGATGATTTTGACTGTTTTACCAGTTCCTCCTCCTCCTGTTAGACCTTCCGTTGCCTTCACTGATTCCAAGAGATCTGAAGATGATTTAACCTATAAATTGGCTGATATTTTGAAAGCTAACATCAATGTTCAAAAATTTGAAATGGATGGATCGCCTCAACATGTTATCAGTGAATTTGAAGCTTTACTTCAATATCATGTTGCTACTTATATGGATAATGATATAGCTGGTCAACCTCAAGCTTTGCAAAAGAGTGGTAGACCTATTAAGTCTATCAGAGCTCGTTTAAAGGGTAAAGAAGGTCGTCTTAGAGGTAATCTAATGGGTAAGAGAGTTGATTTTTCAGCGAGAACTGTTATTTCAGGTGATCCTAACTTGGAATTGGATCAAGTTGGTGTCCCAAGATCTATTGCTAGAACCTTAACGTATCCTGAAATTGTGACCCCTTATAACATTCAAAAGTTAACTGAAATGGTTAGAAACGGACCTAACGAACACCCTGGTGCTAAATATGTTATCAGAGATAACGGTGACAGAATTGATTTAAGATTTAATAAAAGAGCGGGAGATATTCAACTTCAGTATGGTTGGAAAGTTGAACGTCATTTGATGGATGATGATCCTGTTTTATTTAATCGTCAGCCTTCTCTTCATAAAATGTCTATGATGTGTCACAGGGTTAAAGTTATGCCTTACTCTACTTTCAGAATGAATTTGTCTGTTACATCTCCATATAATGCGGATTTCGATGGTGATGAAATGAATTTGCATGTTCCTCAGTCTTATGAAACTAGAGCTGAACTATCTCAAATTGCTGCTGTTCCATTACAAATTGTCTCTCCTCAATCTAATAAACCAGTTATGGGTATTGTCCAAGATACGTTATGTGGTGTTAGAAAAATGACATTAAGGGATAATTTTGTTGAATATGACCAAGTTATGAATATATGTTATTGGATCCCCGACTGGGATGGTGTTATTCCTCCACCTTGTATCTTAAAGCCAAAACCACTATGGTCTGGTAAACAAATGATGTCCCTATGTATTCCAAAGGGTATTTTCTTGCAAAGACTTGATGGTTCTTTGCTATCTCCGAAGGATTCTGGTATGTTAATTATGAATGGTGAAGTTATGTTTGGTGTCGTTAATAAGGCCACTGTTGGTGCTTCCGCAGGTGGTTTGATTCACACAACTATGAGAGAAAAGGGTCCGACTATTTGTGCTCGTATGTTTGGTAATCTTCAGAAGGTTGTTAACTATTGGTTGCTTCACAACGGTTTTTCCATTGGTATCGGTGATGCCATTGCAGATCCTGAAACTATGAAGACTATTACTGAAACTATTAAAGAAGCAAAGGAAAAGGTTCAGCTTGTTATTAAGGATGCTCAGCAAAATATGTTAGAACCTGAACCTGGTATGACTGTTAGAGAATCCTTCGAGCAAAAGGTTTCTAAGATTTTGAACGAAGCTAGAGATTCTGCTGGTAAATCAGCAGAAACTTCCTTGAAAAACTCTAATAACGTTAAACAAATGGTTACGGCTGGTTCCAAGGGTTCCTACATTAATATCTCTCAAATGTCAGCTTGTGTTGGTCAACAAATTGTTGAAGGTAAACGTATTAACTTTGGTTTTGCTGATAGGTCATTGCCACATTTTACTAAGGATGATTACTCTGCTGAATCTAAAGGTTTCGTTGAAAATTCTTATTTGAGGGGTTTGACTCCACAAGAATTTTTCTTTCATGCGATGGCAGGTAGAGAAGGTTTGATTGATACTGCTGTCAAAACTGCAGAAACGGGTTATATTCAAAGACGTTTATTGAAGGCCTTAGAAGATATCATGGTTCATTATGATGGTACCACTAGAAACTCCTTGGGAGATATTATTCAATTCTTGTATGGTGAAGATGGGTTGGATGGTACTTCTGTTGAAAAACAAACTGTTGATACCATTCCAGGCTCTACTGAACAATTTGAAAAGAAATATCGTGTTGATTTAATGAATGAAAAGAAATCAATTCGTGCTGATTTGATTGAATACGGATCCGAAATCTTGGGTGATATTGAGATTCAGAAAGTTCTTGATGAAGAATACGAACAGTTGCTTAAAGATAGAGAATTTTTGAGAAATGTTGTTTTCCCTAATGGTGATAATAACTGGCCTTTGCCTGTTAATATCAGAAGAATTATTCAAAATGCCCAACAAGTTTTCCATGTTGACCAATATAAGGCAAGTGATTTGAAGATTTCCCATATTGTTAGAAGTGTTCAAGAACTTTGTACCAAGTTCACCGTTGTTAGAGGTAAGGGTACTATTATTTCAGAGGCTCAGGAAAATGCCACTAACTTGTTCCAATGTTTGGTTAGGTCAAGACTAGCTACTAGAAGAATTCTCGAAGAATTTAGATTGAATAAGAGTGCATTTGATTGGGTTGTTGGTACTATTGAACAGCAATTTGCAAGATCTTTGGTGAACCCAGGTGAAATGGTGGGTGTCCTTGCTGCTCAATCTATTGGTGAGCCTGCTACACAAATGACTTTGAATACTTTCCATTATGCTGGTGTTTCTTCAAAGAACGTTACCTTGGGTGTTCCTAGATTAAAGGAAATTTTAAATGTTGCTAAAAACGTCAAGACCCCTGCTTTAACCGTTTATTTAGAAGACGATGTTTCTGAAGACATCGAGAAATCTAAGACTATTCAATCTGCTATTGAACACACTACTTTGAAGAATGTTACAGCGTGCACTGAAATTTACTATGATCCTGATCCAAGAAGTACTGTTATTGAAGAGGACCTTGATACCGTTGAAGCTTACTTTGCTATTCCTGATGAAAAAGTTGAAGAAAGTATCCACAAACAATCACCATGGTTGTTAAGATTGGAATTAGATAGAGCTAAGATGTTGGATAAACAATTGACCATGCAACAAGTTGCCTCTAAAATCATGGAAAGTTTTGGTGATGATTTGTTTGTCATCTGGTCAGAAGATAATGCTGACAAGTTGATTATTAGATGTCGTATTGTTAGAGACGAAAAGAGTATAGATGAGGAAGAAGAAGAAACTGAAGATGGACTTTTGAAGGCTTTGGAGGCCCAAATGCTGGAGTCTATTACTTTGAGAGGTATCGAAGGTATTTCAAGAGTTTTCATGATGAAGTACGACAAGACTTACATTGATGAAGAAGGTGACTTTGCTAAGAAACAAGAATGGGTCTTGGAAACTGATGGTATCAATTTAGCTAGCGTCATCTCTGTTGAAGGTGTTGATACTACTAGAACATATTCTAACTCTTTTGTGGAAGTTTTATCTGTCTTTGGTATCGAGGCTGCTAGAAGTTCCCTTTACAAAGAAATTCTTAATGTTATTGCTTTTGATGGTTCTTATGTTAACTATAGACATTTGGCTTTGTTAGTTGATTTGATGACTTACAAGGGTCATTTGATTGCTATTTCTAGACATGGTTTCAACAGAAACGATACTGGTGCATTAATGAGGTGTTCTTTCGAAGAAACCGTTGAAATTTTGTTTGAAGCCGGTGCAGCTGCCGAATTAGATACATGTGAAGGTGTTTCTCAAAATATTATCTTGGGTCAAATGGCTCCATTTGGTACTGGTTCTTTTGATGTTTTCTTAGACGAAGAAAAACTTTCATTATTACCAAGCGATACCGCTGATATTGTCATGGCTACATCCACTAAAGAATCTAATGGAGGTGCTACTGTTTACGGTGATGATCACTTCAGGGATGATGATATTGATATTCAAATGAGTCCTGACAATGTTGCCTTCTCTCCAATGATTAACTCCGGCGCTAATGATGACCGCAGTGGAGGGTTCACTGCCTACCAACCCACGTCCCCATGGAATGGTGCTGGTACTTCTCCAAGTTACGAGGGTCCTACATCTCCTTCATACAGTCCAACTTCTCCAAGTTACAGTCCTTCTTCTCCAACTTATGGTGGTGTTACCAGTCCTGCATATGGTGGTCCAACTTCTCCAGCATATTCACCAACATCGCCAGCATATTCACCAACATCGCCAGCGTATTCACCAACATCACCGGCATACTCCCCGACCTCACCATCTTATTCACCAACTTCACCATCTTACTCACCAACATCTCCATCTTACTCACCAACCTCTCCATCATATTCACCAACATCTCCATCATATTCACCAACATCGCCATCATATTCACCAACATCGCCATCATACTCTCCAACTAGTCCACAGTACTCTCCAACTAGTCCACAATACTCTCCAACTAGTCCACAATACTCTCCAACTAGTCCACAATACTCCCCAACTAGTCCACAATACTCTCCAACTAGTCCACAATACTCTCCAACTAGTCCACAATACTCTCCAACCAGTCCTCAATATTCACCAACTAGCCCACAATACTCACCAACATCTCCACAATACTCACCAACATCTCCTCAATACTCACCAACTAGCCCGCAATACAACCCAGGATCATCAAACTCCAACAATTCTTGAAATTGAAATTGGTTTAATGTTAGAATTTTTTTAATAATTTAAAAGAATATGTTAGTCATGGTATATCATACCTGTGTACTTTATTTTTTTTGTCTATTTCACCTATATATTATATACGTTTAAAATCCGTTAAAAAGAAGAAAGAATCTCGTACTCCAAAATCATTAATCTATGATTTACATTTTAATTTCCTAGCAAAGCTCTCTACAGCGGTTTAAATTCAGGTTCCAGATTATAATGTATTTAATAACAGCCTGATCTAAAAGGTTCACTTAAATCTAAATCCTTTCCTTTATTGTAGGTGAATGGGTTTTTGCAAGCAAAAGGGAAATTTAACCTCCTATTGCCCTTTTCAAATTCTACAGATTGATTACTGTATTGCGATGTAAATTTTGAGCCTGCATTTGCAGATGCTACTAATGTTACCGTTTCATTGGAATCTAATAATTCTTGGTTTATCTCTTCTGTTGCACTATAGTAACGATGGGCTGGGGTTCTTCTATATGGCTCATACGCATGCGATATCTCATCAACACCTCTTGAAATATTGGATGATTCCTTCACAGAGAAGTCTGCATTTATTATTTGTTTTTCAAATTGCAACTTAAATTGTTCTTTGATCTTATTGTAATTCACTTTCTCTGCCGAATGATTTGAATTAGGTTCACTTAATTCATCTAAAACATTTCTAGTATCAACAAAAGTGTAACATTTGGCCTTCGACGTTGCCACACTGTTATGTCCAGATGTATTTAACTTTCTTCCCTCTGTACTCTTTTTTGGAGTACTTGTTGTGATGAACGTCGACAGAAAAGGCAGAGTTTGAAGTGACGACTTATCAGAAGAATATTCTACCTGGGAAACATCATTTTCTTTCAGATGAGTATTTCTTAAACTTTTATCATGATATTCTTTTAAAAATTGCTCTCTGGGTATATGGTTATGTTCTTTAACAAAAGTTCTATCTCTAATTTGATCTGTAACTTCTTTTGGCAGGAACCTGTTAATTTTTGTAGTTTCCGTTTCAATAATTTTTGGTTTTCCTGATCTTGGTCTTGAATTTGGAAACCAGAGGTTTTTTGAATTATCTATTTTAGGGATACTTTTAGTAGCCGAGAATTCATTTGGTATTAATATAGATTTGGTATTCAAGTTAATGGAATAGTTTCTTCTAATTTGAGAGAATGCGTGATGATCATTTTGAAAGCTGTTGTTATTCTGAATATTGAAGTCTTTCAAAAATTTCTTGTCCCTGAGATTCATAGGAGCATTCTTGTAGTAATGTAATTTTGTTAAAAATATACCTATAATAATACATATAAGAACAAGAAAGTAGTTATATCGATCAATTCCATATATTGTTTCTTTGTGATGATAAGCCAAAATGTCTTGCAATTTAATCGCATTATTTATGCATGTTTTCGTCCCTTCCAATATATTTTTATCTAACGATTTAAATTCAATCAGGAGTAGACATCTATAATATTTAGCTAGTTAATATTGAAATAAGGTTATAATATTTTGATTGTGAAAACATACTCTTTAAAATGGTCCTGAATATCAGGTTCAAATATATGCTTTGAGATTTTATAGAGCTCACTCTTCTTCATTGTTAAACAATTAAAATTAGTTTTTCTTATGAAGGGAAATCTCTTAAAAATACTGCACCTATGTATTGGTTGAAAGCTAGATGAAAATTCTAATGGAATTGAAAAATCGTTGAAAATGTAGAAAAAGAAATATACGAAACAGAAAGCAAAAAATAAGAATAGTAGAGAATAAAGGTTCCATCTTTTGAATGTTATTTCACGGTTCATTGGCAGATAGAATTAACAATTAGAAGAAAAAAGGGAATATTTAAACATATATGAATTACTCTGAATATAGTAGATTCGAAAAGAGGGCAAAATGCTCATTTGCTCATCATTTTTTCTAACAAACAATTTTATATTTTCTAAGTAAATACAAGTACAATTATAAATCCAATTTAATAAGATTAATTAGACAACTTTTCAGCATATTCAGCCGCCTTAGCCTTGACATAATCTTGTGCCTTTTCATCCTCCATCTTTTCTTCGAAGGCTAACCACTTAGCAAAGAAGTACTTGGCTTGCTTTCTAGTCAACTTTCTTTCAACAAGTCTTTCATACAAGTCGTCAACATGCTTCTTATCACCAAACTTAACTTCTTGGTCAATGTAAATGTTCCATATGTCAACTCTCTTTGGAACATCTGCCAATAAACCTTCGAACAAAGAACGTCCTTGTTCAAGGTCACCCTTTCTGAACTCAAGAGATGCAAATTTACGAACAACTTCAATATGGTTCTTCTTTGGAAGAATTTGAATAGCTCTTGCCAAAATAGCATGCGCTTCTTCGTTTTGCTCTCTGTCAATAAGGAATTCTGCAAATGTGACCCAAACAGATGGAACCTTAGAACCAAACTTCTTAATAATAACATTGTAAAGTTCATCTGCCTTATCGAATTTTTCAGAAGCAACAAAAATATTAGCCATCTTTTGATACATGGTAAATTCTTCCATATACTGACATGAGTTCTTAAATGCTTCTTCAACTGTATCATCATCACCAAAGGAGTTTTCCAAGTTCAATAATGCAACCCAAATATTAAGCTTTTCATGTTCTTCTCTGTAGTTGATAGTTTTCAAAGCTCTTTCAGCAATTTCTCTGGCCTTAGAAACTTCACTCAATTGCAATTGAAATGACATATATTGAATCCATAAGATAGAAGAATCTGGGTTACCAATGAGTAATCTCTCAAAGTCAGAAACAGATTGTGGAGCTCTAGTAGCAAGATCCGCGGTTTTGTCTTCAACAGCAACTGTCTTGGTTTTCTTCTTCTTGTGTTCAACTTCGTTAGTGAATTTTACTTCTTCGTCTTCAGATTCTTCTTCTTCCTTAGTCTGTTCTAAAACAGAAGCGGTCCAATCAAAACCAGCAGATAAACCAGAGACAGAAGGGCCTGCGTTTTCATCTTTATTTTCTTCGCCTTCATCATCCTCTTCATCTTCACTTTCGTTGTTGTTGTTGTACTCAATATCAGATTCTTCATCTTCATCTTCACCTTCGGTGGCTGCACCCATTTCTACATCTTCGTCCTCCGAGACTTCATCAATAAAATATGAAGCCTTCATTCCTAAAGACATCTTTCTCTTTTCGACATCGACAGATAAAAGTTTAACCTTCACTCTGTCACCTGGGACAAATAAGTCTTCACAATTTTCAACCTTAGAATCTGAGATTTCAGAACGGTGACATAAACCAGAAACACCGTTGGTACCATCAAGAGTAATGAAAACACCAAATTCAAGTGCTTTCTTAATTGTACCTTCATAAATGGACCCAACCTTAAGGTCAGAGAATGATTTGTTATCGGATAAGTTACCATCAACAAGGGATGCCTTCAAAGTTATCAAAACACGACCCTTACCTTCAGAAGATAAGATCTTACCCTTAACGACTTGATAAAGTTCTAGACCAGCTCTCCAGTCTTTAACAAAGGCATCAGATAAATCAGCAATACGGACAAGAGCAACAACTTCGTGACCAAGTCCAACAATGATACCAGCGTTAACAAATTTAAGGATAAAACCTCTAACAACATCACCTCTCTTAACATCGGATGGAGAACTAATTAATCTGTCTTTTGCGTTGACATGTTTAGTAATGTCAGAAGCACGCAATGAAACATTAACATGACGGTTGTTGACATCAATATTGTAAACCTTAGCAGAAACAACGGAACCAACAGAATAAATGCTTTCAATCTTTTCATCATAATCATCCAAGCAATCAGCAGGATCAGCTCTAGCCGTAACACCATTACCAAGGGACACTAAAACACCAGAACTACTAGCTTTGATGATAGTAGCTGGAAGAATAGTATCAACTTTAACATCTTCAATAGAGTTAATGATGATAGAACGAACACTTGCTGAAATAACGTGACGGTCAGTATCAACTTTAACAACAGTTGCTGGTAAAATAGTACCAACCTTGAAATTTTCAGAAATGTCAGTCAACTCATTAGAGTTGTCAGAAAGGTCGACATATGGCACAACAACCTTCAAAGAGGGAGAAATAGAAACCAAAAGGGATTCACCAATGTGGGAACTCACGTAACCGATAATTTTATCACCATATTTAACATCTTCAAAAGATAATGGACGAACAATCTCAGTAGTCTTAATAGAGTTTGGTTTAGCTGTTAATTCAACCAAATCAGTGATATCTTTCTTAATTGAACGGAAAGCACCAGTTGTGACATTCTTGAAACCAAGAACCTTGACATCTAACTTCTTACCCTTGTTAAATTTCTTCAAAAGCTCAGCAGCTGTAATACCCGTTGGCAAAGTGGTAATATCAACAATTTCAGAGACATCAATACGACCTTCTTGGTTATCTGCAAGCTTGACAATAACTCCAGTATTATTTTCTTCAATGGATTTGATAACAGCCTTGGTGAGTTTACCAGGAACAAAATCACCAAGAGTCTTAACAGATTTATCAACTGCATTGGCAGCTTCAATGTTAGCATCAACATTGGAGAAATTAGCCATAAGAGAAAGCAAAAATCTGCTATTATCATTGTCAACATGAGCGACTGTACACTTCACAGATTGGTTAATAGTGAATACAGTAGTTAAATCCTTAACACGTTTTTTAGAGGCCAATTTTGGAATAACTAAACCAGTCAAACCATTAGCAAAGGAAACAAAAACACCAGTTGGAATAACAGATTTAACAAAACCATGAAGAATCTTATCAGAAACGTGAATATCCTCGTATGAAACGGGTAAAATAGCATTCTTAGCGTCTTGAATTAAACTTGGCTTGGCTGTAAGAACAACGGTTCTGTATTTGATATCAGTAGATAAAATAAGAGCTTCAATTGTTGAACCAATCTTCAATCCCTTTAAGTAATGTCTAGCTTCATCTTCATTACCGTCAACCAAATGAGACAGTTGAATAGAACCATTTAACTTAGTCTTACCAAATGTAACATTGACAATATCACGTTCCTTACCAGTAATAGTAACTTCACATATATCTCTACCTGGGTTTGAAGATTCCAATTCAATAACTTGTTCTGCAGTAAATTCAGCAGACACACGTAAACTAACTAGGCATTTCTTAGCTTCAGTGTCATAGTTGACAATCCTAACACGAACAGTTTGACCTTCTTTGACATGATCCTTTGCAGAGTGAACAAATGTTTCAGAAATTTCGGAGTTTGGAAGGAATGCAGAAATGTCATTAAAGAAAGCACAAACACAACCTGCTTTTGTAATTTTAACAATGGTAGCTGGTGCCTTTTTGTTAACCACTAATTGATCTTCAGCAGTAATGAGATCATCTTCTTCGGCATTGACAAGTGACTTCTTGAATGTAACAAACAATCTTGTTGAAACACCAGTTGTATACTTTTTAAGCAACCTACCCTTAAACTTAGAACCAACTTTGAATTTTCTTTCTGGGTAATTTAGTTTAATGTCACTGATATTGATGGAATCAACAAAAGCTTGAAACTTGCTTTCGACCTTGATGTTAATACCTTTTTCTGAAACCTTTTCAACAACACAGTCAACCTTCGAACCAACAGGGATGTCTTGGGGACGAAGATACTTTTGTTCAACTTCAGCAGAGTCAAGGGTGACAATATAATTGTTGTCAACAGGACAATAAGATAAGACACGCGCCTTATGTTCAGAACCAATCTTAAAATCTAAATCAAGATCATCATTCTTACCAATCTTGGACTTATGAGCACGAGCTGGAATGCTACCGGCTTTAACATCAATAAAAATAAAGCTAGCATCCTTACCCTTAATTGAAACGGAATCAAAAACATGTCCAATTGGGAAAGCTTTTAGTGCGTCAAGTGATTCTTCTGAAGTTTTAAGGGTTAAAATTTGTGGTAAAACAGACAATTCAATCTTTTTGGTCCCATTTTTGAGATAGGATGCAATAATTCTAGCTTTGATGTTAGAACCAATGGAATATCTTTCCTTCATCTTTTCAGCACTAAAAATTGAAATATCTAAATGATCACAGTTGATGAAACCGTCACAAATACCATATGCTTTAACAATGATACCGTTAGCACTGGTGTCTGTAACAGTGGCATTGATAAGAAGACCTGGGACAAGAGAATCAACAGAGTTAGTATTTGACAACGCTGGTTGACTTTTAGCATTGCCCAATAATGATGGAGCCTTACAGGTGATGGTTCTATCATTTGTCTTTGAAATAGAAAGTAAAAGAACAGAACCAATTTGAACATTGGCATTGTCAAGATCCTTCTTGGAAATAAAACCAGATTTCTTAATACTTTTGCCAAAACTGAGAATATAACCATGATCTTCAATAGATTTGACGGATGCTTGAACAGTAGAATTAAGAACAAGATCTTCATTCGAATCAACGTTGGCGTTCAACCTAGTTGGTTCAATTGTCAATTCAATCTTTTTCTTTTGCTTATCGTCAACATTGGAAACAACTTGTGCAGTGATCCATTGTCCAACCTTAAAACTCTTTGAAAGATCTGGGAATTCAATACTTGGTTTTGATTTGTTAGCAACAATAGTGTCATCATTCATATCAATATCCATGTCTGAATCTTCTTGATCGTCATAAGCTTCTAGTTGGCCAGTTAATTCGTCTGAAATATTAGTTATTGGGATGAAGGCAGTGATATCATCAGCCAATGAAACAACCAGTTCCATTTGAGAAATTTGCTTTATTTGGGCAAGAACTAACGAACCTGGTTGAAGAAGGTTGAAGGATAAGTGGTCAATAGTGATAGTTTCTTCTTCAACACTTGCATCCTCATCAGCAATGATCGATTTAGTCTTCTTATACTTTTTCTTAGGTGGTTCTGTAGACTTATTAGAGAATAATAAATCTTTCTTAACTTCATTAGAAATTTCCTTCTTTTCAAGAGGTGTTAAAACAGAAGATCCACCTCTAGGAAAGGAAATTTCAGCTGCTGCTGAAATAAGAGACTTTGGTGTCTCTTCAGTATTCTCTGCAGAGTCCCTGGATCTCTTTGACATAGCTATAGATCCTACTATGATATGAAAGAAGGTTTTTAAAATTTTCAGTTTTTTGAAAAACTTTTTTTTTTTGATTTTTTTTTTTACAAAGATGGCTGTGCAACTATATATATATTTATTTTGCAGCTACTAACTTTTTCAGAAACCTGAAAAATTACAGTAGTTTCAACCACTTTTCAGTTTATTAAACACCGTCCATCGTGTCGATCAGCACTCGTTTCGTTGCAGAGAAAAGTGTATCACATTTCCAGGGGCTTAAAAGTTATTCCACAGCTAAAACAGGTAAGAAAATTGTGTCCAATTCAGGTATGTCTTTTGAAATTATTGCCGTGACTCATCCTACAAGTGATATCTATAAACCCTCTTTGGTTTTGGAGGATAGAAATTCTGGATCTCGTTCAATAATTGGTAATATTCCTGCAGGCTTACAAAGAAGATGTAATGAACTTAAAATCCGAACAGGAAAATTGACTGACATATTTTTATCAGGTAAGATAGATTGGGAATCCATTTCGGGTTTACCTGGTTTGATCCTTACTGTAAGTGATCAAGGTGTCAAAAAGTTAAACATTTTTCATAGTGGTAATAAGATCATTGAGTATGTGATATCCTGTTGGAGATATTTTATTTTCAGATTTGGTTTGGATCTTAAAGCTCAAGATTGTGACACCTTTATCGATACTGGTAAAGTTATATTTACTCCAGTTAATGTTGCTCCCAAGGATAAATCAATACTTGTTAATAATACTGTTGATCTGGAGAAATTGAAGGTACTGGTCACTGGAATTTTTCCTATTCCTTCTGATTCGAGCAATCCAAAATTCAACGCCAATCGGGCCTCAGATGTTACACTACCAAAGTCTATTGTGAATTCTAACATTTCAACTAATTGGATTATCGCTCCTAAACCTGTTCGTGGAAAATTCCAAGTCAATAAGGCAAAGGAATTAGGTGTCCCAATTTCATTATTCAAAACTCTTTGTTCATTTGAGCCTGTGACTTTGGAAGATGGCAGGGTTATCAATCCTGAGCAAGTTTTAGAATCGACAAAGGAATTTCATCCTGTTCTTATCCTAGATATTCCATCTAGTGCTCATTTAGAAAACACCATTGCTATTAATTGGGAGAAACAATCACCAAATGGTTTAGCATATTCCGCCGTTTACCATTTTATGGATGAATCTATTGCAGATCCATTATCTAATACATCATATTCAAATTTCATTAAAGCATTCAATAAATCAACTGTTCATTTTATCTCTCACAAGAAATACTGTCCGAACTCAATTAATTTCAAAGCTTCCTACAGAGTCTCTTTGAAATGGAAATCATTACTTGAATCATTTTTCCCGCTTGGTAAATGGTGTAATGAACCAGAGATTAAGCTTCCTTCTGAATTGACTGCAGAAAGACGGGTTCTTCCTTTGATTTCAGGGCAAAAAATGATTATGAAATCAACAACTTCTTATTCTTTAGATGAAAGTACAGTTGATGGTACTGCTTTGAATATGGCATCAGAAGATGAACTTATTAAACTTTACGACGATGAAATTTCACCTATTCAACTTGCTAAAGTTGCAACAAAAGATCAATACACAAGTTGGATACAGGAAAGAAATAAAACAAAGACTCTATCAAATGCTATCAAACATGATATTGCCTTGAAAGATCAAGTCGAAACATTAATTGTTGGTACTGGCTCAGCTTTACCTTCTCCTATTAGAAATGTCATATCGACTGTAATTCGTATTCCTTATGTTAAGGCCACTGGTGATAGTGGCTTCCAAACTGTGGTTTTAGATGCTGGTGAAGGCTCACTGGGTATGCTAAAAAGATCATATAGTGAGACGGAAGTGAATATGTTACTGGATGAATTATCAATTGTTTACCTTTCACATCTACATGCTGATCATCACCTTGGTATTGTTGACATTCTACAAGCCTGGGCTGCTAGAAATGAAAATAAAGATATTATCAAACCTTTGTATATTGTTACACCATGGCAATTTCCTAAATTTTTACAAGAATTGAATCAAATTGATTCGGCTATTAATCTGAAACATGTTAGGTATTTATCTTGTGAAGAATTTAATCAAATACCAAACACTAATGCAGAAGGTTTAAAAGAAGTGTTTGAACTATGTCAAGTATCAATTGAAAATATTACATTGGAAGAACTCACTTCTGGTGAAACGATTGCTGAAAGTGTTCCATTTGTTAAGAATACCACGAAGGTGAAAGACATATATTCTGATTTAAATTTAAAAGAAATTCAAACTTGTCCTGCTTTCCATTGTGAATACGCTTACTCGTGTGCCTTTGAATTTAACTTAACCACAACTGAAACATTCAAAGTATCTTATTCTGGTGATACTCGACCACGTTATCAGTTTTCTTCAATTGGTTTAAATTCTGATTTATTATTGCATGAATCTACTCTTGAGGATATTAAACTAAAAGATGCATTTTCGAAAAGGCATTCTACTACTTCAGAAGCTATTCAGGTTGGCATTTTAATGAGAGCTAAGAAGATCATTTTAACACATTTTTCCCAACGATACAGAACTTTCAATGGAGCTGAAGAAGTCTATGCAAGGCTTGCGAATCCACAAACTAAATTATCTATATTAGACTCCATGACTGCGAATGGTGAAGTTCCGAAAGTGGAATCAATTAAAACATTACCACTTGATTGTCCAGACCCAATTGAAATACACTCCCCGATTTTTGAAGGTAAGGTTAAAGACGATGCTAGAGAACAGGCAAAAACAACTGAGGTTTTATTTGCTATAGATAATATGCATATTGTTTACAAAGAAATCTATAAGCAGAGGGAAGTATTTGAAAGAGAAGGTGATAAACTTGAAATTCTGTTTTCATCTGATAGCAAAGCCGAGATAGCAGAGGAAGAACCAAATGAAATAGCCGCTAATTCCACTGCTAATGCTTCTAAGAAATCTAAGAAGAGGAAACTAAAATAATTAATCAGCTTCATTTTGTATACTATATAATGCATCTAGAATAAATTGTTTTGACATTTTAATCGTAAGTAGGAGCCAATCCCATCAATGCAAATTTCAAAGCATTATCACCTTTGACTAAATTCATATAAGATTCTATACGTTTTCTAACACATTCTTCATCAATAATATCACCAGAACTCTTGTTACTGTTTAATAAAACGGCACCTTCACGTCTACCATCTAATTCAACAACACCTGCTTCTGTTCTAAGAAAACAAATGAAATGCAAATCGACATCTTCGGCAGCATCCGGGGCTTCTGTCTGTCCTTGTTGACTGTATTCTGAATACATTGATTCGGCAACACCTCTTACTAAATTAATAGGGTTAGCATGTTCACTAGAAGTTAACGTTTGTCTAAGATTTGCAATTGGAGAATCTTGAACAATAAGACCAGCTGGCATGTTCAATAAAATATGAAGTAATGCGTACAAACCACAGGCATTCTTAACAGCCTGTTTTAACCAAATGGTGTTGTTTTCATTAATGTAGAGATTAGTTTCATAAGTTGATTTAGAAATAGATGATTCCATATTGATTTCAAGAAAGGGACCTGTTCTATTAGTCTCTTCTCTTCTTTTCAATTCTTCATATTCTTCACTGATGGGGAAGAGTAAGATAACAGCCTGGATTGGTCTTGGAAGAAGTGAAATAAGATCAGGATCAGAAATAGAGTAAATATCTGTGAATCCGAAGATAGGGGACAATCCCAACTGGTTTGCAAATTGAGTAAATATAAAAGGATTTGACTCTAATGGAACCACCGCGTTAATTTGTCTAGCACTGTTAGACATATTTAACTTGATATATAGAGATTTGCAATTGATTTAATCCTGAAATTAGAAGAACAAAATAAAAATAAATAAATATCATACTTAAAAAGGGATATACTACTCAAAATCAAAATACATGAATTCCACATCGGTATTTTAATGATCTAGGTTATTAATTTATTTGTATATATATATTTATTTATAGTAAAAAGCAAGGGTAATTATCGTTGCAAATCTATAATGCACATCTTTTCGGTTTTGTTTCCACCATAAAGAATAGCCCATTTAGAACCCCTCGAAGCTTCCTTTGATAGAGCATTGTAAATATTGGTAACAAAACTTCTAGGAGTATCTCTTGAGACTCCGCCAACCCTTCTTTTCCATTCCTCAGCTTGATCTAATGAGGTGATAGCAATCATATCCAAAACTTCTTCTCTGGCATCAATAGTAAAAACAGGAGCATTGATTAATTCTCCCATGAGGTCTTTAGTAGCAACCTTTGCGTCTTCATTCACAGACCATTTATCCTTTTTATTGTTCTTTTTGTTGGCACTAGTAGCATTATTTGGAACAATTACAAACTTATGGTCCTCATCTGGAATAGTTGGATTGTTCAATATTGGAGCAGGTGTTGTTTGGACGTTGTTATCTTGAGAATAGTCATTGGAATTCAGCATTGTTAGCTCGTTTGCTATGATCGGTATCAATTCAAACATATCCAGTTCAGTGTCTAACTTTGTCTCCAAGTTTTTGATTCTTAACGGTTTATATATACTGGGTTTATCCTTTTGCAATGATGAAAGTGTAGTTTGTGCCTTGACAAATACAACCATTTTGACATTAGATCTGTTAGCAGCATTTGTCATATCATCGACGGATATGCAGTTTTTAATCAAATCAGCACTGATACCAGCATTCCATAATTCCTTTAAAATAAATGGAACAACATCTTTTAGCAGACTAGTTGTGAAAATACCAACAAGGACATCACATTTCGCCCTCTTCCATGAAACTTTTAAATCTTTTTTCTGATACTTATTGAATTTGATAGACTTTCCATTCTTAAACATATCTTCGTACCTCTTCATGGAATTGAAAAGGAAATCCCATGCTATTCTTAAACCAACAGCGCTCGGAAGAGTTTTAGCTGATTTATCTCTATGTAAATCAGCAATTAATCTACCATATCTACCACCAGCACCATAAACGGAATCTTGATGAACAATGGCAAACATAATACCACCCTTGTAAAATTTAGGATTATAGCCACAAAATGGTCTAAGTTCAACATTTAACTTAACACCAAATCGTTTCAAGTAATTGATAACTAACTCAATATAATTCAAAGCATTGTCAACACGAACTAATAAAGGACTATCTAGCATCAATTTGTGTAACTTAGCTTTGGCATTTTCAAATGAACAAGTAAAATCAAACTGAATCAATTCGTTTAATATAGTGTTGGAAATATTCAAATCTTGTTTCAAAGCGTTTTTGGCTTCTTTAGTTGTAATTCCAAATCCTGTTTCAGTAAGAACACTTGCAACCATCATAATTTGAGCGCTTTCAATACCGCAATACTCTAAAATAGTTTCAAATAAAACGGTATGATTTAAACTAATCTTTACACCAGTTGTAATGTAAGGAAACAGATGGACAATTTCAGTTCCTACTCTAATACATTCAGCATCATAGAATGGTTGATATTCAACAGGATCAGACGCATTTGTAATAATATCAAAATCAATTTCAGTGAATTGTGCTGGACCTGAGTTGTCATCATTTTCAGTGGCTCTGTAAACAGGTTCAATACGATAAATTTTGTGAGCCTTTGGTTTATATTTTCCAAGCATTCTTGCCATTGGTAGCGTTAAGTCATATGGTAATTGTAAAATAGTTCCTGATCTATCAAGAACTTGGTAAACTGGGAATTTGGAATCATATATAGGGTTTTTTGGAAATAAGTTGGAATTTGTATCAAAAAATCTAACAGCACCATGGGATTTAAACACCTTTTCAATTTCTTCACCCATTTTAGAAAGTAGAAGAAGATCTTCAATATCATATGGATTAGTGTAACTACCAAAAAAGGAATCCCTTGAAAATTCATAAGCTTGTGTAAATAATAGACTTCTGGCTTGATGATTCCATGAAGAAGATGGATCAACAAACGCGTTTAATGCTTTTTTCATTATCTCATCCTGCTGTTCCATTTTGATAAGCCCACTACCTAACAATTCGTTCGCTGTTGGACGCCTTTGTGGGTCATGGTCTAGTAATAATTTCACAATTCTCTTTTCCACTGCTAATCGTTTGCTATCAAATTCAGCAGGGAAAACAATAGATGATGCTCTTAAATCTCTAATAGTAGTATATCTTTCCATGTTAGTACCTAATTCATAAATCATTTCAAAAAAAATGATACCGAGAGAGTAAAGATCAACCTTTTCATTGTAGTTACCACTACCATTCATAACTTCAACAGCAACGTAAAGAGTTGTTCCAATTTCAGAAGTCAACTCTTCTGATGATTTATTATAATCCAACATATTGGGTTTCGTTATTGATAAGTTATGGACATTTTTAGCTAATCCGAAATCACCAATTTTCACATTTTGGTGTTCATCAATGAAAACATTCATTGGCTTCAAATCTCTATGAATAATACCCTGTGAGTGAATATGAGCCAACCCTTCTAAAATTTGACGCAAGATTCGCCAATATAAATCTGAATTCTTTGGCAATCCTTGTCGAATCAAATCAAACAATGTACGGTTTTCGCAATACTCCATTTGGATATACAAAACTGATCTCTTTTTTGATTTAGATTTTTGTGTCTCGGGTGCTCTAATAACTTTCTTATTACATGATGCTTCACTTGATGAATCAAATGTAAATTCAGCTTGGCAATTGGCGTTACCGTCATCAGAACCAAATTCAAATGGATCATCGTTGTCATTAGTTGCTGCGCCATCATCGTCAAAGGAGCTAAGATCAGAGCCACTTATAAAACTTCTATCTTCATCTTCATCTTCATGATCATTAATGTACGAAAAATCCATTGATTGATTATTTGAAGCAGAGATAAAATCAACATAACTTGTGCTGTTCGTCCTAGCCTCGCTAAAAGATCTTCCACCCAGTTTACTATTATTTTCAGATTCAGATTCAGATTCAGATTCATCAGATCCATCACTTGATTCAATAGCTGAGCCACCATAATCGTAATCATCTTCAAGCCAGGCAACGTAATATCTGACAACATACTGATGATTTAATCTTGCTAATAACATAACTTCGTTTAAAATCTTAGCCAATTTGTCTTCAGTATGTCTAATCTTTTTCACTGCATAGAAAATACCATCAAGTTTATTACGAGCTTTGACAACCTCTCCAAATCCACCTTTACCAAGAACACCAACTTCTTCAAAATCATGTGTGTATCTTGAATAAACTTTTGGTTCAAAACTTGATAATCCAAAAGATTCTCTTGGTCTTCTTCTTGTAGAGCTTGAACCTATTTCCATTCTAGCTGGCGCTATTAATGAATTATTTGGTATTGATAATCGATTTTCATGTATTGTACTGGATTCGGATATTTGTCCAGTTCTTTCAGAGGGTGAATTGATAATATTAGCTAGAGGAGAAACGCTAATGTTCATTCTAAAAAATTTAGATGGTAGTAATTCTAATGGATCTGGTCTCTTTTTTGTTTTTATTTCAAAAATGCTTTGTAAAAAAGAATATATTGCTTCATCTAAATCCACAAATGTGGTAAGAAAATCAGTGGGTGATTCAAATTCATAAATAATATCTGTACCTAGAAGCATTTGCAAAAACAAAACACCGAAATCCCAGACATCCGTTTTCCGAACTGGTTTAACAAAAAGTTGATTGTTCTTTTGGTTGATTCTTTCAGGGGCAGTCCAGCCACTATTGTCGAATGGGAAATCGATTTCTTCCGCTTCATTGACATTATGATACTGGTAAAGCATATCCAAAATTGTGTAACCATACATCACATTGGCTAAGGTAACCGTTGTTGACCCCATTCCCAGGGGCTGACGAAATTGAATGGAGTCTAATGTCAGGCATTTATGTAACATTCCTTGTTTATGTAAATATTCTAAACCTTCTAAAACTTGCACACACCACTCTCTGACATTATTTATATTCACATATGAAATTGTCTGTAACAAATCACCTATTGTTTCTGAATAATCTGAGAGAATTCTGATTTTCCAAACAGAGAGCTTTTCACGGTCACCTTTTAATGATTTCTTAGTAACCTTTTTAGCAGCTGAATTATGAAGTGATTCTTCACCATTTGGAAGAACTTGACGGTTTTCAATATTGAAAGCGTAAACTCTGTCAATATTATTGTGCTTTAAATCACAAACAGCTTGAAGTTCTCTTTCTAACTGTAAAATCATTTTTTTACCATGACTTGATTTCCAAAATGGATGGTTCAATTCAACTTCAGTTAGAAGAAACTGAAGATCCTTTTCGATCCCACGTTTATTCTTACCATATTTTCTACCAACTCTTTCAGATTTCAACTTTTCAAGTTCCATAAGACTACTTAATATTGGTGAATTCTTTGGTATATGAGGTTTAACCAAATATTGCTTTGAAACAGACTTCAATAAGCCAATTGGTTCAATTGGAACAAACCCGGTTATTGCTTTAAACTTGACCTTAAGGAAACTAACATTGACAGATATTTCTTTGTCGAAGAAGAAGAATTCTTCCGGATTCTGTCCATCTATGGACATAATGACTGTTTCATCAGAGGAAGATGTTGTTTTTGATTTGAGACTATTGTAATCCTCAACTTCTGGGGTTGAAGTTTGATTTCTTCTCATTACTTCTCTCTGAAGCATCTCATCGAGCATTTCTTGCTCTTTGACACGTTCTTGTTCCATTTTTTCTTCTTCTTGCTTTTGAATTCGTTCTAGCTCTTGAGTCTCTTCTCGTATTCTTCTCTTTCGTTCTTCTTCTAATGATTCATTCTTGATTGTACACTGTATCTTATTTAAATAATCTGATATCTCACCATATAAGGTAAAAACTACTGGTTGATTTTTATAAGTAACCATAACATCTTTGCACTTTTGTTTAATTATAGCGAGTTGTGAATCCATGATATTTTCTGTATTAGTCAAAGAGTATATAGGAGATGACTTTGGATATGTTGCAGTGAATTCAATGTTCAAGTCCAAGCTACAAATAAGTTGTTCGCTAGGGTCACTTGATATATGCAAAACAAATTTAACAAGTGGCTTTTTGTTCCATGCTGACGAGCTGGGTGTCTTGTCTGTTAATATATCTGGATATATCGCCTGAATGGCTTCCCACTCATCAGCTTGGTCTTGATCACAGTTCATTAATTTTTGTATTCAAAAGAAATATACTCTAATAAAAATATAAACAGCATGCGAGATGAACTCTTGTCATCTTAAAACTAAAAATGATATCTCTCAAGGAAAGAAGAGAACAATTTGTGAGCGATTTAGCAGGAGGATCTACATTTGACATCTACAGAGTCACTGCAGTTTCTGCAGTCTCTTATTTAATTTGGTGTATTGTTAAGAAGAAAACCACACTCTTTGATTCAGCTTCTGGTTTAGCTTTAATTATTGATATACTACTCAATTGGAACAATCTATTGTTATCCACGACAATATATTCTAATAACATCCCATTATTATTGATGTTGAATGGTATTCCGCTTTTATCTGTGATTTTTAACTCTTCTACTAAAAAGATAATTCCTAGAAAGATACTTGTCAATTTCAAGACCTTGGACACAAAGTCATATTTGCCTTTCAAGAGTTACATTACTGTTTACAGAGCACAGATGATGATAATAACTTGTATTTGTATTGTTGCCGTTGATTTCCAATTGTTCCCAAGGAGATTCGCAAAGGTTGAAACCTGGGGTACCAGTTTGATGGATCTTGGTGTTGGTTCTTTTGTTTTCAGTATGGGATTAATATCTGCCCGTTCATATTTGAGACAGTTCTATATGGGTCAGTACATTTATGTCGATAATATTGTTAAATGCATTAAAGGTTGCATTCCTATTGTAGTTCTTGGTTTTGTTCGTCTAATCAGTGTCAAATCCGTGGATTACCATGAACACGTCACTGAATATGGTAAACATTGGAACTTCTTTTTCACATTAGCTTGTATGCCGTTGTTTAGTACTGTTTTATCTCCCCTGCTTATTAAACTTTCACCATTGGTTATCAGTGCTCTTATCACGGTTGTCTATGAGTACTTTTTGGTTAAAGGTGGTTTATTGAATTTTGTCATTACAGTACCAAGAACTGATTTCCTATCTTCAAACAGAGAAGGGTTGTTTTCACTGTTTGGATATCTTTCTATTTTTATGAATGGCTTGGCTATTGGATCAGCCATTCTTCCTGTTGTTCCAACACCATATAATTTGTTCAAGATCGATCATTCAAGAGAATCCCTTTCCAAGGCGTATCAAAATGGTAAAGTTAGATTGGCATTATCACCAGCAAAAATTCTATTCATAATGTCTGTGGTGTATCAAGTGCTTTATTACGTTATTGATACTTGTTATTCATATGGAGTTTCAAGAAGAACGGCAAATTTGCCTTATGTAGTTTGGGTTTCAGCATACAATTGTACGTTTCTATTCCTGTACAATATTATTGAACAGTTCACGTGGGGAAAAATTGAGACCGTCGTTATTACAGAGGAAGATGTTGATATTGAAAGTGATATTTCAGCACTTTCATCATCTGAACACGTTCCAGTTACTTTAACAGCAGTTAACAACAACTCATTAGTTCTGTTCATTGGATCTAATTTACTAACTGGGTTGATCAATTTAAGCTACAATACTATTGATTCCAATCCATGGGCCAGTATTGGAATTCTAATCATTTATGAATTGATTTTATCATGTTTCACATTGATTTTGTACAAAGCAGGTGTTGTTATTCGTTAGTAAGGTTGAATAGTTATGATGTATTAGTGATGTCATGAAAACACAAAGGCTATATAATAATTATACTTACATTAAAGACGTTTCAAATCATCGAATCTCTTTTTTAAATCATCTAAATCACTCAATTTCTTTTTAGAATCTAAAGATTTTGGTTTAGAAGTTTGTTTCTTGGTATTATTAGACTTCTTATCGCCAGTATCATTTTCTTCTTTGATAGTATTATCAGTAGATCCTTTACCCTGGGTTTCTTCTTCTTCAGGTCCTCCTTCTTGGTATTTCCCAGTTGAGTATAGGTCAATTTTATATATATCACAGATTTCGTTTAAGTAGTCATCAACAACGCTTATTTCATCATCTCCTCTGAGTTTACGAATAATTTCCATCAATGTACGATCTTCTATATCCATATTTTTAGTAAAGTCCATATTATTATTATTATTATTATTATTATTATTATCGTCTCCTGCTTGTGATTCATACCATTTTTTGACGATGAATTCTAAATCACTAATACCATCTTTAGAATTACAAGCATTTGTAAGTTCTTTGGAAACAGTATGAGATAACACCATTTTAAGCTTGCGAAGTTCTTTGATTTCATCACCAATAAACCATTCTGCAACTAATGTGTTTCTGACAATTTTAGTATATCTATCATGTTCTTCAGGAGATAAGGGATCATATTTCTTTTCAACTACAGTTTCTTCGACTGGCTCTTCATCTTCTTCGTTCTTAGTGACCAGTAGTTGTACGATTTCAGGAGTAGCTTCTGATTTCTTCCATAGGTTCCAAATAGATGCACCATTTGAAGTAGTAGTAGATAAATTCTGCATTCTTTTATCAGTTTTCTTCTTTTCGTATTCCTTCTTATCATTTTCTATTCTATCGGTTTCTCTTTGAATAACTTCCTCGATCATACCAGATAACCTATTAACAGAACCCTCTAACAATCCTAATTCACCAATTAAATCTTCCCAAACATCAGCATTTCTATCTCTTCTAACCATTTCGGCAATTAGAACTTTAGCCAATTCTAATGAACGTTCAAATTGGCGTGATTGTTGAGGTTCATGTTCTTCATTTGTTGGTGGTGATGATAAGGACGATAAGTCTCTTAAAGCTGGAACGATTTTCACTTGTAATAATTGAGAAGATAAGATTCTAGCCTTATTTAGCTTATATTGTAACTTTGACAATGAAGTGCGTATATTTAGCTTCAGCTGTGATTCTTCAGGTCTTGGCATGGTAATCTTATCTCAGCTTGAACTGTCGATACTTGAATGAATTCAGTATAGTTATTTTTGCTCACTTCGTAATACATGCGGCGTTTTTTTAAAAAATACGCTCAGTAGGGCATCTAGTAAATTACTGAAAAGACTATAAAAGAACAGTGAAAATTAAAAATATTTATAAAAAAACGTAGCATCGTAGAGTTAAAGAAAGATATAAATACAAGGGGATGTATATAGTCAGAACCGTTGTTTGTTATCGTCAATGGGAGTGTGTATTATATTAGGACATCGCTCGATATCACTATTATGCAGTTAATTAGAGTAAGAAATCGTCAATTTCAACTTCACCATTAATCATTTCACATTCCCTACCAGCCCAAACAGCCCTTTGATGAAGTGCAACAGTTGGTTTTTGTTCAACGTAAGCTTGTGGCTTGGATAAATTAAGACAGTTGTTATTATGACGGTATTCAAATGAAAACCCAGAAGATTGCGTTACGCAAAAGGCACTTGTAGAGGTATTATTGTTGCAATTGAGATCACTATCAATGTTTATGTAATTAGAAAGAGAATCATCCCATGATCCTGGTTGGGGGAGATCGTTTGTTTCTTCAAGGTCTAAAGTTGGAGAACCTGGTAAATTAACGTTAGTAGAAGCTAAAGAAGAAGAGCTATCACCTCTTTGTATAGGAACAAGTGGTGTCATTTTGAATTTATTACGACGTGTAGTTAACATATTAAAAGAAGAAGTAGGTGAAAGTAATAAATTGTCATCGTTATTATTGTTATAGTTAATGTTTCGTTTAAGGAATTTCAAATTTAACTTAGTAAGTTTGTTATTTCTATTAGCTATGTTGTGCTTATTATTAAAAAAAGTATCTTCGTAGTGTTCATGGTCGTAAATGTCATCATACTCACATTCATCGTGTTCTTCATTAAATTCTCTATAGTCATTTTCGTACCTATTGCTAAAAAAATCATTTTCAAATTGTTCAAAATTATGGTATTGTTTAATAATATTATCAACACGTTCAGAACCAGTTTGAGTTTGTGATATTGAGATTTCTGTATCAAATTTAGAATTGTGTAACCAGTGTCTATCAAAGACACTGGAACTAGAACTACTTCTAGAATGTAAACAAGATGTTTTTGTTGAAGAATAAACTGATGATCCGTTCGAAACTAGTAAGGCATTATCTTTAGAATTATCAGGAATGTTATAATAATCAAATAAATTAGTTTCAGAGTCTTCAGAAGAGGAAGATTGAACATCTAAATCAATCAATCTCATCTGTCTTTGAAGTTTCAATGGTTTCATTTCTGCATAGAGGACATTAAGATTGGAATCGGATGAATGGGCTAATGTTTGAACCTCTGTAACTTGATCAATATATTCCGCAAAACTTGAAGGTGTATCCTTTTTACTATTTTGCTGTCGTTGTTGTTGCTTCTTTGTCTTCTGATTACTATTTGATGTTTCTAATGTGATCGTCTTATCCCTCTTTCTATGTTTTATTGCCTTAGTATTATCTGTAAGAGAGCCCTTATTAGACATGGAGCCATTTTGTTTTCTCCTTTTGGATGGCACTGCTGAAGAGGCAGGAATTATTGATTGCATGCTTTCAAGTGCCCTCTTTGATGGCTTATGCTGTCTCTGGACTCTCATGGCAACTCCTTTAGCAGTTAAAAGAAAGAGTACTATTCTGCACAGCCGTCTTTTCTAAAAACTTTTTTTCATTTTCTGAAAAAAAAATAAACTGAAAATATTTCGGCTGAAATATTTATTAATTGTGCCGAAAATATCCCTGAACGGACAACAAAAAAGGTGTTGTTTGGTGCACGGTTGTAAAGTTAGAGACTCTTTTCAGAATTTATGTAGCGACAGAAAATATGTCACCCGGTGTACAGGTGTTCTGGAATCTTCTTTCGGAGTTGTACAGCTTGAGGTATATAATAAGAGAGCAATGGTGCCAAAAAAAAAGAAGAGTAGAGTATAAATCTAATAGAGACAATATATCATGTTACAACGATTAACAAAGTCAGAGCTCGGATCCCAATTGGGGTCTAGGAAAACTTTACTTTTAGCTGCTAGACAATTTAGTGGGTTTAAAACTTTGAATTTGGAACACCAACAACAACCAACAATTGTTGCAAAGCTTTACCCAATTTCAATGTCATATCAATCACCATTTAATCAACTTCGTTCTTTTCATTCCAACATTCCTCGTTTAGTTCAGATGAGGATGAACAAAGACCAAGGCGATGAAGATGAACCTGCGTTGAAGAAATATGCAACGGATCTTACGGAATTGGCAAAACAGGGTAAACTTGATCCAGTTATCGGTAGAGATGAAGAAATTCGTCGTACAATTCAAATTCTTTCACGTCGTACAAAGAACAATCCTGTTTTAATTGGTAATGCTGGTACTGGTAAAACTGCTATTTTAGAAGGTCTCGCTCAAAGAATCATTAAAGGAGAAGTTCCTGAATCGATGAAAGATAAAAAGGTCATTTCTTTGGATCTCGGTGGTTTAATCTCTGGTGCTAAATTTAGAGGTGAATTTGAAGAAAGACTGAAGAAGGTTTTAGGGGAAGTTGATGAAACCGTTATTCTTTTCATTGATGAATTACATATTCTTCTTGGTTTGGGTAAATCTGAAGGTTCTATTGATGCCTCTAATTTACTGAAACCTGCTTTAGCAAGAGGGCAATTACAATGTTGTGGTGCCACTACTATTGATGAATATAAAAAGTATATTGAAAAGGATGTTGCTCTTGCTAGAAGATTCCAACCTATTTTAGTTAATGAACCAACTGTTGAAGATGCAATTTCAATTCTTAGAGGTTTAAAAGAAAAATATGAAGTTCATCATGGTGTTAGAATCACAGATTCTGCTTTAGTTACTGCTGCTGTTTACTCAAATAGGTATATCACCGATAGATTTCTTCCTGATAAGGCTATTGATTTAGTCGATGAAGCTTGTTCAGCTTTACGTCTTCAACATGAATCTAAACCTGATGCGATTCAAGAACTTGATAGAGCTATCATGACTGTTCAGATTGAATTGGAATCTCTTAGAAAAGAAACAGACCCTGTTTCTGTTGAACGTCGAGCTAAACTTGAAGAAACATTAAAGATTAAAAAGGATGAATTGGAAAGATTAACATCTATTTGGGAAGCCCAAAAGGCAGAGCTTGATAGAATCAAAACTTTCAAACAAGAAATTGAAGAAGCTAAACAAAACTTAGACGTTATGAGACGTGAGGGTAAATTTGCAGATGCTTCAAAACTTCAATATGATACAATCCCAGCATTAGAACAGAAGTTGAACGATTTAGTCAACACACAAGAAGCAGCATCAAATGAGGATGAAACTGGCTCTTTACTTCATGAATCTGTTACCACTGATGATATTGCTGGTGTTGTTTCAAGAGCAACGGGTATTCCTGTTCAATCAATGATGAAAGGTGAAAAGGATAAATTACTTTACATGGAAACGGCCTTAAAAGGTCGTGTTATCGGTCAGGATAGAGCTATTGAATCCATTTCCAATGCAATCAGATTACAACGTGCTGGCTTAACTGATGAAAAGAGACCTATTGCTTCCTTCATGTTCCTTGGTCCAACAGGTACTGGTAAAACAGAATTGACAAAGGCTGTTGCAGAATTCCTTTTCGATGATGAAACTTCAATTATTAGATTTGATATGTCTGAATTCCAAGAAAAACATACACTTATGAGATTAATTGGTGCTCCTCCATCCTATGTTGGCTTTGAAGAAGGTGGTGAATTAACTGAACAAGTTAGAAGAAAGCCGTATTCTGTTGTTTTATTCGATGAATTTGAAAAGGCACATAGAGATATCTCCAAACTTTTATTGCAAGTACTTGATGAAGGTAAATTAACTGATTCTCAAGGTAATAAAATTGATTTTAGAAATACCTTGATTATTATGACTTCTAATATTGGTCAAGATTTAATGCTTCAAGATGATCCAGATGTTAAAGGTGTTATGGATGTTATGAAACAACATTATTCTCCTGAATTCATCAATAGAATTGATGAAGTTGTCGTTTTCAAAAAGCTTGCTAAAGAAGCTCTTAGAAAAATCGTTGATTTAAGAATAGGTGACTTAAAGGATAAGCTTGCCGAAAGAAAGATTGAATTATCTCTAACTGAAGATGCAAAGGATTGGTTGACTGAACATGGTTACGAGCCAAGATACGGTGCTAGACCTCTTAACAGATTAATTAAGAGAAAACTTTTGAACCCTCTTTCAGTTCTGATGTTGAGGGGTGAAATTGGCAACGGTTGTAAAATTGAAGTTCACGCTAAGGATGGCGGATTAGATATTAAGACAACTTCTCCAGACCCAGAAATTGCTTCCTCCGAAGAACACAAAGAATGATTTTCTTTTTATTTTATAGATTATGGTTATGATTTACTTTTAAAAAATATACATTTATGATTACAGACTACAGTTACCTTTATTTTTACTTATCAATAATATTATCATTTCTTTTTATAACAAACATTCAGCATTAACAGTATCGTCTACGTCTCTCATGAAGATATGGCGAGAGACTCCGAGCTTGACTCAAAATAAAGATTCTCATCACTAGAATGTTATCAAAAGAAAAAATAATATTTAAATATTTTAAAGTTTTGAAGTTGGCACTATCAACTGGCTAAGAAGGTAGCTAAATTTTTTTGCAAATAACCAATAACAGAGGTTTAAATGTCATGGCATTCACGTTGTTGTTTGCTTTGTCATAATTCAAACAAAATAGTAAATAGCTTCGCACCTTTGACAATGTTCAGCTAGTAAGAAAAAAGGGGGGACGTTTGTGGATGAAGTGAGCTCCATTGAGTTACCATTTATATTAACCAGACAATTAATAAAACGACAACCGTCATGACTATCGTTTAGACCACATGGTCCAGTGCAGAATAAGCCAAGGTCCTATCAAAGACCAGGAGACATCATTTCAACGGAAAGGAAGGCCATCGAAGTTTTAAATTAGACACAGATAATCAAGTTGCAAAGTATCATATCCAAACAAGTTTGCAAGGTCAGGAAACGACAATACGATCAAATACAAATCCATATCAAAGTCTCAACAAAGATGGAGCCTAACTGACATCAAAAGGACGTGACGGGCACAAAGAGACCCGCCGGCGTTGCCGCCTGAGATTATGTGCCGGAGACTTTCCCCAGGGCGAAAATGGGCCGCCAGGGGCCCCTTCTGAAAGCCCTGAAAACGGTTCTTCTACCACAAACGTGAAGAAGCACAAAAGAAAAAAGTGTCGATAAAAAGTTTTAATAGTTTTAACTTCATATACACAGGCGCACTAAGGTTTAACACTATTGAGGGTTTTCCTTTTTAAAAATTAGGGCTTTTTATCATAGCAATGCAATTGACAGCGGGAAATGTGCTATTGGCATTGACAGAGGCCAGTAGTGCTGTTAGAAATGGTGAGCAACAAGGCGCAGAAGCTCAGTTGAAGGCTTGGGATGGCCAGAGGGGATATCACTTCTTACTTCAAAGTGCTTACAATGATCAGTCTCAATCACTGCAAGTGAGATGGTTAGCTGTTATTTGTTTGAAAAATGGCATCGAAAAGTATTGGAAGAAGACCAGAATCAACTCTATTACTGATCAAGAGAAAGCTGACATTAGGAGAAACCTGTTTAATAACTTGAATGAATCAAATAATCAACTGACTATTCAAAATGCACATTCAGTTGCTAGAATTGCAAGATTTGACTTTCCATTGGATTGGCCAACGCTATTTGAAGACTTTATTCAAATTTTGGAAGCCAATGCTTCCCTGGATAATCTTTCTGTGATTAAAGTTAACAACCTCTTGATCATTTTAAATCAAGTTTTGAAAAACCTTGCAGCTGTTAGAATTGGTAAAGCCCGTGTATCTTTACAGGCGAAGGTTCCATTATTAGTTCCTCATTTAATCAAGTTCTATCATATGTTTTTCAATAAATGGACTACTGATTATGATACTGCCACTATGGAGGTCGGGTATATTTGTTTGAAAACAATCAGAAGATGTATTGTCGATGGCTATGTTAATCCACATAGAGAAACAGAAATTCAAGATCTGTTTTCTTCTTCCCTTCAACACTTACAAAAGCTTTTGATTATTCACGAAAACGCACAGCTAAGTTTATTAGAACGGTATATCAAATGCTACGTTAAACTGTATCATAATTTAGCAAATAATAGCCCAACTGCATTCATATTAATGTCATCTTCCAAGAATATCTTGTTAACACTTTTATCTTTACTTCAACAAAAGGCCCCCATAATATATGAAGTTGATGATCGAAGTGATGGTACAGAATTTTGGGAACAAATTGCAATCAAATCGTTTTTAATATTGAAGAAATTGACTACATTTACATTTAAAAAGGGAACTATAGTCATTAGGCAAAGAAATGATAAAGATGATGTTGATAAAGCTACTTCTATTATGTGCAACAATTTTTTTACTCAATCATTATTAGAAAATCTGATTGAAATGATTATTACTTGGTATTTAAAGCTTCGTCCTTGTGACTTGGAATCGTGGTCTAATGAACCTGAAGAGTGGGTTACTGAAGAACTACAAGTTAGTTGGGAATATCAAATCAGACCATGTGCTGAAAATTATTTTCAAGAATTGGCAATTTATTTTAAGGATTTTTTATCACAATTGATTTTAAATAAGATTGAAACAACTTTGTCCAATCCTGATATTGACATTTTAACCAAAGATTCAATTTTAGCTGTTTTCCAATTAAGTGCAACTGCAATCCATGAACAGTGCAATTTCCATGATCTTCTTAATGGGTTCTTTTTGCCTCAAGCTCTTAAGGTTAATGATCCGAATTATAAAGTTATCAAGAGAAGAGTTTGTTTAATTATTAATGAATGGATATCGATTGAATGCTCCCCTGAAACACGTGACATTGTTTACAAGTTTTTAACGGAGTTGCTGAACCCAGTTGAACCAACAAATGACCAAGTTGTTAGATTAACAGCTATGCAGACATTAAGGTTCGTGGTTGACGATTGGGAATTTAGAAAACAAAAATTTAGCCCATTTTTGAATACCATAGTTTATAGAATCCTTGAGTTATTAAAGAGCTTAACATTCACTGAATGTAAAATATCAGTTTTAAATGTTTTAGCTTTAGTTATTGAAAGAACCAACCCATTAATGAGTGAAAAGATGTTGATTGAAATTGTTACAATGGCTCCTGCATTGTGGGAAGCATCAGATTCTCAAGATAAAATGATTATAAAAGTTTCCATTTTACGTTTATTAAGAGATTTGACAACCTCATTAAATGAAAAGTCGGGGTTTATTCATGAAATTGTTTTGCCATTAATACCTATGTGTTGTGACCCTTCTTCAGAATATCATTCACTTTTAGGGGAAGAAGGCTTAGAACTATGGTCTGCTATTTTAAAACAATTGCCAACGAATAAACCTATTCCAACACATCTCCTAAGCTCAGAGTTTTTAAGTAATTTAATGAGTTCACTAGTTACGATGACGGAGGTCTTACCATTGGTCTTAAGTGTTTTAAGATCATATGCTATTTTTGCTCCTGAAATTTTTGATACTGAATTCGGTATGGAAATTTTCAAGATATTAGGAGGTTACCTAGCTACAATGAGGGATGATATCTTGTTTATTGCGTGTCAATTTATTGAAATTTTGTTAATTAATCAAAGTAAAAATACTGTTCAAACATCAAGAACAGTTAAGAGTTTCATTGAAAGTGGATTGTTTAGTGAGTTGGTTAAATATATTATCAGGGATTCAGATAATCCAAATTGTGAAATTAAAGTTTCATTACCAATATTGAGACTAATGTACATTGATCCAAAGTTTTTCATTTACTGTCTTCAATCAGTCAGTGATGGTAACACTGGAACTCCTTTCTTATTATACAAGTTGATTGTCAAACTAACTTCGTATAATAAAATGGTTTACGATCTTAAGGTTAAAAAGGTATTTCTTTTAGGGTTGATGTCATTCTATCATAAAGAGTTCTTTACCTATAAATTGAAATTTGAACAGGAACAGAGTGTGGAATATGAGTTATCACATCTTAACGATTCTGATGGGGTATCAGTTGTCTTGGCATCACAGTTTAATACTATTTTAGGACTGGTTGTTTTCTTTTTAGAAGAAGCAAAGGAGGATTCTAATGGAGATTGTCAAATCTATCATAGACAAACTGCATTTGATGATGATTCTTTAAAACTAGTTCAAACGGAAGAGGAATTCTTGGAGGAAAATGCAGCGGATCCTAATAATGAGTACGTTTTAGAATTTAAATTACCAGATACTGGTGAAAGAATCAGATATACACAATTAGCTTTAACTAGAGATATTGTTCATACTGTTGTATCTAAAGATATTATTGGTTCAAGCCTTGCTGATGTGTACGATGGACTCAGCAATAACATTTCAGCTAACGTGGTCGAAGAGCTCCAAATATTCTTAAGAAATTGAGTAGCATTTTACTCTTGAATATATTTATATATGAGTAGTAATTTAATTTAGTTCAATATATTTTTTTAAAGAGTCTAAATAGAGAAGAAAGTCATGAGCATAATAAAAATTTCTAAAACAGCGCGTTGCTGAAGGGAAGAAAAACCTACACTTGAAAGAAAACAAACCAACGACTTGTCCTATTCATTAAGGCAAACGCGTCATGGAGGAGGGAAAAGAAGAATATTTTCAGCAGTTGAACCGGTATCCTGGTAAAACTACAGTTAATAACACTACACTAGCTGCAAAGAAAGCAAGATACTTTGTTGAAGATGACAAAATGAAATTTGATGTTGAATCAACAACTAATAGATTCAAACATTTGTTATCATTGACGCCTTTATTTAAACACTTTTTAGAAGTGAAAGCCAGAACCAACGATGGGTTTAAAACTGTTTTGAATAGGGTTGAAGCAAATGGACAAGCCACTGCTTCTGCGCATCTACAATCCTTAGATCATAGAAGAAGAAAAACAGAGAAGGAAGAAGATGCTGAATTGTTGGACAATGATGAACAGGAAGATAACATTGAGTCTGAATTTACTAAGGAAAGTGAGATAACTGAATCTGGTTTTGAATTTATTTCTTCTCCTAAGTATGTTAATGGTACACTACGTCCATATCAAATTCAAGGTCTTAATTGGCTCGTTTCATTAAGTGCTAATAACCTTTCAGGAATCTTAGCTGATGAAATGGGTCTTGGTAAAACATTACAAACCATTGCCTTTTTGGGTTACTTGAGATATATTAAGGCTAATAATGGCCCACATATAGTTATTGTTCCAAAATCTACATTAGAGAATTGGCAAAGAGAATTTGCGAAATGGACACCAGAAGTTAACACTTGTGTTTTAACTGGTGATCAAACTACTAGAAATGATATTATTAGGGAAAGAATAAGTACTTGTGATTTCGATGTTTTGATTTCTTCGTATGAAATTGTCATCAGAGAAAAGGCTGTCTTAAGAAAGCTTGACTGGCAATACATTATTGTTGATGAAGCACATAGATTAAAAAATGAAGATTCATTGTTATCCCAGATTATCAGAACTTTTCATTCTCAATATAGATTGTTGATTACAGGTACACCTTTGCAAAACAATCTTCATGAACTCTGGGCACTTTTAAATTTTCTTTTACCTGATGTGTTTGCAGATTCATCAACTTTTGATGAATGGTTTGTTCACAATGATGATGATAGCGAAGAAAAAAGTAAAGATCAAGAAAATATTGTCCAACAATTGCACACTATTTTAAAACCATTCCTTTTAAGAAGAATTAAATCAGAAGTTGAAAAATCACTTTTACCAAAACAGGAATTAAATGTTTATGTTGGTATGTCAGACATGCAGAAAAAATGGTATCAAAAGATTTTAGAAAAGGATATTGATGCAGTTAATGGTGCCAATGGTCAAAAGGAATCTAAAACCAGGTTGTTGAATATTGTTATGCAATTACGTAAGTGCTGTAATCATCCATATTTATTTGACGGTGCTGAACCAGGTCCACCATATACCACTGATGAACACTTAGTTTACAATTCACAAAAGATGCTTGTTTTAGATAAATTATTGAAGCGATTAAAGGAAGGTGGATCAAGGGTTTTAATCTTTTCGCAAATGTCTCGTATGTTAGATATTTTAGAAGATTATTGTACATTCCGTGGTTGGGGTTATTGTCGTATTGATGGACAAACTGATCATGAAGATAGAATAACTGCTATCGATGAATATAATAAACAAGGATCTGAAAAATTTGTGTTTTTATTAACAACAAGAGCAGGTGGTCTTGGTATCAATTTAGTTACTGCTGATACTGTTGTTCTTTATGATTCAGATTGGAATCCACAAGCAGATTTACAAGCTATGGATAGGGCACATAGAATTGGACAGAAGAAACAAGTTAAGGTTTTTAGATTTGTTACTGACAATGCCATTGAAGAAAAAGTTTTAGAAAGAGCCTCACAAAAGTTAAGACTAGACCAATTAGTTATTCAACAGGGACACCACGTTCCCAAAAAGAACGAAAAGAATTCTAGGGATGAATTATTGAGTATAATTCAATTTGGTGCTGCTGATAGACTTAAGAATAGTGGTGAGGAAACTAAGACAGAGTTAACAGATGATGATATTGAACAAATTTTATTGAAATCAGAAAAGAAAACAGGCGAATTAAAATCTAAATATGAATCACTTGGATTAGATGATCTTCAAAACTTTACATCAGATAATTCCGTTTATGAATGGGATGGTAAGAATTTCCAAAAGAAGGAATTCAAGAGTGAATTAGGTCAAGATGGTGGATTTAATTGGATTTCCTTAGCTAAGAGAGAACGTAAAAATGTAAATAATTACTCAGTGGATGGTTATTATAGAGATGTTTTACAAACAGGGCATAGATCATCACCTGCTTATACATTACCGGGGGGTATCAGACCACCAAAGAATTTACATTTACATGATCATCAATTTTACCCTGACGAATTATGGGATTTACATGATTTAGAAATGGAATACTATAAGAGATTAACACATCAATTAGCTGAAATGAGTAAGAATCAAAAGGAGAGTAAAAAACATAGAGAGATGGATAGAGTTCTTGAACAAGAAAAGATTGAACATGCAAGACCATTAACAGATGAAGAAGAAGAGCATAAGAATCGATTATTCGAACAGGGATTTAGTAATTGGGGTAGAAAAGAATTTTACAGTTTCATCAGTTTGAATGTTAAACATGGACGTGAAAATTTAACTGCAATTGCCGAAGATTTAGAAGATAAAACATATGAAGAAGTTGTCGAATATGCTAAGGTATTTTGGGTTAAATTTAGAGAAATTGATGGATATGAACGTTACATTTCACAAATTGAACAAGGAGAAGAAAAGATTAAGAAAAATCAAGTTCTTCAAGAAATGATTCGTCGTAAACTTTGTGAATACCAATATCCAATGAGAGATTTGACATTTAAACTTGGAGCACAATCTAGAAAAGAATGGACTGATATGGAGGATAGATGGTTGTTAATTACAATGTTTAGAATTGGTATTAGTAGTGAAAACCTTTATGAAAAGGTTTGGGAAGAAATGTGGAATACTCCTGATGAATGGTTCTTAGAGGGAGACTCTTGGTTAATGTCACGTTCTGTTTTAGAGTTGAATAGAAGAGGTATTGTTTTATTAGGTTCAGTTTGGAGAGAATTTGAAAGAGATTACAAGCGGTCAACAAAGGTAGCAATTACTAGTAGGAGGAAACCAGGACCAAAGCCTAAAAAGACTTCCAAGACTCCTGTGAATAGTAGGAGACGTGGCGTTAAAGGTGGCGTTAGCAATCAGGGTGCTGGAAGCGTTAAACCACGTTCAACTAGAGGCCGAAGACCTGGTAGACCTAAAAAGGTTCGTGAGGTGATCAGTAGTGAAGAAGAAGATGAGGATGATGATGAAATCGAGTTAGATAGTGAAGAAGACAGTGATCAAGAGATGCCAATGTTGGACGATGATGAGGACGACGCGGCTGTTGGTCCAGAAGACGAGGAAGACGAGGAAGACTTTGAGTAACCAGTCGATGGACACACCAAGAGCCGTTTTTTCTTTGCTGAGCAGAAGCATGTTCTAGAAACCAGCTTGATTTGTAATATTGAAGATGTTTGATTTTTTTTGTATATATAGAGGACTCGTTTCTGCCCTTTAATTAAAAAAACAAAAGCAGAGCCTTTTCACACGTGAATAGTTAAACACATTCAAGTTAGTAAATAAAACAATGTCTGAATTCTACAAGTTTACTCCAATTGACAACAAGGGCAAAGAATTCCCATTTTCTCAATTAGAAGGTAAGGTAGTTCTTATTGTCAACACAGCCTCAAAATGTGGTTTCACAAAGCAATATGCTGGTCTCGAAGAACTTTACAAGAAGTACAAGGACAAAGACTTTGTGATCATTGGTTTCCCATGTAATCAATTTGGTGGTCAAGAACCAGGTTCTGAGGACGAAATTGCTGAATTCTGTTCTCTTAATTTCGGAGTTAGTTTCCCATTAATGAAGAAGATTGAAGTTAATGGTGATCATACTGATCCAGTTTACAAATGGCTTAAGGAGAAGAAATCTGGTTTGTTAGGCTTTAGAGGTATCAAGTGGAACTTTGAAAAGTTCCTTATTGACAAGAAGGGTGAAGTTTATCAAAGATACTCTTCTTTGACTTCTCCAGGTTCAATTGATGGTGATATTTCTAAGTTATTAAAATGAATAATTAGTACCATTTTGCTCTTATATTTTGATTTTCTTTCAATGTGATCGCAATATCTGTTTCTCAACGATAAACCTCTAATGAATTCTTTTTTTTCCATGCATTTTTTTTGTTTTATAGTTTTTATTATCTTTAAATCATCGATTCGGCTATTCATATAAGTAAACATTAATTATATATATATTTATCAATTAATTTCATTTCAATTTTATTCGTTTCTTTTTTTCCATAATTTTGTTCATTTATTTAGTTATATAAAGTTCACGGTTTGGATAACAGGTGACCCATTTTTTCAACTTTTGTTCTTAGGTAACCCTCCACTTCTTTGCTTTTAATGCCATTATTTTCATTAGTCCATGCTAATGGGACCATTGGGACTCTTTCAATAACTTTGACTAACCGATCTCTACCTTCAACAGCAATTATTTTATCAGGATTATTAGTTAACAATCTTACGTCAAGAATTCCCAGATCCAACAAAATAGCAGTAGCAATCCCAAAACTACGACCATCAGCGGGATGTCGAAGTAGTAGATTGGCTTGAACAGTATCAGCGCCTAAATCTTGTAAATTATAAGCTTTTAACTTTTCACCTAATCCAATACCTCTGCCTTCTTGTCGGAGATAAACAATACAACCATGACCTTCCAAACCCATCAACCTACCTGCTTCATCGAATTGTTCACCACAGTCACATCTTGCACTCCAAGCTGTTTCACCAGTATAGCATTCTGAATGAATTCTAGCTAATGTTGGTTCGTGGCAATCTCTTGTTGTCTCAGATTCAATAACTAATTCACCATGAGAATCAAAATGTAATTTCAATCCACTACGTTCATCTTCATCCGCATTTTTACGTCCCGGGTATAATTTACCAACGTATGCACCTCTTGTCATTCGATCTTGTTGTGTCTCAAATTCACTTCTTCTTCTAAAGAGGGATCTTGATCTAATACTCTCACCAAATACAATTGCCAAGTGCTCCTTGTTATCTTGATCATTAGTATATAGATGGAGGAAAATTTCAGGTCCCTGCGTTGTTGGAATCCTTGCTCTTGCTTGACATTGAACGATTGGTAATCTATCTGGTAAAAGATCCCTTTTAGATTCAGTTTGGAGCATGGAAACCGGTTCGGGTGATCCAGGCAATGATGTTGAAGGTGACACTATTGGAATGGTGTTAAAAAAGTCCTCACTGGTAGGCCCGTTGGTCATTTTAAGGTATAATTATAGTGGTTTCGACTTATATTTTTAAAGAAAAAAGGGTATACGTATATGTATTTATTGCAAATCTCGGAATTTAACGTTTCGACTCAGAAAGCGTTGAAAATTTCAATTTTTTTCAAGATTTGTAAGATTACTAATAGAGAGCAAGAAATTAATAGGAGAGAACCAACCACTTCGACGGCGGGAGTGATTAAATACAATCCTCATTATAAAAGCAAGAGATCACTAACAAGCTCTCTATCTAAAGACCCAGAAACACCCTTCTTTTCTTCAATTGTTGTAATAACAAGACAAAAGAGATAAAAACAAAGTAATAATAATAATAAAAAAAACGAACCAGATACCCAGTGAAAGAAGTGAAATAATAATAATATTAATAAAAGTGAAAAAGGAGACATATCAAATGTACACTAATGTCGTGACCGAGAACAAAAATTTAGCTCTCTTCCAAACTAACACCGTACTTAATATTTGACCATGAATGTTCCCCAACACTATTTATTGGAATATTCACTGGATAATGTGTCATTTGTTTTAAAGTAAAAGATGAATATTCAGAATCTAATGATGGATATTCCTCATCGTCTTCTCTTCTACCATTCAGGGGCTGCAAGCAATGTGGATTAAAATTCACATTACTGTTAGTATTACTAGCTGTTGAGGAGAATGGGTTCGCTGTATTATATTGTTTCATATTCATATTAGTGTTACTAGAAGTAGTATCACTAGATGGGGCGGCATTTTGTAGAGCTAAAATATATTGTTGTAAAATAGCCTTTCTCTTTATCAAAAGAGCAACTTCGGGATCAGTAATTTGTTGCTGTTGTTGCTGTTGTTGTTGTTGCTGTTGTTGCATATGATATTGAGGTTGTTGTTGAACTGGTTGGGAAATATGTTCTTGTGAATTAAACATCAAAGGTAATGAAGTAGCTGGTGTTGGTGCTTGCTGTGGCATATATTGAAATTGTTGTGCTTGTTGTGGTTGTTGTTGTGGTTGTTGTTGTGGTTGTTTCTGATCAAATCCATATGATAAGGATAAATGTGGAGATGGTGTGTTGGTGGCAGTTATAGTTGGACTAACAACCCTACTTGGTAATTGATTAGCTTCTCTTGTAGATTCACCGAGCTGTATAGATTCATTAATATTCTTAACATCTAGAAATTTAGAATGTTTACCTGTCTTCTTCTTACCAGGATTCAAACTTTCAAGGTAACTTCTTGGCAAACCTGCACATTTACCACCTTCGATGTGTCTTTCAACCCAGATTTCATTATTTAAAAATCTTTCTCCGCAAATACCACACCATCCAACCATACCAGTTCTACTAGAAGATTTAACACCTGGTGGGTACTTAAAGTGGCGAGATTTCAAATGCGTCTTAAATGTATCTCTACGAGAAAACCCACCTGTCGGATGACACTTCTTAGATGAAGTAGGCTCATGGAATGGACAATGATATGCCTTTGTAATTAAATGTTTTTTCATGTGACGAGTTAAATAACCTTTTAGACGAAACTTAGCATCACAATGATCACATTCAAACAACTTTCCAGATTCACATATATCACCTTCAGAGTCGATTTCTTCATTAGATCCCGAGGACATAACACTACTTATAGCAGTATTTTGTTCCGAGGTATTGCCGTCATTTGAAGAAGTCATTGAATTATGTGATTTTATAGATGAAACTGGTGATAATGAAATAAAACCAGTATCAGTATTATCAACGAGTAATCCACCTTTGATTAACTTTTCCTTTGGTGATTTAGAATGGTCAGAAACTGGTGATGGTTGTTGATTTGGATATGGAATTAAGTTTTCTTCAGAATTAATTGAAACTAATTTGTTACCATTGACTTTACCGTTTGAAATAACAAATAATGATTCATGACCTTTTGTCGAACATTCTGTAACAGTTTGTGACACTGCTGTGATAGACTTAAAGAAGGAAGTAGGGAATAGGTCATAGGGCCCATCGGGACCTGTATTTGGTCCTGTGTGAGACACCAGTGAAAGTAATGCACTCAGCGCCCAGGCAAATGGTGACCAGATATAGTCGTATATGATGGACATGAAGCGTGAAACAGCTGTGGTCGTCATATTGAGTTTTGTTGGCTTTTGTTATACTATAAACAACTCAATCTAAAAAAAAATAGAACCCCAATTTTTGATTTTTCAACGTCATTTTTTCTTTTCTTTTTTCTTTCGATTCGCGAAAATATTTCTGGTCACGTGATACGTGCTCAGAATATATAATCAAAGATTTAAAGATAAAAAGATATCAACGGTGTGAATTCACACAGTGAACACCCGGTGTCCTATTATACATTGTACTAACCATTCCCAGTTGACAGTCTGGATATTGTGCAGATCCCCAGTAAGAGCCAAACCCACTTCTTTGCATTCTGTAATGTCGTCCATTTTTAAATAAAGGTACCATTTGTTATTACGATCAATACCAGTACCTTGTACGATGTCTAGTATAGCTTTATTGTGTGCTCCTCTTCTAAAAATAACAACCTCTTCAAAGCCTAAGATAGTAAATAGCCATAGCAAATGGGAGTTTTCAACTCCTCGCTGTCCCTCGTTTCGTTTGTCAATAGAATAGCCTTCTTTTGCATCTACTCCTTCTTGTTCGCCGGCATATTCTTCATCATCTTGACTGGTTTCCTGAGCAATCATTTCTTCTGCAATTGAGGAAGCTGAGCGTCGTTCTAAGCTTTCAATTATTTTGTTTGATCTCGTGATCTTACGAACGGGAGACATATGTCCTTGTCTTTTCCGCTTCCATCTCATCAGCTGCTTTATGTTGTCATTGATAACAATGATTCGGTCCCCTTTAAATAAGTTATTCAATCCTAGCATGTCTTTAAGGGTTCCTTCAGTTTTCCAAATATCATACCATTCAAAAATATTTAAATTTGCTATGTAACCCCCAGCATATTTAACTTCCCCTGCTGGCAACAAATAGTTCACCCAATGCTTAGTCCAATTATTTAAAAGTTCTGGTCTGTTCATACATTCAATGATAAAATCACAGCGTAAAATCGGCCATTGTAAACATAACGCTTGTAAATATTTCATGGTTCTTGAATGTTTCATTGCCAAAACACACGCAAATTTATATTGACTTAGCTTTAAATCTAATTCCAATGGTCTTCTTTTAATATTTTGTGGATGAAAAATCATATATTCGTGTGATGTTTCCATATCTGCATAGTCTGTTGGCAATGCATTTTTTAAAATACCTTTCATTGGCGAACTCTTTTTATTTGGTATCATAGGTATAACTAGTTCAAATCCGTCTTCGTTTATAACATATGCTCCTTGTGACTCTAAGAAGTTGGTTAGGGTAACAGCATCAAATTTTTCAAGTTTATCCAAGGTATGCAATCTATTATGTGGAGTGGTTACCCTTGATGAAACAGTAGTAGAATTTTCAGATCGAGTCCCTGGCCTTGACTGAGATCCCGGTATACCTGTTAAAACAAATATACAATTAGAAAATGGAAGACCATCTCTAATTGGTTGTATAGGTTCAGTTTCGATTTTTTCATTGATAATTAATTCAGTTCTTAATTTAGCCGTTTGACTATCAATAAATTTGGAAAAGTCATCTAATTCATCAAAGAGAGAGTATTTATATGAGGATTTCAATTGCTTTGTCAAATACAATTGGGATAGATCGGTAATAATTTCGTCGCAATCACTATTCTTTCTTTTTATGTAAACTTTATTGAACCCTCCACAACACTCAAGGAACTCATTGCTGTCTCTAATCAATCCGGTAATTTCATATGGATGCTTTTTATCACCTTTGTATTTAATATTGTCTCCTATATTCAAACACACCGGTGCAAATATCTTGTTTGGTTTTATTGTCAATGAAATATACTCTTCAGAAGACTGTACTTCAAAATATTGCGTGCCATCATCGCCAATATATGTGCCGACCATTCTAAATATTTCAGTGTTAACTGTATTAACAAAAACTGTGGAGTTATCCAAAACATCATATATTGTATAGTGTTGTTCAATCTTATGTCTTACTACCTTGCCATTTACCTCCAATTCTATATCTGACCTCAAACCCTCTTGATTTAACTTATCTAATAGACCGCTGCTAACCATTGAAGAATCTCTTATCCTATTTTCAACTTGGTTCCTCAATGGTGTTGATTCACGCGTGCTGTTAACACTTAAAACATCTATTTTGTCGGCAGATACAGCACTGGTATTTGGAATTTCAAAATCCGTCTGATCTACTTCCTTATTAAACCCATTTACCTGTGGGGAACTATCCATTGCAGGTGGTTGTGTTGGTGGTATCACCTGCGTTAAAAATGGGTTACTATTGGCTTCTTCTTCTATACCGGTATCTGGCAGTTTATATGTTTCTATTGATGCTTCCAAATCATCCTTGTTATCAAGAACTTTACTTATCGTTAACTTCCGCTCGCTTACAGACTTGATATCAGTTTGTAAATCATCATCGTCGATAATTCTACCTCTGTTTTGTCTCTTAATTTTAATAAAGTCATCCAAATCATCATCATTATTATTATTATGCTCTTGTTCAACAAATGAATCTGCTGAATGATAGCTTTCAGTTCCCTTCTGTAATTTTTGATAATCTCTCTTTCTATCCTTCAATTTCTTAATAGCCAGCTTCTTCTCTGGAGACTTTTTAAAATTCAAAGGTTTTTCCTGATCTTCTTCAGCTATCTGTGTAGAAGTCATGGTATTATCCAGCAAGTGTTCATTCTTTTTATATATTCCAAGTGTTCCTTCAAACTTTATAATAGGTTTATCATCTATATTGGACATATCACTCTTTGTCTGAGATATAGTATTGTTTGCCCTATTGGATTTCGTTCCTAGTTCTTCTGGTGTTTCAGTATTATCCTTGGTATTTCTGAATACAGGTTCAGAAATAGAAGCTACAAAGTCAGTTTGGGAATTGAATTCAAACTTCTCTCCTGTTGATTGCTTTGTAGTGTTTTGTATGGTGTCTAAGAGTTCAGAAGGATCAGCTTGTTGATCTTCTTCGTCACTTGACGCCAGTACCACATTAGAATTCAAGCCTTTAAAATTGTCATTATTGAGAGTATTTAATATTGGACTGTTAGCTTCACTACGAAAAGTCGAATCTTCATCTATTTTCAATTTGGAATCATCATTTACGGAATAATTATTAAAGTCAAGTTCATCTCCAATAACACTTTTCACCTTTCTACTTTGATTTAGTAATAAATTCAAATCAATAGGATTATCAATTTGTGTGGGTGATGCCTGTGCATCGGTAATTTGCGTAGTTCTCTCTGGTGACATGTTCCTTTCGACTGTTATATCATTGAAATTTAGATGTGGGCCTGAATCCATGTAAGTATTGGCTTCATTGATTTGAACACCTTTGTTTACTTTTGCAGATAGCAGATCAATGTTTAGACCCGTTTCATTTAACATCGGGGCTATTTTATTGGCATTTAAAGATTGTAATTGTTTAAATTTAGAATCAACTGATAATGGAGATTCTCCTTTGTTTGAAAGTGATACAGAAATATCACCCGTTTCAGGAGATGTACCAAATGGGTTTGCAAACTTATTTAATGTTGGTGTCCTTGTTGGATCATTAAATATCTCTAGTTTGGGAGATTCATTGATTAATTCCTGATTTGCTTTATCGATATCTACAATAGAATCTATGAACTGATTTAGATGTCTGGATTGAAATTGTGAGTTTGGAAAGGTATCTATTTGATTTTCTATATCATCCACTATACTATTTGACCCAACCGAATTCCTTTGATTGGCCACTGACATCACGTTACACTGGTAAAATAGTTGAAGAATTAGCGTGTCTCTTTCTAGGAAGGAAAATCAACGCGTTTCTAACTGCCATTTCAAATAAAGAAAATGCTCGGCACTGAAGTTATCAAATTTGCCCTTACACAGTTTATCAACTAAAATCAGTGGAAATGGATTCAGAGGCTATGGAAAGTTCAGCGGAGTGCCTAAACAAAGGGTTTATTGGAGTTACAGATTTTACCCGTGAGATAGAGTCGATTTCCAGTTCTAATAGTGATAATTCAGTCAGATCATTTATGGTTAACCATCATGAACCAATTGATGAACAAAGTCCATCAAATAACAAAATAATTAAAGCCCTAGGTTTTCTATCGAAGCTTAAATTGGGTGACTTTAATAAAAGTGACTGCTTTGAAATTAATACAATGCAATTTGCAAAGATACTGCATGAACTTGGGAGATTAAACATTTGTTACACACAATGGGAATATGTTATCAGAGAAGCTAGGTTAGATGAAAAAGTGAATATTGCTTTACAAGTTAGAGACTTTGCTATTAAAGACGGTAGAGTAGAATACGCTAAAGAGTTGAACGAAATGGCTTTTCGAATTATTGTGTCAATGAAAACGTCAACTTATGATACAAGTGTTTTGCAAGATATAAAGAATATGATACAAAATCCTCCAACATTAGAATGTACTGAATTATTAAAGGAGTACCACCCTGAAGTTGAATTTAGATTAACCAGTCTTTGTGAATTACTAAGCCAGTTACCTATGAATATCAAAAGCAAACACACTTTCGCCTTAAAAACAGCAGAAACGTTTGAACAATATCAACAAACACAAGCACAAATTCTTGGAACATTAACATCAAGAAATAAAACAGACCATGAATCGGCATTGGGTAAGTTATACCACTTTGTTTCTGGTTTACCATCTCAAGAAATATTAATTTTCAATTTAGTTCGGATACCACAAACTGAATCGTTCATTTTAGATTTACTTAATACGGAGATAAAACCAGTAGTAGATTTCTTGGATATTGATGCATCTACAATTATAAATTATTATGACCTCATGCATAAAAGGAATGAAGAGAGGAATTATTTGAAATATTGGAAAATGTTTGCTAAAGGACAGCTCATGATAACAATAAAATTAATGTCTGAGACATCCACAGATTACAAATCTCCTATTCAATGTTTCGAAAAGATTGGACATATTTGTGAATTATGTTATGAACTTGTTAAGGTAAACGTTTCACTTGGCCCCTTGTTAACTAAAAAGGAAGCTGATAAACGAAAGAAAATCGTTAAGAAGTTTAAAGATGATATTCCAAAGTTCAGGAAAACGATGATAGAAATCGGAATGGTGAGTATGTATTACTTATTTGTGGCGTATTATAAAATGGGATTACATGAAGATTATAATCATAGACTATCTGAACTGAGTGACTCTTTCTATTTACATGTTTGCCTGTTTGAAAGTTTTGTTTCCCTTGCTGATATTGATTATGTGTTTTACAATATTCCACAGATTGAAAGTGCTTTAGGTTACGGGAAACAATTGCTTTCAATTTTTAAAAGCTATGAAGTTAATCCAAATCCAGACAAGTTGCATCTAGATTTGAACCCGCAGCCCTTGACTAAACTAAACGAATTGTTTTTGGAAAAGATGATTTCGCATTATATTACATCGATTTCACATTCTTGCATTGATGATCCAAGAGTGCCTAAAATTTTTGAACAAATAATGCTTGGATTGATTATGCATGGAGGGTATAATATTGTCACCATTTGGGTTATAAAGTATCTTCGAGATATGGCTTATTTAAGAAACAGCATTGCGTTAGTTTGTTATGATGATGGAGATATATACTATTCTACTGAATTCATAGATGCAAAATCAAAACTTGGGCACATCAATTTACTGGTTGACAAGATATACAGTTATCGCCAAGTTTTCAACAAAATTGATATTTTAACGTTTGATAATGGGGTTGATTATATTCTCCCTCAGATACTTGTTGATCGTAATAATCAGCTAGTTATTTTACCAGAATTCAAAGCGGGAATTAAGGAAGGGGCTTCTTATCGAATTAACTTGGCACAATCTACTGGTATATTAAGACTAGACAGAGATGCTGTTAACACCTGTAATCATAGATCGATGGCGTTTTTACAAGCAATGTTTGAATCTGTTGAGATCCCCCTTTTGAAGGAACTATTTAATGACCCAAAGCATCGCACTATCATAGAGTCATTTTATAACGGTCCCCACCGGTACTAATAACCTTTGAGTTGATAAGTATTATGTTTGTTTTATTGTGTTTGTTTTATAATAAATGGAAGAAGTCATGAGCCAAAAATGACTCTATTGGAATATTGAGGCGGAAAAGAAATATTTGATATTTAGCTGTTTGTTAAGTTGTAGCATTATAATTAACCAGTTTAGGAACATGGACGGGGTACTTTTTGATGCTGAAGTCGCCAACTTGAAAGAGGCTGCATCTGAATTCTCTAAGGAATATGATTATATTTCCTTTGCGACATTATTAGATGAGTATACCAAAGATTGGTCATTGTACAATTCAGAGCAAAGAATCTTATTGTTAGAAACCATTACAGATCTTATGGAACAGTACCCAGAAATATTAAGGGATGTTAGTTGGGATTTAATTGAAATGGTATTTCCATTTGTTGATCAAGATTGGCCCTTGGAAATTTCATTGGCTAAACAACCTTTTATTAAAACATTCTGGAGATTTTGTAATTTGTTAACGGAGAAAGGCACGTCATCCCAATTATTATTATCATGTTGTGATTTAGTGAGTAAATTGAAAGATCCAAAGCTTGATATTGAAGTTCCAAGAGACTTAACTGATAAAAATATGATTTATGCGTTAAAGGAAACATCATTGAAATGCTTCGCTTTGAAATTTCATGCATTAATACAAATAATTCATTCATGCTTAGGTAATAATACAATGATTCATCCATCAAAGGCGCTGTCAAAGGTCGTTGTTGCATTGATTAATTTCTATGAATCGGCTCCTTGCATGGCAGGTAACAATATTGTCATAAGAAGAGTTCTTGTTTTTATAAGAGATTATAATCCACCAAAAATTCCAGAGCATGTTTTAGAAGGTGAAGGTGGTATTGATCTGTTAGAAAGTGAATCTTATCTTCAAAGAAAATTGTTAGTTTTCTTGTTGACTTTCACTTCTGATAATTTAATGAAAAATGTACCAATTTATTTCTTAGGATGTGTACTTCCATCAGTTTTGAAAAATCCATTGCCAGAATCAGCAAATCCGGCATTGGATTTATTCTCATATGCTTACTTCTTAATGTTGTCATTGGATGTTGATATCACAAGTTCACTCTATAAGGAAGTCGAGCAAATCAATGAAGCATTCAATGAAAATTCAGAAAAGATTAATACTACTGATGATATTTTCAAACATGTTATTGATGTTTATAATGGTACTTCACTTAGAAATAAGAAGGCAATGGAATTGCCTGTATCAATTTCAGCATTAATGACATATTACATTTATGGTAAATATGCTCAAAAGAAGAATCCTGTTTTGAATAAAGATTTGGATGTAATCGATATAATCAAAGTTCAGCTTCAACTTTTTTTACCATATCACATTGATCCAAAATCTGCCAATATAAGTGCAGTTATTTCTTCAATGATTTGGATGATTAATCTTATTCAATCAGATATTCCAAAATCTGTTAAATTATTAAGAGATTCTAAAAATAGGTTGTTTGTTAATACTGCACTACAAACAGTATCTAGTATTCTCGTTAGTAAAGATGATTTAACGTTAAGAAAGTTTTTAACGTTATTCTTGGCAAAAATTTTAAAATTTTTAGAAGAGGATCAAAGTTGGGATTTTATTTATGATACATTAAGTTCCTGTCCATTAGAATCATTTGTTATAGATTCTGTAAATATTTTAAGAGAACAATGCAAAAGGGATAGATTTGAAGCTGATGAAATCGATGTTCTTTCGACTAATATGAAAGAAGTTGAAATTAAGGAAAAAATTAAAAAATCCATTCCACCAATTCCAAAACGTCCAAATGAAAAGATAATTACATTAAGCAAGGAAAGAAGGGAATTGATTATTGATTTACTTGATAAAGAAGTTTCAAATGTATTTGAAAATAATAAAATGTATCCATCAAAGGCAAATAAATTATTAAGTTATTTAAACTTTATTAGTTCATTATCATTATTTGATAAATCAGTTGTTAAGAAGAGAGTTGAAAAATTAATATTTTTAAGCAAAAAACATGAAAACGATGAATTAGCGGGGGCTAAAACTGTTTGTGAATTAATCCAATTTTCTTTAAACAACATTATTGAAATTTATGATATTTAAATGAGCATGTATTTTATTAATATTAATCTCTTTGTTTTATGTCTACGGAAAATGTAAAGGTAATAAATGAAAGTATTTGATGAAAATGTCACTAGTAAATGTATGCTATATAAAAGAAAAACAATGTATAAAAAAAAGATAGAAGGTATCTTCAATTAGTTAAACATCCTTTAAATCTTTTAATCCTGTAATTTGAACTGTTCTTCTACTTCTTAATGGAGATTCTAAATCAACCTTTGGCAGGTCAATGATTTCTTCTTCATTAGTTTTATCATGTTGAATATTAGATTTGTTATTATGTTTATCAGCTCCTAAAGGAGTACTAAATTGAACATAATTCCATAAAGCAGGAGAACTGTTAGTTGAAATACCACGACCAACAGAAGGTGGCTCTAATTGTCTCATTCCTCTTTCGGGAGTCATCAATTCTGGTAAATTTGCTATTTTCCCTGGAGAAATTAAATTGTTTGTATTAGAAATGGATGCATTAATTTTGTTTGGGCTATGAGAGCTATTGTCATTGACGGTATTAGATTTTTGTAATTTTGGTTCCTTAATAGGTATGCTAGAATGATTATCTTGGTTTAGTTGATTCATGGTTAATTGGCCCATACCAAGGATATTAGAATTCAAACCTAATGAATCTGATCGTTTATGGTTACTAGAGACATGATCAGCATTGGCAACATTATTTAGACTTTTTAATGGAGATGCTAATTTTGGTTCTTTAATTATGGGAGCATGGAAATCCTTATTTACATTTTGAGGCGCTGGTTGTGATTGTTTATTTATCGATAATGGTGCTGGCTGTGGTTGCGCTAATAAATGCTGTTGTGAAGGATGCGCTAGTTGGGGAGTACTGTTACTAAACCTTTGTAGTGCCGGTGTAAATTGATTTTGTGGAACATTATTTTGAGGTGTATATTGATTTTGTTGAAATTGATTCATGGAAGCAGCATGAATCGGTTTTTTTAGTTCATTTAAAGTTCCAGGTTTTGGTAATGGTAACGGTTGATTAGAATTTCTTCCTTGTGGTAGCGCATTATTTTTAATTAAATGCAATTGTAATTGTCTTGAAACACTTGTACCTCTTTTCATTTTACTTAAACTACCGTCTCTCCATTTATTCATAAAATCCCTTCTATATTCCTCACTAATTTGCCATTTCATACCCTTACCTGGTTCATTTGGTTTCCTAGGCACTTTTTCAAAAGCCTTGTTCAAGGATAAATTATGACGAATTGAATTCTGCCAGCCTTGTTTTGTATGACGATAATATGCATAATGGCTTGCAATCCAATCGTAAATCTCAGAAAGCGATAGGATTCCTTGAGGGTTAGATAAAATAGCCTGAGTGATCATTGTAGCGTATGAATAGGGTGGCTTGATACCTTTACATTCATCCTTTGAAAGATCCTTATCGTTTGATTGACCATTGCCATTTTCACTAATGGAAATACCCTCTCGAAGTTGGAAAGCTCTAACTTGATCAGTTAAAACTATCTCCTTTACGGAGGAGTAATTTTCCTGTTTTGGTTTCTTATTTTTTAATAGACCTCTAAAGGACGCAGGTATAATTGGAGGAGCATCCGGTAAAATAAACATCATTTGAGTTCCGCCAATATCAATAATATTACCAGAATGTAACTCACAAGGGATATTACGAGCAATATTTATTCTGTCACCGTTAACTTTCAAACCATTTCTACCAGTGATGAATAATTCCCAACATCTAGTTGTCAAATTGTATTCAATAACAGCATGATTTCTAGAAACAACTTTAGAAGGGCCAAGATCAATATCAACACCAGAAACATCATCTTGATTTGAATGGGTTTCTGCATTTCTACCAACACTAACCTTCAACTCCTTGACATAGAAAGTCCAATCCCTACCAGCTATTTTAGCATATGCTTTGACCTCATTACCCTGTGTCAAATCATTATTGTATAATCTTGAAACTGTGGTGGCCACTTGATCTTGAGGGACAGCTAATTGTCTAATTACTATGTTCACTGCTTCAGGAGAGTCCTCTTGGGCATACTGAAGAAAAAATAGGTGAGTTTTATGTTAGTATATAAGAAGCAATAAGATGTATCAGTAAGTGGAGCATCGGATATCAGTATTAAATGGGGACATGGTCGACCATTTAAGATATTAAAACAGCTAATTTTAATATAAAAATGTACTCAATTTAAAGCTCCTAATAAATACGTACGTGACTGGCATCCTTTGAATGTCTCTTATTGTCTGACATGGCGTCAAAAGTCAATGTTGTCTTCTTTGTTGATGTTTGTTGTCATGTTTAAATTTTTCTGCTTCTCTTTGTTTACTGGAACGCTCCTTGAGTTCTCACTAATTCTTAATAAAATTTAATTGGTGTAAGGATGTCATTTTCCTTCTTAAGAGACAAGACAACGAAATGCCTAAGAAGGCACATAAAGGGAAGAAAGGAGCTTATAGAGGGAAGAAGAAGAGAATAACAAATAGCGTGGATGATGACATTGCGCAGTTTGCTAGTCTTTCTGGTCTTTCCACTGAATTTAAGAGACATCAAAAACGTAGAGAAGAACGTGATGAAGCTATTTTACAAAGGAAATCAAAGAATAACTATAAAGGGAAGATGAACCCAAGACATCTTGGTAAATTGAATGATATGGCAGATTTAAATCAAGGTGATTTTTCCAATAGTAATGATATGATGATGGAATCAATGACATTTGGTGCTAGAAGGCCTGGTAGAAGATCTAAAATGGATGGCAACAACCATATGTATAATGAAGTTAAATATACTAGTTTGCATAGAGATGAAATGATGAAAAGTGTGGCTAGGAAAAGTCCTATAGAATTTGTTAAAGCTAAGGATAGTTATGATCCTTCAAAGCACATGTTAGATAAATTAGTAAAAGATCAACATGAGAAGGATGAAATTGGTGTTCAAGAAATTATTATTGAAGGTGATGATGATGATGATGATGATGAAGGGGGTGAGGAAAAGAATTGTCAAGAGGAGGCATTGGAAGATGAAGAAGAAAAGGAATTGATTTTTGATTCCGATTCCGATTCCGAAATTATCGTTCCTGATATCATTCTTTCTTCTGCTGATGAAGATGAATTAGCAACTAAATTCGAAAATCCTACTATCATGTTTTCAAAAATCAATATCAAGGAAAAACCAAAGAAACAAGTAATGTTTATTGATGATAACCTCAATGAAGAATTTGAATTACCTATAGATGATGATGAAGATGATGCTGAAGATGGAGATAATTCAGAATCTGATGGAGCTGAAATAATTAGTGAATATAGTGAACCACCATATGTTGTATTTGATGATAGTGATGATAGTTCAGAATCTGATGACTCTTCAAAAGAAATGCAAATTGGTAAATTCCTAGGACGAATGAAAACAGATAGTTTAGGTAATAGATACATTGATTTACCATTAGGTAAAAAGGCGTATAAACAATTCGCACCACCATCTACAGAAGAAGTTATATATGATTTTGATTTTGAAAATGATGAAAGAACTATTGAACAAGTTGAAGATCATGTTCACGCAAAGTTATCCGGTGAAAAACATAAAAAGAGAGCAGTTGAAACTAATAGTGCTGAATTTGGTTTTAGTGAAGAAGATTATGTTTCATTTGATATTACCAATATTAAAATTGAAAATATAAGAGCAAGTTCCGATCCTAATAGCGTTCAGTATAATATTCGAGCGCCGATGTTCTTCGGCTCAGAAGATTATCAATGGTTATCGAAATCAGATTTTACTGAATTTCTTATTGCAAATGGGTTACCAGAGCATAGGGTTGATCCCTTTTTTAAATTTGCAACCAAGAATTTAAGTAATCCTTTCGATGAAAATAGTTCTGATGAACTCTATTATGATGAGGAAGCAGAATTTATATACTCTTCAGATGATGATGATGATGATGATGGATTCATTTCGTTGAACACTAAGCATTCTAAAAGCAAGCATGCTAAGCAGAACATTGAGGATTACGAAGACGATGAAGATGGATCTTCTGACCTCGATGGGGATTTAATGGAGGGTATGGAAGATTTATTAAGTATGCATAAACATTCAATGAATTTTGGTAAAAACCTTGGTCCATTGGAAGTGAATACTAAATCAATCAAAGTTAAGGGTAGAAAAACCAAGAACAAGGACAATTTTGAATTAGAATTTAATGACGATTTCCCAATCGATGCACAATTAAAATCTTATATGGAAGAGAAATATATAAAAAGGAAGGAAAATAAAAAGGAGAAAAAAATGGAGAGAGAGGAAGCTAGAAGAGGTGACTGTTATCTTTTAAATAAATATCCATATTGTATTGAAATGGGTGAAGCAATTGAAGAATTAAAAGAATTTCATAAGGACTCAAACGTTGAGATTTTAAGGTTCCCACCATTAGATTATAATGCTCATATGGTTTTAAAAATGGCTTCAGCAGCATTTTGTCTTCCATGTAAGAAAATGAGTAAAGGTAAAAAGGAATATTTACAAATTAGGAAATCAGTTAGTAGAACAAGGAAGGAGCCTGATTGGAATCAACTCGACAAACTTAAAAAGAAGAGAAATCTTTGTTTTAGAATGGATATCAATTTGAGTAAGGAAGAAAAGATGTTGTTTAAGAGAGTCAAAGATGGTAAATCAGGTAAAAATGTACTTAAAGTTAAAGGTGGTGGTAACTTTGGTTATAAGGAAGGTGAAATTGTTGGTAATGGAGCTAAAGAAATTTCTAGGGATAGTATTGGAAGAAAATTACTAGAAAAGATGGGCTGGCAAAACGGCGAAGCTCTTGGTATTGAAGGTAATAAAGGTATAATTGAACCAATTCAAGTTGTTGTTAAAACAACAAAGAGAGGTATTAAATAATCAAAAAGAGAGGTGTTTATAAATATGACATGTTTTTCTAATAATAATTTTTTACTAGGTAATATACAATAGTTATCATAAGGAAGTAAGAGAGGTATAAACGAGATTTCACATGAAGATTCCGATAAAAAAAGAAGGGGTTGTGTGTAAATTAACGAATGTTGCTTAAAGTTGAAAGTGAATCATGAGAAAGAGATTTATTCAATAAACTCTTCATTCTATTATCATCATGGGTATTTCTTGAATTCAATTCAGATAAATTTATAACACTTCTAATTGGAGGTAAAGTAACCTTCAATGGATTTAAAACTGGAGAATGATGTGGGGTAGAAATTGGCGTTGCAGATGGTGAAGAAATCATAAACATTGATTTTTGACCCGGTGAACCAGGTCTTGATTTTTTCCTTGGTTGAATATTTAACAAAATATCATCATTATCAATTCCATTATCGTTTAACATAGTTGAAAGTGACATTGCCGAATTAATTCTAGATGGAGGCTTCGCCAAAGAAGAAAACCAATTTGGCCTTGAAGCATTAAATGAAGATGATAATGTGGTACCGGATGCGCTTTTTGTCAAAGATCTCAAAGAGGAAGTTGAGTCAGTACTTGAGGTCAATGAATTAAAATCGGAGTTCGAATTTCTTTGTTTTAGAGAGAGTAAAGAAGTTGTTGATGAATGATAATTTGAAACCAATGGAGATCGGATATTTGAAGAGTTATGAAATAAAAATGAATTTTGTTCAAGGGCAGGAGTGGTAGCAAGTGATTGAGATGGGGTTGGGGTTATAGATTGAAGCAAAGGAGAATAAGAAATTTTCTGATTTAGGGGAGGTTGGGAGGGAGCGGAAACAGCAGAAGCAAAATCAGACGATGGAATTTGAGTTAGCGATGGTGGTGGTGGTGGTGTTGTCGATGTGGTTGTCGACGTGGTTGTCGACAATTGTTGTTGTTGTTGCATAGATGATATTAACATTGACAAACTATTATTTTGTTGTTGTGGAATTTGAAACCCAAGATTAGCTGGAACCGGTATGGAATTACCCGGAGAAATTATCAAAACAGGTACGGAGGTTAAATTTTGATCATTATTATGGCTCTGCAGTTGTGGTTGTGGTTGTGATTGTGGTTGTGGTTGTGGTTGTGGTTGTTGTCGAAGTTGAAACTGATGTTGTGCTTGTTGAACTTGTAACAGTAGAGGCTGTCCTTGTTGTTGTGTTTGAGCTGAATACTCTGGTGTGATATTTGGTGGTGTGGAAATGGAAATTGCGGGGAGATTATTAGCGACGACTGTTGGTGGGGGTGCCACTTCACCAATTAAACAGGGACTTTGAGGAGAACTGGATCTGGTATTTGTATTAGTTTTGGAAGATTGAACAGTTAAGGTCTTTGAGATTCTTGGTTTTCTCTTCTTCCTTGGAGTTGGGTTTGTATGGATTCTTAGATGTCTTGTCAATTCATCCGATCTTGAAAATCTCTTTGTACAGTTTCCAAAAGTACATTTGTGGGGTCTCTCCCCGGTGTGAGTTCTTATATGTCTAGTTTGATGTTCCAATCGATGGAAGGCACGTTGGCAAATGGGACATTGGTATGGTCTTTCTGATTTTTCTGTTGTCATTATATAAATCGTATAGTATCTAATTCAAAAGAACTATAGCTTTCTCTAATATTCTTATAAGAAAGTGTTAGGATTATTTGAAAAATAAAAAAAGTGAGCGGGACTCTACGTCTTTAATGGAAAAAAATAGCTGTAATTTTTATTTATATTTTCTAGAGGGGGGGGAACGGATAAACTTTATTCATTTTTATTAATTTCATTTTTTTGTTAAGAGAAACATTTTTCCGGACTACGGAACCCCACAGAGTTACGGATTAATTTTTTGTTATTTTGCACCCACACCTCACTGGGCGTGGGGACGGGAAAATAAACAAAGGGAATAAAAAAAATAATCGCGTTTTAGAGTGGAAATAAAAGAGCAGAAAAAAAATTAAAAATACCTAAATATGGATCATTAGTTTCTCCGGAATATTTTAATCTTTTCTATGACGTTGAAAATTACAAAATACGCGCGCTTGATTACGTAACACTTCGTTTTTTATAATTTTCACCAAGATGTATTTTGTTGCAAAGTAACTCTCGCGCGCGCCTAGATGAGCAGAACAGGTCGGCTGAATTTGACTTTGAAAGTGTTTTTGTTGGTTTTACCGAAACGGATTCTATACTGTTTTAAATGTCTCGGTTTAATTCTACCATTTCAGCCGAGCCTTTTCTCTTGTCACTAAGAACGTCATTATGCAAAGTTGAAATAACGTGAAGGGTGCTCGGCACAATTATGTAATTGCTCTGCGGTTTAACCGGTATTTCCTTCTCAAATAACATAATAAATGGTGTAATACATTTGAAAAGTTTCAATATTCTGTTATAATAAATAAGCCCTTTCTTCTTTTAATTAATTTCAGCAAAGGTAACAACCACAATTATTTATTTTCAAGCTTGTTATTACATTTACCCACTTGAAGTTTTTAACACTCACACATTTATCTTTAGAGTATTAGATTCCGTGTTCTAAAAAAAACAAAAATCTTAAATCTAGATTCATTTAAAGTAATAACATATAATATTCACTCATATTCTCCATTCGAATTAACCCATTTATCCTAATATTTCAAATAACATTGCTAAAGAAAATATCCAAAAAACTCCCCTAATATTTAATAAATTTTATGCTCATGACAAACTCAAATTTAACCACTGCTGAAAACATTGAAAGAATTATTAAATGGAATTTTAGATTAAATTCCGATATTTTGTCATTACCAGATTTTAATAAACCCATTCCAGAATGGCCATTTGATTCGTATTTAAACAATGGTTTTATTAAAAATGCATTGTATCCAATTTCTTTAAAAGGGTATACTCCGTTAACAATTGCATTGGTTTATTTCACTTCTGTTCATATTATTAATAACATTGTTCAAAATCGACAAATTAATAAATTCAAATCTTTAAATAAGAACACGCCTTTACCTTCAAACTTTAAAAGGTTACCTGCAGCTCCATATAAAATTTCAACGTTACCATGGTTTAAATTACTAGTTATATTTCATAATATATTTTTATGTGTCTATTCAATTTGGACTTTTGTTGGAATGACTTCAACTATTGGTCACATTGCATCTAATTTAATTCCTTCCTTATTTGAGAATAAATCTATCGGTTTACCTGAATCTTTTTGGCAATCTATTTGTAACGCACAAAATGATTCTTCAATTTGGCCAAACTACAATGATTCAAATTTAAAAGGCTTAACCTTTTGGGGTTATTTATTTTACCTTTCTAAATATTATGAAATCTTTGATACCATTATTATTTTGTTGAAGGGTAAACCCTCTTCTCTTTTACAAAGTTACCATCATTCAGGTGCTATCCTTTGTATGTGGTCTGGTGTTAGATTTATGTCTCCGCCTATTTGGATTTTTGTTGTTTTTAACTCATTTATTCACTCCATTATGTATGGCTACTTCGTCCTATCTTGTTTAAAAATCAGAGTTCCAAAATGGTTTAAACAATCCTTGACTACTTTACAAATAACTCAATTTGTTGTTGGTGGTTCTCTTGCTATTGCTCACTTATTTGTTAATTATTACGATAAAATTGCAGGTTCTTATAATTCGTGTATTGCTACAAGTGAACAAGCAATGGCCGTTTATATTAACGTCTTTTATTTGGCTCCTCTAACTTTATTATTTGCTGCATTCTACCTTGATTCATATAGAAAGAAACAAGTCACTGCTGCAAAAAAGAACAACTAATTCCTCCAAGCTCTTATTTTTCTCTCTTTATTCCTAGATCGAAATCCTTATTTTTCAATTTTATTATGGTTTATTTGGATAAACGGCCTTTGACTTATTTTTATAAAATCATGAGCTTTTTTGTGTCTCTTTAGTTGATACTTTCTACCTTTTATATTAAAACTTTGTTGTATAAAGAACCAATAAATTCCTACATGTTGTAAACAAATACGAGCGAGTTGAATCCAACAATTATATTCTCGTATCTCTCTCTCCCAACACGTTCAATTCAACTTTTTTTGCGCTCCAAGACACTTTCAAAAGTGTTTTATATTTTTTTCCTGGGAATGCAGGATTTATACAAGGTCATAAAAAAATTAAGTGACATTTTTAAACCAATCAGATATTAAAGGTAGAATAAGACAAAGAAAGACACTAGAAATGGTTTTATACTACAATAGCTCACATTCTTTTCAATATGACTTTGCTACTGTCACCTTAGCGTATTTCAATAGATACCCGAATCCATATTCGGCACATGTTAAATCGACAGATACTGTTGAAAACTATATTGATAAAAATGGATGTCTTCATCAAACAAAGATTATCAAAAAGAGTGGTAGATTACCAACATGGATTAAACCATTTTTAGGAAAAATCTCAACTTCTTGGATTATAGAAAGATCAATGGTTGATGCTAAAAATCAACGGATGTTAACTTATTGTTGTAACTTAGATCATACAAAAGTCATCAGAGTGGAAGAATTTAATGAATACATATATGATGGTGTTGCGGACTGTACTCACTCAAAAGTCACTGTCAAATTCAGCAGTGGGTTTAAGCAAAAATTTGCAGGTTCAATAACTAATAGAATTGAAACTTGGTCTAAAAATAAATTTAGGGATAACCTGGATAACAGTCGAGTTGGGTTTAAAATGGTAATGGAGAAGGTTAAGGAAAGATTAATGGCTGTGTCCAATCAATGATGATTTTATGTTTCATTTTTTTGTTTGATTTTTTGTTGTGTATATATAGGAGTTATTTATTTATCATTGTATCTTTCATTTTATTTTATATAGAAGGATAATAAAAGAAAAGTTCTAACAAAAATATAACTTTGCCTAAGCAAAACTCAATTCCCAACCAAGTTTTTTAACAATTGCATACCAATCAATATATTTTAATCCATTCATATTTAAATCCCAAATCTTTTCAATAACAACTTGACATCTAACAACATTTTTCCACTTATACCTTTCAATAAACCCTTTGAACCTTTTTGTCATTTGTAATCTATTACTTCTACCAATACAATTTAATCCAGCAATGAACATTGGGAAACAGAGACAAGCTTCAAAATCAGATCCTAATATAACATCTAGTACATTGGTTAATTGACTAACAAGGTATTGAATTTCGATACAACTTGAATTCATTCTCATAACTGATTGCCTTAAATGAATCTTTGCCGACATCTGAAAACATTCAAATATTGTTAATTGCAATTCCAAATCTTTATTATAAACAGGTTGAAATATCTTTGGTTTTGCTTGGTTTAATTTCTTATCAATTGTTTGATATTCTGAAATTAAAGAAATTAAATCATCGACGTTTATATCTGGTAAATCATTTGCATCCCAATCCTGGGTATTAATATTCAATGGGATATCTATAAACTTTTCCTCAAGAGAATCGATATCATCTAAAGAAACACTTGTTAGATTGATACCTGCTGTTGGAGTTGTTGAAGTAGTTGAAGAAGTAGGTGATTGATTCTTCGTTAATCTCTTTGATGCAATAATAAGTTTATTAATCTCCGCAAGTATTTTGAATATTGGACTTGACATTCCATGTAATGGATCTGTAAATCCAATTTCATTTGATATTCTCCACATTCTTTCATATTCATTTAAATCAAAATGTAAATCACCGTTATTGTTAATACTAACTGATGTTATATCATGATAAGCGTAATTTGTTGCCAAAAAATGATCATCCTTAGAATTATTAAACTTTTCTAATCCACCTTTCATTTTAATTAATTTTGCCCCATATGTTAAATACTTGGACCATTTCGAAACGTCACCTTTACAGATTTCAACCCCACATAAGATTTCAAATGCAGCTAGCCTTAGATTAATTCGATTATCCTTACTTAGTCTAATCCCTTTATTTTCATGATGTTCATCTTTATTTTCATTTCCTTCAAGTGGTGAACTATTTTCTTCATTATATTTCTTTAACTCTAATTCTTCAATTTTATTATTATTATCATCATCATCTCCTTCTCTATGGCATAAATCAACAAATCCCTCATAACTCTCTTCTAATAATAATGGCGATTTAATAAATTCTTTGTGAGCTTGCTCAATATAATATCGACCTTGCCTTTCTAAATCATCACCGCCTAAGTGAAATGCACTCCATGCTAGAATACCATACAACACACTTAAATCAACATGTGCCATTGGTAAAAATGTATTCAAATACATGTTTTCTTTCTTTGGTGCCGAGCAAACAACTCCACTGAGACAATCTCTGTAGTAATCGTATAATTTCCTTCCTGTTGGAGATAAGTAGTTTAGCGTTGAAGTTCTAACAATGCTTGGATTCATATGAATCTCTAACGTCCTTTGAGGATTAAATAAATCCAATAATGATGAAATTGGTGATGAAGTTAACGGCGTTTGGTTGCATGAACTCTGAGAATTCGGAACCTTCTCTGATTTAAAATGATCTTGTACTGCCTTTGAATAAGAAGGTGAAAATAAATCTGAAAAGTTTTCAGAGTTTTCTTCTCCATTTAAGGATAATGGTTGAATATCTTGTTGAATATTGCCAAGGTTGCTATTGGTTAAAGTAATGGGTATATTGAAATTGTTAACTAAAGGCGAAGAAGAATCAGGAAGCTTAAAAGATGAATCCTTGAAAGGGTGTGACTGTTTGATAAAATTCAGGGGCATTGCCTGTTGGAAATGTTCACTATTATTGCTAAATGCAATGTTAGATGATTGATCAAATTCATTAAAATCAATAATTTCATCAACTTTCTTTATAGGATATTGAGTATCGGTGAAATCCAAAGCATTAATAATAGTAGCAGATGATGTTTCTTTTTTGGTAGCGTTTGATGATGGGGTACCATTCAAATCATGGAATATTTGAGTATTCGTTAATGTTGCCATATTCATTGCTAAAGGATTAAAAACAACTTTATTATCGTTAGGTCTTCTTTTCTTTATCAAAGATGATTTTATACTATGACTATTATTAGTTTTCACAGATTCTGGGTTGAATTTCTTACGTTTCCTTGATTTACTATCCTTTTCAATCAACTCCATTTCGAGTTTCAACTTTTGAACATCTTCATTTGACATCTCTTCTGTTATATATGCACATTTTCTATTTAACCTAGAACAATCACCACAAGTTGGTTTTAATTCGTCACATCTTTTTTTCCTTAGCTTACAAGTAATACAACCCCCCCTAGATCTGTTTTTGGGTCCTCTTTTAGAGTGACTCATGGTTATAGTCCCAGTATAATAGTCTGTCTATATAAATAAAACGGTTTTTTCTGTAACATAACCTTATTGCTTTGTTAGCGGCTAGCAACGTTGAATTTTTGTTTGAGTTTTAGCGGCTAAATGAGTACTTACATAAGCAAGGCTCTTTTCCTGTACTAACTATAATATATAACTAACATATATCTCTATCTATACACATCTATTAAAATAACCTTCTTCAACATTCTCCATTTTTAAACAGTGGCGAGGGAATTATAATATAAAGTTAAAGTCTTGGTAACATAATCCCATGATAATGGATCAAAGAATATATAGGTACCCTCTTCACAGCCCATTCCAAGAGATTTAGGTTCACTTTGAGGATCCTTTGTTAACCAAACTTGAAGCTCTCTATGATACTTCCAATTTCTTTCATTTAATTGTCTAGCTGCTAACTCTTGGATTATATCCCTTGGCTTTGAGTAGAATATATAAAATAAAGTTTGATCATTAAACGATCCGATTCTTTGTTCAAGAGACTTTAACTCCATTGGATCGATTTTAAATGATTCTGGTAAGTTGAACAATGGAACAACTTCTGATCTACTAGTTTCAAGCCATGGAGATGCAAATGTCCTTGATAATTTAATATCTTTATTATTGAAATCTAATCCCATCATATTTATATCAACACCTCTATTTAAACTAATAATATCATTATTCTGTCCTTTGAGCAATGGTAATAGCCCCTCCAGGCCATATTTAATCATATCTTTGACCTTTTGATCGGGCAATCCATCTTCTTCATTGGAATTTGGTTCTCCTTCTACTGGCATCACAGAAAGACCCTTTAAACGCAGGATGTTCTGTTGCTGGATCTGTTCTGGTGTTAAATCCATGACCTTTGACTTACGCGTTCCGGTGCTACTACTGGATCCCTCTCTTTCTTCTTTCATTCCCAATATTTCTAAACTTTTAATGATGATGGCACTTCTCCAAAATGTTGATAAAAACACATTAAATTTTTTTTGCTATTCTTTAACTAATTGGAGATATAAAGATATACTGGAATATTCCTTGTGTTTGTTAGTGTTATATTAGACAAACTCATCAGAAACCTCTTTTTAATTCATGTCCTTTAGAAAGCTTCCTAATATTATCATAACAGGTACTCCTGGTTGCGGTAAAACTTCACATGCAGAACAATTTGCAGAACAATGTCCTGAACTTTCACATATTAACGTTTCTGAATTTGCAAAACTGAATAATTGCATTGAAGGTTATGACGAAAGTCGTGACTCAAGTATTGTTGATGAAGATAAATTATTAGATGAACTAGAACCATTAGCTGAAAAGGGTGGATTGATCATCGATTGGCATTGTTGTGAAATCTTTCCAGAACGTTGGATCGATTTAGTAGTTGTTGTCCGTTGTGATAATACGATCCTTTATGATAGATTGGAAAAGAGAGGTTACAAAGCAAGTAAAATAACTGAAAATATTGAATGTGAAATTATGCAAGTTTTATTACAAGAAGCAAAAGAAAACTATAATCCTAATATTGTTGTTGAATTATTTAGTGAAAACGTTGATTCATTAGAAGATAACGTCTCCAGATTAATTCAATGGTTTGAATCTTGGAAATTAAATAATCCAAATGGTGTTTCAAATGAGTTACAATAATTTTACCTATCTTTATAATTCAAAAAAAAATTAGTAGTATCATATATATATTATGTACATGGGTTTTTTTATTCTTTGTCTTTATACAAATAATAATAATAATAATAATAAAGTTAACTTTAAATAAGAAACAGTTGAATGAATCTTGATTATTTATTAAATTTAATTCTAAGAGCTCTTTGAGCCTTTCTTCTCTTTCTAAGCTTATGTTTCTTCATCTTGAGTCTTCTCTTACGTAAAACAGATGTCATTTGCATAGTCTCATTCATTTCCTTTGGTTCAACCTTTTCAATAATTTGCTGTAAAATACTTGGTTGTTCAATTTGTTTAATGAACTGTAATTCAATTTGTGGGATCAAACTTTTCATCGCCAATGTAGATGGTGTCATTAAACGTGTTGGAATAGTCATTTGTGATGCCATTCTAATTCCAAATCGTGGAATCATCCTTGTTATACTGTGAAACATGATTGCTTTCAATGTCTATCCATCACAATTTGCTTTCAACATTTTTTAGATTCATTTTTTTCCTTCTTTCTCTCACAAAGGTGAATATTGTAGAGCTGAAAGCCGGGTAACCTTTTAATTTGAAATTTGAAAGTTCGATTCAAAATCAAGCAATTAGAGAAAATAACTGGAATAGAGGTAATATATATACAATATTTGTATTGATTTAATTGTACTTGTAAAACTCTTTGTTCAAAAAATCATGGAATTTCCAATTTTTAATGCAAATATAATTTTATAATGTCTTTAGTTCATTAAAAAAGGATATTAAAATATTTTGAATTATATTAGATATAATGACTAATGCTCAATGATTGGAATTAATATCTTAGTTTCATTTTTCAGGGAAATTAAAATACACTTTGAAACTATCTATTAGTTTCTAATTTAAAATTTAAAATTGAAAATCCTTGTTCTATAAAAAGCATTCGAAATCATAAAATCAAATTGAACACCATTAATTAACACTCAAAAGGAAAAAACAGAAGGCCAAGCTAGGATTAACAATCACTTAACTTCATGAACTCCCTTGTGAGTTTTAAAAGGTAGTGAGACCTTCAATCTACACTAACAACATTTTCTTCTGTCATAAATAGAGAGGAGTAGAATCGAAAAGCTAAAAGATTGAGTAAATTAAATGAATATAAAACCAAAAAAGTGTATAACTAACGACAAAAATAAATACTTAAATACATATATATAATATATAGATCTGTTAATAAATTGTCAAATTAAATGCAGACTCAATTAATGGTTTTAATAAATATACTTATTACAATTAAGTTAATTATGTTCTGAGAAGAAATTAGTAATTATGATTAGTAATATACAACTGATTAAACGTACTCAATTAGTAATCAAATATTTTGATTATATTGCTATTACTAATTTACTTATATCTCAACATTCTAATATTATTTTTATAATCATTATTTTATCTATAAAAGGAGGATTACTTTACCTCTACTTTTATTATTATTTATAACTTCTTTAATTAACTTAGATATAGGATTTTACATAAATATGATAAATTAAAATTCTGTTGAATAACGTAATATTAATATATTATTGTATTAGTCATGGATAACAACATTAATTAAGAATAGTTATTTTAGAAAGCGATAATATGATTATCAATAGACTATTGTTATACAAAACTTATCAGATAAAAGTTGTTTATCATGATTAGTCATAGGTCAATATCTATTGATAACAAACTTATCTATTACTAATATTATAATCTAGAACATAATTATAATTGTATAAAAGGGTTTAGAAAACTCTTGTCCTTTATATTATTTTATATTAATAATCTAACGGTTTAAGTATCTTATACAGGATTTGTTAAATTCACTCTCAAAAATAAAAATATCAAATAAATGAAAGAGTGAATGGTAACAAAAAAAATCATTTGATTATTGAATACTTTCACCAATGGTATCGAAAAATAGGTGAAGAAATGAAAGTACTGAAGAAAATATGAACAAGAAGATGAGAAAGTTTTGCAAAACAAAGATAATGTTAATAATCAGTCATAAAAACTGATTCATCATCATCTTCCTCTTCCCTTTCATTATGAACAGCACTGATAGTATTATTAGTACCTGTTGAAGAAGAAAAGCTAAACCCTTCCCTAAATAAAGAAGCTCGGCTTCTAATAGTTTTATATTGATGTTGGTTACTATCATTAAAATCTGTGGCATGATCATTGAAATCAACCCCCTCTTCATCTTCGATATCGGAATCCCAACCAATTTTGATAACTTCCTTAACAACATCGCCATCACTATCACAATCATCATCATCAATAACAACATCAATGACATCAACTAGATTTCTATTATTTAAATTTCTTAATGATTGTGAAGTCATATTAGTATGAATAACATCATTATTAACACCAGCTCTAGCTTGCTGATAAGAAGAAGCAAATAAATCTTGATTAAAAACAAATCCCTGACTCTCTGCTAAATTGATCGAACAACATGGAGAATTGTAATTATCGTGTTGATTTAAATAGTAAAATTGATAGGTTTCGTTTTCAATCATTGATTTAGACATAAATGACCTTCTTCTAGCGTGTGGAGATGTCATTTCATTGAAACTTGACAACCTTCTTCGACTTTTTGGTTCTCTGTCGATTTGCTCGGGTCCTGAACTAACCAGTTGCGACATTTAGTGATTCCTCAGTGATATCAATCGATTTTAAAGGATGATTACTGACAAATTAAACTATGGTGTTATCGGATACTGACATCCTTAGAAACTTAATTGGCTCCCCTAGCAAAATAAAAAGAAAATATGCTCATGACTTCAACCCTTGAAATAACCAAAATTTCAATAATTTTTCACTTTTAAGAGGCAGAGTAAATGTTTATAACCAAACAAAACATAAATCTTTATTTAAACGATAATATATTATCCTATACAAAAACAAACGAAATTAAAATATCAGTTCTTAGACTTCTTAGACTTTTTGGACTTTTTAGACTTCTTGTCTTCTTCTTCATCGTCATCTTCAGCCTTTCTCTTCTTTTCTTTCTTTTCCTTCTTTTCCTTTTTGTCCTTCTTTTCCTTCTTTTCCTTCTTTTCCTTCTTTTCCTTCTTTTCCTTCTTTTCCTTTTGTTCTTCCTTTGGAGCTTCAATCAAATCGCTACCACCGGTTAATGCTAACGCTTCCTTAATAGCATCAGAGTTTTTCTTTGGGGCCTTACCATTAGTGTAGAATTCTAAACGGTCTTCAACTTGTTGCTTTAAAACCTTACCAAAAATGTTACTTGGTTCATCAGCAAAGTTATCAATTCTAGAAGCAATAGAACACTTATTAGCAAGGTATCTTGAAATACGACCCTTGTTCTTTGGAGCGGCCTTACCAATAAAAGTAGAATGGTAAATTAAACCATACTTTGGAGTATTACCCTTAGTTTTAAGAGCTCTGAAAAGGGCTTTCTCAGCACCAAGAATTTGAACAGTAGAAGCGGCTTGCTTTGATAAGTTTGTAAGAGAACCGGCATGAGAGATTAATCTAGCACCAACAACTTCACCAATCAATTCAGAAAGATTTGGTGCAACAGTGTGCATCTTATCAGTCAAATACTTATAAAGGGATGATCTGTAAGAAGCAATAGAATCAGTTCTTTGAGCAAATGATAAAATATTTGCCATATCTTGTTCAGAAACGTCTTGACCCATAGAAATTCTAGCAGCATCAATAACTCTTTGAGCTAAACCAGCATCTTCGTTAACAAGGGCAGCAATATCATGAAGATTTTCATCAGTAAGGGAGGATTTGTCCTTAATTTGCAAAACGAGCTTAGCATAAATGTGATTATCATTGACAATCTTAGCAAGCTCTGGGAAATGCCAACCGTACCATTCCTTAACTCTCATGGCGTAAGTATTAATATCCTTGTCAAGTTGATCTAAAAGAGCAATGGCTTGGATGATATGATTATCGTTCTTTTGAACAGAGAACTTGACCTTAGTTCTCGAATAAGCATGACCAAGACCTAATTGTGCTCTTTCTAAATCACCATCTTGTAAACCCTTTAACATAGTAACACCGTGGAATCTAATACCTCTAAGTAAATCTTGAACAACTTCATTAGAATGACAATCAATAAATGGGAAAATTTCCTTAATTGATGGACCAAGAGCTTTATCAGAAATACCAAGGCTAACTTGTCCGTCATCTGACTTTGGAATGTTTAATTCTAAAACGGATTTCAAGTAATCAGAAACCAAACCTTCAGAGATATCATTAGCGTTTTCTAATGCTTGTGCAGCACCTTTAAAAGGAGCAAAAGCTGCTAATTCAACCATCTTAGAAAAGGCAGCGAGATCATTAGCTGCCTTTTGAACATCCTTTAATCTTCCACCAACTTCGTCCTGTTGAAGTTTCACTTTGAAGATAGCATACCCAGTTGGCTCTTCAAAAAGAATGAAGTCAAGTCCTGCCATTTTGTTGTTATACTTGTCTTTTTCCCAGAAAGTTGTTAAATTGGTGAAAATTTTTTTTTTCTTTGAAATTTTTTTTTATGAAATTTTTTCCTCATATTTTTACAAATAAAGTGAATTAATGCGCCACTTTGAAAATTGTACTTGCGCCACATCTAAGTAAGAATGCGCCACCTTTTGGGTTAACTCATCCCAACAATTGGAAGAAATACGTTCACCGTCATCTATGAAAGCACCAACAGCATCTACAATGACAATATCAGAGTTTGTGAAATTGGACATCGCAGCTCCAATCGAGCAAATTCCAATATCAGCGTCAAGTGATTTGGAAATTTCACATAATGTTGGAATACCTTCAATTGAATTGCTCAATTGAGCTAATTCAGTAACGCGAAGAGCCGCTGTACCAAGTGTAAGAATTTGCTTCCATGAGAAGCTGCCTAATTCCCTTGCTAGCAAATTATAAATGATTTTATTTTCAAATTTTGGGATTGTAACAATAAACAACTGGTCATTATCTGATTTATCAATTGAATAAATGTTAAAAGATTTGGTAACTTTGTTATCAATTTCCTTATTTTCATCTTCCAATTCATCTTCTTCGTATTCATAAAAGGCTCTCATATTTCTTTCTCTTTCTTCTCTTTTAAAGGTGACACTCAGAGTGGCAACAATTTTAGGATTTATTTCCTTGCATTTGATTAATGAAGTAGAAAATGGATCCAAGACTTCAGGAACAACAACCAACTGTTTGCCATCAGGTTCAACAGTAAATTCAATGGTTACTTGTGGTAATTCTGCTGGCTTGGAAATAATATCAAAATCTTCAACGTCGTCCAAAGCATAAGATGGTTGAAGAATATATTTTGGATCTGGAAGTTCTTCAAAAGGTCTAAACTGTAATGAAATTGGTACCACTGGGTTAGTAACAGTCTCCACTATTTAATAATAATATGTAAAAGCTTTATTTACATACCATTTTATCTCTTTTTTATTAATTTGCGTTAAGTTTAAAGCTCTGAATATGTTAAAAATAAGGGATAGCGAGAAGAAAAAAAAGTTTCAGTTTCCATATTGTTTTTATACAAATAGCTAAATTTCAACTAATTGAATTATTATAAAAGATGGATGCTAATAAACTCACAGAAGCATTTCAAGATTTACAAACATTATTGCAAACGCATATGACTTCGAGACAAAAACTAGAAACTCAATATCAAGAAAATAAAATTGTTTTAGAAGAACTTGAAAGTCTTGAAGATGACGTTGATTCAAAGGTTTATAAACTCATAGGTCCGGTTTTATTACCACAAGATGCCGTTGAAGCTAAGATGAATGTGGAAAAGAGAATTGAATTTATTCAAAAGGAAATTCAAGGTGTTGAGACTCAAATGGAAAAAGCCAAAAATGATATGACAACAGTCCGTAATAGACTAGTCGAAGCCAGAACTCAAATGTGGGATCAAAAAGAACCTAACCAAGCAGCTGCCACATAATCAATCTTTACCTCTGTACACTTCTTTATTAACAATAATATCTTCTAAAGGATTCGTAAATTCGTTTATAAACCTATATATTTAACCTCTCATAACAATACTCTTGAATGCATTGAGAGAACTCCACGCATTGAAATGAACCCATTCTTCAATACAGTTATAAACATAACCTGCCTTTTCAACTTCGTTTAACCTCTCCTCCACAAATCTCATCGTTTCTTGAAATCCTTGCGATTTATCCTTAGACATGAACATTTCACTTTGAACATAAACACCACTCAATGCCATTCTTTTAGAATACCAGGCAAAGTCATTAGATTTGTCTCCTGCATAATATGAAATATCATCTGATAAGTTGTGAAGTTCGTGCATTGATGTAGTAATGTATCCAGGAAATGTCAAATTAGCAATAACTTGATCCAAATGTTGTGCAATTGGTGCATTGAACGCCAATCTTTGTTTCACAAGGTACTTTAACTTATCAAGTTCTGTGTTAAATTCAGTTAAGTTTTCTCTTAATGGAATTAATTCTTGCCTTGATTTCTTTAAATGATATAAAACTAACTGATAAACAGAGTCACCATCAAACAACGCACCAAGGGAATTTGGATTAAACTTCAAATCTCTAGCAGCATTTTCAAGTGCCAAGGCTTTGAACCCAATTTCTGGAACATGGACTGTCAAGGCTCTATCAAGTAATTGACTCTCAGCAGTAGTTGGATCAATAATAACTGGATCAACATGATAATATGAATGATATTGTCTAATGTTCACTCTCAAAATGCTCTTGGCAACATTAAAACATCTCTGGTTGACTAACATAATGCTTACAATAGAGATTAATGTCGTATACGTTTTACAAAAAATGTGTGAGTGTTAAAAACGTTCAAAAAAAGTGGATTCATTTCAACACCTTCCTTTTTGGGACAATTTGCTTATGATCCATATTGTCAATTTAGCGTGTTATTGTCACTAATTTAGTATACTGGAAGGATTCAATACCCCAATAGGAATTAAAACGGCCATTTCCAGATAGCCCAACTCCGCCATGTGGTAAATGTGGTTCATCAAAAATAGTCATTGAATTAAAATGAACTGATCCACAGACAATACTCTTTGCAATTGGTATAATGTCTTTTTTCTCAGTCCAAACAGAGCACTTATAACCTAATCCGTTTATTTCAGAAATAGCCCCTATAGGCGAATCATATCCTTTAATACACAAAACAGGTCCAAATATCTCACTTGTCCAAATTAAACTATTGGGAGCACCATTAGATAACACAATAGGTCCAAGGACATTGGAGTTACCATTAGACCAAATTAAATTAAACCCGTCCCTTTGGACGGCCCGATCAACAAGCCCTTGAATTCTGAAATGATCTTCGATTGTTCGAACAGAATTATAAAGTCCTAAGACTTTGTCATCTTTCATCATATCTAAGCATTCCTTAATCATTTCTCCTATTTTAACCTTTTTAGAATTTGGAACGTATAATGTATCGGTGCACATACAGACTTGCCCAGTATTGAACATTGCACTTACTATTGTACTTTTCACAGCTTTTTGTAGAAGTTCATCGCTAATGTCTTCATCAAACAATGTACAATTCTTACCACCCAACTCTAACAAGACAGGTTTTAAGTTTTCACCAGCTACTCTAGCTATTTCTTTACCTGTCTTAGTACTGCCAGTAAAATTGATACCTTTGATGATTGGGTTTTTAATAAATTCACTAACGCATTCCTTAGATTTACTTTTATCTGTATGTATAGTCTGTAATAATCCACTTGGTACATCGCCACCAATATCAGTAAAGCATTTGGATATTAGATATGTAACCTCAGGACTTAAATGCGAGCCTTTAAGGATAACTGAACATCCAGCAGCTAGAGGTGCCATAATAGCTCGTGTTGCCAAAATACCTGGTGCATTCCAAGGAGATATGGATAATACAGGTCCCAATGGTTCCTTTAATATCATTTCCTCGTCTGGCAGAGGTTCAGATGTACCATCAATTAGAGTTGCATAATATTTGATTTGATTTATCGATCCATCAACGTTGAAACCTGCAAATGCAGGTGCAATACCAACTTTTAAATGTTCTTTTGTAATCAATTTCTTTTTATTCTCTAAGTTCAATGCAAATGTCTTAAATATCTTTACTTTATCTGTATTAGGAACCGATTTCCATTCTTTAAATGCATTATTTGAAGTTTCACATAAATCTGAAACGTACTCCACTGGCAAACCTGTTGCAGCATGGAGAACATTACCATTACAATCTGGAACGGTAAATTTCAATAGTGACTTCAATGGAATTTCCAGTGGAGGCAACAGCGGTGTTAATCGATTCATTTACCCATTAATATGGTAAAGAAAAAAAAAGAATAAACTGAATATCAATTAGTGTTTTCTCAGATGTATCAAATGAATTCCAGTAATTATTTGTGTGAATACTTGCCCCGATTAGGAAGAATCAATGCTATAGTCGAAGAAATAGACACCGGGGTTATAATAAACGTCAAGAGTAACGGAAAGCACGCTCTTTTGGGAAATATTTCAGTTGAATTACCAACAGCCGTTAAAGATCAAGATGCAAAAGTTCAATACAAACAAAATAACTTAGTGTTTGCTTTGGAAGCTCCACAGCTGATCAAAAACAAAGATGTAATGTTACATGACCAGTACCCATGGACTTCAAAGGAAATAAATAAATTTCAAGGAATATTTCAATGTATAAAATGTCAAAACACTATAATTTCATTAGATGGAGTTCGAAAGGTACATGCTATGCCAAGTGAATTATGGTCAGAAATGATGGAGTTTTGGCACTGTCATAAGCCACAAGAAGGTGAACAATATCTTTCGGCAAAAATAAGTCAAAGATTCAATACATTTCAACCCCAAACTAATGATTTAATTGTTGGTTCATATTACTTAATTATAAATCCAAATGATTGGGGACTTACAAATGAGCTAAAATGCAAATGCGGTGAAATACTAGGTGAACATGATGATAATTTTAACAATTATAAACTTTTTAAATGGAAATTGCAATGGAATGGTACCAAATTTAATGCATATAAATTCATTACACTCAAGCTTATGGATGAAATCAATTCTGCAGCGGTTCGATTTTATATTGTTAAATGTAAAGCAAGGGATCCAATATTACTTTGGTGCTTCAACGTCGGTCTAAGTGTTAATGTAACCGGAATGGAATATCAAAATTGCATGAAATTGCTTTATAAGACGAGATTAGAGGAAGTTAATCAATTTATTCAAGATCAAGATTTAGTGGGGCTACACAGATATAATACCATTGAAATCGAATGGGTGTCAGTGTTTGATGATTTTAAAGCCAAATTACAAAATTGTAACTCCAGACTACCTACTAGTCAAAAGGTATTCAATGGTTGGAACATTGGTTACTTAGATTGACAATGCAAATTTATATTAAGTAATCAAAATAATCAAACTTTACTATTTGGAAAAGTAGGAAACAAGGATAGGAGCAACTTGCTTCCGGGAAGCTGCGATTTTATGTTGTTGATAAACAGCCATGTTCTTGTGAAGTTCATTATCCAATGAAAGGTTTTGTAATTCAAGCTCCCTTTCGAGAGACTCAAAATTTGGTTCAATAGGAGTAATACCAATTTCTCTATGAAAGTTATTTTCTTTATCAGTGTATGTAGTCATAAGGACTAACTTGAAAAGACCACGTTCTTCAATCCACTTATCAGCGGATTCTTGAATATCTTGTGCTCCATATTCCTTTAAAAGATACTCAAAGCGCCTAGAAACAGCAGCAATACCTAATTTACCACGACCAGTTTCAAATTCTTTGTAGTCTCTACGCAACAACTCTAACATGGACATACCCTTAACATCATCTTTTGCTTTTTTAAGTAAAGCAGTCAACTGTTCGATGGCAGATGGCGTAGCATACGGAATCAAAGCAACACTTTCACGATCTTTAGGCTCAACTCTAAATTGGAGACCATTTGTATCAACACAAACACCAGCAAGCAGTACCTCCTGGGTGTCGTAATCCAATTGAGTTTCCCTGATAGTGTTCTTGAAGAAAAGGTTCACTAAAGAAGAACAAGAACCACAAACTTCAATTATACGTGGATTAGCATCTTTAAACCGCTGTTCATCAACATGATGGTCAACAATACCTTTTACTAATGCATTTCTTTGAACCATGAACTCAGAAACAGGTCCCTGGGGGGTATTATGATCAACCAAAACAAATTCCAATTCTACACTTTCAGGAATTGAGTTCAAGTCTTCAATAAACAATAAATCGTCAGTCAAAATTGAAACTCTTTCAAATAGCCAACATATATCTCTTCTCAAATTTATATCTGCCTTAGGGATATTAATTATTGGGAAAATCCATTTCTGTTCTTTTTGATATTTCAAATATGAATAGTTGAGAGCACTCGTGATAGAATCTAAATCCGCACTGGAATTCCCAGAGACAAGCACCACTCTACTCGAATGATCAAGCTGAGATAGGAAATGTGGCCTTATTGTTTTAACAAACTTTCCAATGTTCATTACTATTCGAATTTCAGGAAAGTTGAAGTTGATAGTATAAAAAATATCAAAAAATTGAAACTTCTTGGTTCTTCATTAACATCACTATAACACTTTAAATATTTCATAAGAGATATCATAAGCAGCAGAGATCATGACACCATTTCAAAGACACAGAGTGTTTAGATTTGCAGGTCTTGCCTTTGTTTTATTTCTTTTATTTTGGGGCCTGAACAGATCTCAATATCCATCTTTGAGGTCAGGAATAGTGAAAGATATTACCTTTCATCACCATCAAGAGGTAGATCCCAAGCTGGCAAGTGAAAAAAATTACGAACAGCTTCAATCTATCATGCGTAAAGAAATTGGATTGCCAATTGTTAAGAATTTGGTAATGGCTCCAAAAGAAGCCGATAATGTTCTCTACCAGAGAGCCAATGCCACATTGTTAATCTTAGCAAGGAACTCTGATGTTAAGCAAATAGTTAAAACTATAGGACAACTTGAAAGACATTTCAATTCAAAATTTCATTACCCATACGTGTTTTTAAATGATGATGCATTTAGTCAGTCCTTTATTGATAGAGTTTCCTTAGTGACATCCGGAGAATGTTTTTTTGAACAAATCGACAGTGATGTTTGGAATCAACCAAAGGATATTGATACATCTGTTCAAATGAAGCAAATGAAGGCTTTAATGAAACAAAATATTGCTTACGCTAACCGAGTGTCTTATCATAACATGTGCAGATTTTACAGTATTAACTTTTATCATCATCCACGACTTCAACAATTTAAATACTACTGGAGGTTTGAACCAGGAACAGATTACTTTTGTGATATTGATTATGACGTTTTTAAGTTCATGGAAGATAACAATAAGATTTATGGATTTACCATTGCCTTATATGACGCTGAACAGACGATGCCATCATTATGGCCATTGACTATGAAGTACATCCAAGAAAATCCGAAGTATCTCCACTCTAATGCAGCAGTTGACTGGCTAACTGAGGATATAATGCACCCCGAGAAAACATTGTTCACTGGTGGTTACTCAACTTGTCACTTTTGGTCTAATTTTGAGATAGCTGATATGGACTTTTACAGAGGTGAAGCGTACAGTAACTGGGCGAATGAGTTGGAAAAGGCCGGCGGTTTTTACTATGAACGCTGGGGAGATGCTCCCGTTCATTCCTTGGGTGTTGGATTGTTTGCAGACAAAAGCCAAATTCACTGGTTCCGAGATATAGGTTATAGACACCATCCATATACAAACAGTCCTAACTCCAAGAAATGCACTGATATGTACTCACCTGGTGACTTTACTTATGAGAATACCAGAGACCAGAACTGCTTGTCGAACTGGTGGCAGTATGGTATGTCTGATCATGAGCGTTCTCTCTACTAGGCAACAAAAAGAATACTGACACAGCAACGATTTGAATAAGTGGTTTTGCCAGTGATAATACCTTCTAATCCTGTTCTATATATTTAAGTAATGAGACTCTGTAATCCCGGATGCTGCTAGTAATTCAGCATCTTTGTTATCGCTTGAGACCTTCTGATAGTTTAAAGAAATTGTGTTTTTCAGCACATCAAAAAATGTGGTTGAGTCATTTAAAAATGTTTACAAGTTTTCATTTCGTTCATTATCCATAAATGTCTGTCAATTTAGCTATTATCGGTGCCGGTGTCGTTGGTAAGGCCTTTCTTTCCCAATTAGAAATTCTTGCCTCAAAGTCTATTATTAATTACAACCTTGCCTTATTATCTACCACTGAAGGTGTTATTTACAACGATGATTTCAAGCCTTTGAACGTCTCAACTTACGCTGAAGACCTTGCGAAGTCTGATAAAAGTCCTTTATCTCCAGATGAATTGATTTCCTTGTTGTCTAAGTCTCAATTACCAGTTATCATCGTTGATAACACTTCCAGTGCAGTTTTGGCCAACGCTTACCCAAAGTTTGTTAGCGCTGGCTTCTCTATTGCTACTCCAAACAAGAAGGCTTTCTCTTCTGATATTAAGTTATGGAATGATATCTTTGATATTGCTGGCCAAAAGGGTAAGGGTCTTGTTTACCATGAAGCCTCTGTTGGTGCTGGTTTACCTTTAATTAGCCCATTAAAGGAAATGATTGCAACTGGTGATGAAGTTGAAAAGATTGAAGGTATCTTCTCTGGTACTTTGTCTTACATTTTCAACGAATTTTCTACTATTCAACCATCCTCTACTAAGTTCTCTGATGTTGTCAAGGTCGCTAAGGAATTAGGTTACACTGAACCAGATCCAAGAGATGACTTAAATGGTTTAGATGTCGCTAGAAAGGTCACTATTTTAGCTAGAATCTCGGGTTTGAAGGTTGAATCTCCAACATCTTTTTCTGTTAAATCATTGATTCCAAAGGAATTGGAATCTGTTCAGTCTGCTGCTGAATATATGCAAAGATTGCCAGAATTTGACGCTGAAATGGAAGCTCTTAAGACTGAAGCTGCTAAGGAAGGTAAGGTTTTGAGATTCATCGGTTCAGTTGATGTTCCAAACAATAAGGCATCTGTTGAAATCATCAAGTACGATCACTCTCACCCATTCGCTTCTTTGAAGGGTTCTGATAATGTCATCTCTATTAAGACCAAGAGATACACCAACCCGTTGATCATTCAAGGTGCTGGTGCTGGTGATGCTGTTACTGCAGCTGGTGTGTTAGGTGATGTTATTAAAATTGCTCAAAGAGTTGCTGCTTAAAAAAAAGGTATTAAACCCTAATATACAGTCATAAATAGTAATTTTTTATATGTTCAGATAACTAGACTACTTCGTGAATTACTTCTTCACCTTCTATTTGACTTCGTTGATCAAAATCTTGTTGATTTTCAGCAGCTTCATATTCTTGAATTGCAGTTCTAAACATTTGACGCAATTTATTTTCATCGCAACAAGTTTCTCTAAATTCTAGCATAACACTTTGTGAATCAAAATAAATTGCTCCTTTATTTTTCAACTTATAGTTCGTTTGTTCTATATTCAAATTAAGCCTTGAAATATGTGCATTATTAGGCGCCAAAAAGAAATCACCATTTTCTCTCAATTCTGCAATATAAGCACCAGTAGAGTGAATAAATTGTGCATATTTGAACATGGGTCTACCCCAACTATAAGTGACATCAAAAGAATGATCTTTGAAATAATTAGCAGTTCTATTATCTAACATGAATCCTGATTGTTCCAATAAAAACAAATGGAAAAAGTACTTTTCTTCTTCCAATAACCAATCATATCTACTAAACTCTTCGTCCTTCCATGGATTTATTGCTAACGATATTTCAACAGTAGAATGTAATGGATTTCTGATTGGCAAGGTGAATAATTCTTCCCATGGAATTTCAACTAATGATAACCCATATCTTTCACAATGTTTACCCCAGCTACTAATGACATCTTCAATTAACTTAGAGGTGGTAGTGAGCCATTCTAATCTGATATGGAAACAGTGATCTGGATTATGAACAATATCATAGTGCACTTTTATCAACTCTGATTGCCAGGATGCTCCATCGGGATCCAAATCACATAATAATTCTCTACTTAAAACGACAGTTTTAATATCGTCTGTAAAATCAGTACTGACATTCTCCTTAACTTTAGCAGATAAGCTGTTCTTTCTGGAAATTTCAGTGCTTTCCCCATTCCATGATTTATTACTCTTAAGCAACTTTAGAGAATGAACATTTGATAATGACCGGCCTCTTAAATTAGAAGAATCTACAGTTTTAACAGTTTCAACATCAGTCTTACCAGAATTAATACTCGACTTTCTCTTCTTAGCCGAAAGTTCTTCAAGTTCGTCTTGAATTTGAGTAAAGGCAGCTTGAATATTTGGAGAAGTCAATAGATACTTTTTATTCATCGTGTAAAAGTAATGACCATCTAAGAAGCTATGTTTGGAAACAACATGAGAAAACAGACCATGTTTCATAAGACTATTACCATAGTCAACAGCGTCTTCTCTAGTATCAATATCTTCAAAATTTTCAATTAACCAATTAACTAGCGTCATACCAATAAAACAATTATTATGCATTTTCATATGCCAAATTCTATCAGTGATTTCAATACCATCTTTTGTTTGTAATGCCGCAGCCAATTTATACAAATTGGTACTTTTGTCGTATCTTGGAGTAACAAACAAAATAGATTTAACCTTTTGCTCATTAGTAAACGTATGTGAAGCGTGTTTCAAATACTTAAATAAACCACCAGTATAAAAGTTAATTTCAGGAGTGATTTCCGCTTTTTTATTGAGTTTTCTTTCGGCAGCTGTTTTAAATCTAAACTTGTTGATATTCATAATCAAAGATCTAATCCCTTCTAATCTAATTTCCTCAGGAGTTAAACTTTCATTTGTAACTGAGTATGAATTTTCCGGAACCTCTGTTGGTAATATCACAAATTTTAATCTATGATATTTCTGTTTGTCCATGCTGTTATCATAGCCTGCCATTGCCTGATCTAATTGGTTCCAATTATAAGCTCTTAAATCTGAAGAACTTGTTTTAATAGTAACAGGCAAATAATGCTCAGAATATCTTGATCTAATGTGTTCGACATATTCCTTATCAGTAGTCATTAATTCATCAGTATTGGTAATTCTTTTGTAGACTTGAACGTTAACCAACCCATTAAAATCACAGCTTAATCTATGAATTTCATTTCCTAAAATAAAATACATTCTGGCACCCAAGTAGTTTGATTTATTAACATTCTGAACTAACAATTTAGAATCACCATTTGGTTTTCTTTGGTTTTCAACTTTTATAACACTATCTCCAACACAAAATTGGAAACCCAACGCTAATCTTAAAGATATCATATTTTTAAATAATGTTAGACTCGTCGCATTCTCATTTTCTGCATTTTGGTTTAAGAAGACATCATAAATTCTGAAGGTAAAATTTTGATTAAAATCTTGAATCGAGGGGAATAATGGAGTAGATAATGGTAAAGCCGCCGGAGAAGTCATAGAATTCCATTTAACGGTCTTTCTTTTAACCTTTGGCGGAAAGGTATATTTCCAGCGTCCATATGCAATCATATTTTGAATTTGAGTAAGTGTTGTTTTTGAAGGATTGTCAATGTTCGTCCAATAGCCATTGAATGATGATGTATCTTTTGCTTTATTGCTCGCTGTTGTTCTGATCTTTCTTTTAGCTGTAGACTTTCTAGCAACTTGAGTTTGATTTATTTGTTTTGGGGTTTCTAAAGAAACCAAAGCTGACTCGGTGGTATCAACACTATCATGACGAATATCAATAAAGGCGTGATCATCAAGGGTAGATTCACATACACTACTATTGGTACTTTCTGTTGGTGAATTAACAGGTTTAAGTATTGGTGTACTAATGAATTTTTTGACAAATCTCAATGCATTAGATGCAGTAGGTTGTGATTCTGTCTTTTTAGATAAAGATAAAAGAGCAGAAAATGCAGAAACATTAGATTTGGAAGTCGTTGTAACACCAACTGCATTAGACGTGCTTGGAGATGATTTCTTAACAGATAATAAATCAGCCGGCTGCAATTTATTACAATTGTTGAAATTGTTAAATGAAGCATTCTTAGTCATCTCCTTTGAATCTGACGACGTTAAAGCTGCTCGATCATGGGCCTTGCGCATATAATATCGGTCCCTATTTAATGGTGACTTAAATGCCATGTCATCATATATTTGCATGGCTTCTGACATTGATCTGAAATTGGTCAAATTTAATTCATTGGTATTAACTATTGATAACTCGGTTTTCATAACACCCATCATTTGCAAATCATATATCTTACACCTTGGCAACCATTGATGAACGGCTTGACTTGAATCACTCCAAAATGAGATATCTAACCAACTTGGTATACAATACTTCAGTTTGTTTTGGTTATCTAAATATCTTAATAATGGAACAGCATGCAAAGGAGGCTTGCTCAAGCACATAATATCAATCGAAGAATCCACCGTGGATAATAACTTACTTGTTTTTATCAACATGTCATATGAAACATCAAAGATGCCTGTACCCGGAGTAATGAAAATGAAATGATTTGTGGTTTGTCTTAAATCAGGGTCCTTAAAATCATCAACAACCAAACTCATTGCAAGATTGATTGCTTCTAAAAGATTACCCTTGACACTAGGTAATATATCACCTTCTATATAATATTCTTGAGGATGATCAACATCAACATGTTCGTTTTTATGCAAACTAATATCTTTTTTAAAATGTGCAAATTCTAACCTTAATGTAGCCATAATTTCGTTCCATAGTAAAATGCTCACTTGGTCAACAACGACCCTATAATAATTGACTTTCTTTTGAGAAATTTCTCCTAACGTATATCTGTTGCCATCACTACAAGCATCTATACTAGAAAACAAAACAATTGTTATCAAATGATGAGTACCAAGTTCCTTCCAACGATGAAACGATTTAGGGAATAGTGAATTGACTAATTTATGAAACATTTGTTCTCCACTTTCTTCAAAATGCCACATTTCTGATGAGATTTGAATAAAAACGATTAATCTTGCAGACTGGGACCTATAAACAATCTTTGTATTTTTACCAACAAACCCTGAAAATATTTTGTGCCCATTTTTATATATTCTTTGAACAGTGGATCTTATTGAACCTTTGATAAAAGAAAGCTTCTGCCCTTTATATAACGTTGAGTTTAATAAAATGTTTGAAATATTCCACATATCACCTCTTGATAAATGAATATCCTTAATGTATAATTCAATGGTATCAACTTCGGCCGCTTCCTTATTCTTAATCTTAACCAATACCTGACTTCTTAGTTTTAATTCTAACATATTTGTAAGTGGCCCAGATTGTATTGATATGTAATTGGTATTGTTGTTTGTACTAGTATTTGTGTTAGCAAACCTATTTGCAACAGCGGAGGCATTTGGCCTGCCATCGTCACTTTCATTTTCAAAATCTTTAAACACAAAGCAGAGTTTTCTTCTATGTCCTTGTGAACAGTCAATTTCACCAATATCACCCACCTTGGCACCAGGAACCAAGGCTGGATTGACAATGACTAAATCCGATGATATTCTTGCTTCATGAAATTTGACGCTTAACTGAACAGGCTGATTCCAAGCCTGTTTTCTAAGCTCTTCACTGACTGCCTGTGCACTTGTAGCACACGTTGGATTGTTTTCAGGAGTTGGGGAAAGTAAAGGAGAAATGTTATTACCTGTATCAGAGGTAGGTTGATCCGTCACTTCATTTTGTGTTTCAATAGCCCGTCCAACTATGAGTGTAGCTTCCTTAGACTGTTCACTCAGTCTGGTTCTAGTCTTAGTAAAGTCTATCTGTAATCGACGTTGTCTCTTCATAGCCTGCTATTATTCTAGTACTCTGTAGGGATCTCACAATGAGTAAAGTATGTATATATTTTTTTCTTAAGAACCCACACAGTAGAAGCCAATATGCTCATCACGTCAAAGTAAATACAACAGTGTTGTTCTAAATAGGGATTTAAGTACAAATAATCATTAAAAATATAGAGGTGGTCATTGCAGTTCACGAGAGATATCCAACAGAAAATGAACTCTCTTTAATGAGTTTTGCAATGGCCTTTTTCTTAGCTTCTTTAGTTAAAAGTTGTTCCATTTGCAACTTCACTGATCCTACATCAAGAACCAAGCCAAACTTCTTAGTTGAATACATCTCTGATAGTTCAGCTTTCCCAGCGTCAGAGAACTTCTTTACTTCATTCTTTAAGTCTTGAATATTATCCATATATTGATGAATTGTTCTCTGCATTGAAAACAGGATCGATTCAAATTGAGGACTAATAATCCTTTCAGGATGCAACTGACTATTCAATATTAAGAGGCACTCACTCAAGCGTTCATATGTCATCTTGACAAGTTGTGCTCTCTTTTTCAACAAATCACGTCTTTTAATTTCTTCTAATGGTAATGGTCTATTGATGTTACTATTTTTGAGTTCAGCTTCGGTAAAAGCATCTTCTAAATCCTTCAATTCAAGGCCAAAAGAAACTAATTTTTTAGTTAAAAACAATACATCCTTATGCATAGTATTAGTTTTTTCATAAGTGCCATTTGTAATGGAGAAAATTTCTTGATAATCAAAAGAAGTATCCTTGATACTCTCAGCAATTGTACCTAATTCAAAAAATCTCCAATGATTAGGAAATTTAGAAAAACCTTCAATTGTGTGTTGTATGATTAGATTTGAATTTTGATCTGATAAATATGAAGTGAAATTTTCAACATTTTTATCTAAAACTAAAAATTCAGTTTCAATATCATAAATAATTTTCATTATTTCTTTACCTATGGTTGGGTACATATTGATATCTTCAGGATATGTAACATTTCCACGGGCGGTAAGTAATGGTAATGGCTTTGGGATATAAAATTCACTTTGGTAGGTTTCATCTCCACCGAATGCAATAACATTATGCTCTTCTCTGGATGAGAAATCAGTATTATCGTTAACATATTCAGGTTCGATATCTGTTGATTCTTTTACATATTCAGCAGTGGAAGCTGATGCATAGACAGAGGGATTGACATACACAGAAGTGGTTTGCAAGTGAACATGTGCTTTAACAGTTGCGTTTGATTTTTCTCCATATTTTTCAAATTCATTCTTTTCAGAGCTAGTAGGTTCATCATCTGAAATTTCAAATTGCGTGCTAGTTGCATCATGCTCAGAAATTATTTCAAAATCGGATTCTATAGGTCCATCTCCCCCGATACTAGTTGGTTCTTCATATTCAGTATCATTAACAGACCTTTCAAAACCTTCATCGATGGTTTGTGTTTCATTGGCATCAATAGAAGTTTCTTCATCTGGGGTTTCTTCAACTGGAGTTTCTTCAACTGGAGTTTCTTCAACTGGAGTTTCTTCAACTGGAGTTTCTTCAACTGGAGTTTCTTCAACTGGAGCTTCTTCAACTGGAGTTTCTTCAACTGGAGTTTCTTCAACTGGAGTTTCTTCAACTGGAGTTTCTTCAACTGGAGTTTCTTCAACTGGAGTTTCTTCAATTGACGTTTCTTCGAGCGGGGCTTCTAGGACTGGATTTTCCTTACCATTTTCATTTCGTTTATGGGAAAATGAAAAGTCAGGTTGATTATCATCAAGTGATAAAGCATTACTTAAGGAAGAACCAAAATCATTTAATGAATCTGAATTACCAAATGGATTAGATTTAATAACATCATCATTACCAAATAGTGAATTTGATTTTTCAGGTTTCGTATATGTAAATGAGTTTACAAGTTCTTTTTTACCTAAAGTAGAAACTGAATCATTTTGTCCAAATGGACTAGCCTTAGCAGCATCATTATTACCAAAAATAGGCTTTGATTGTTGTTGAGGAAATGGATTCGACTTCACAGTATCATAATTGGCAAAAGCTGAATTGTTTGTATTATTCAATTGAGCAAAAGGTGAACTATTTGAATTCATTGTTGGTTTTGTATCATTCGAAAATAGGGAATTACCCCCATCACTGGCATTACTGAAAGCATTCGATTGATTTGCGAATGAACCAAATCCACCTGTTGAACCAAATGCAGTAGAATGTCCCTTTGGTTTAGTAGGAGGGTTGGCACCAAAACCAGCAGTGCCAAAACCGGTAGAGCCAAAACCGGTAGAGCCAAAACCGGTAGAGCCAAAACCGGTAGAGCCAAAACCGGTAGAGCCAAAACCAGTAGAGCCAAAACCAGTAGTTTCAGTCTTTGTGCCAATAGAACCAAAAGGCGAATTGGTTGGTCCACTTTGATCATCAGGTTGTTTGAAGGAAAAAGAGGTTGCAGTTTTTGTTGGTTCATTATTGAAAATTGATTTAGTACCATTATCAAAGGGATTTGAGTTTGAAATTGAACTCGAATCTTTGCTTGCCCCAAACAAAGTAGATGAATTCACATCATCAACTGGTTCAATCTTATGTTCCAATTTTTGTTTGACATGATCATTTCCCTTTGGCTGATGGCTCGTAAAAGTTTCTAAACACTTATTTAAATCAACTTTATTTTCTCTAATGTCAACACTTGACCAAATATTCCAAGCAATTAATTGACCATAGTTATTTAAAACATAAACTCTAGGTAAAGCACTTGATTCGTCAATACTTTTGCATGGTTGAATGACCTTTTCCGTTGAGGTTAAATCGACTGCAAATCCAATTGCTGAAGTATCACTATCATCAAAAAGAGGTAAAGTGGCCATATCCTGATCATTCAACAAATCCAATTGAAAATCTGGGGTTAAAACACTGATTTCTTCAGATTTGGAAGCTAAACCAACAATTAAGTCAGGATAAGTTTGTGACCATTTTGGTAACAAACTTGTATAAAAAGAACATAATCTGTCCACCATGGAAAACATGTTAAATATATTATCAGTTTTATCAATAGTTTGATCATTAACAATATAAGTGATTTGTGAGTTTGGAGCCTGTAATTGATCACAAGTGAAAATAATGAATTTTGATTCATTGAAAACTCTAAAGTCAATAATTTCTGGACAACCTTCATCAAGTTCAACATCAATAACTTTAATAGAATTTGAAATGTCATTGATATTAGCAATAATTACCTGATTTGAATCAATTAAAGAGTATAAAATTTCAGAATCACTTAATCCAAACCAATTAACAGCACCAACATCGTTTAATAATTCAATGATATCATCTCTTAACAATATTAATTTATATGATTTAGTTAAAATAAGGACGGTGTTACTCTCAGAGGACGGACAAAATCTTAGAAGTTGTTCATTTAACTCAAATGTTTTAAGAATTGAAATATCACCATTAATTAACGAATCAACATCATAAAGAACAACTTTTCCATTTGAAGTCAACAAATATAAAATAGAATTGTTAAAATTTAGATGGATTTGAATAGAATCAATTTCAGCCTCTAAAAGAAACTCATGCTGATCAAAAAGTATATCATTTTTCTTTAATGAAGGATTTTCAATAGATTTAGAAAGATTTGATAAATCTAAAACCGCTAATTGATTGTTGTAAATAGCAAACAATTTTAATTTTGTATAGGAAATAGCGAGACAGTTATAACTATTCTCAAGTAAGGCATCCTCTGATAAATTAGTAGGTTCGAATACCTGTATTGTATTCTTTGATTGAAATCCAAATGTCTTTTAATGAATAATGTTAGTAAACAGTCCCAAAACACAAGATCAAAGAAAGATAGATTCTAAACTCAGAGGAAAGCTGATACATACATCTAATTTAGACTCTTCAAACTGTTCGTAGGACATGCTCAAACAGCTAAGAAGTTATTATCCAACGATATTAATATAACAAAAAAATCGAGTTGTCAGATTTAAAAGAAGATGTTATTAAGTTTGAAGTTTTTTTTTCCTTTTTCCTCACAATAATTTGAGAATTTACTCTCAAGAGAGTAAAGAAAAAAAAGATTGCTTTATGATCTATAAAAGTAAAGTGAAATGTTTTAAATTTTAATAAGGACTTGAGGGTCCAAAGCTATATTATGATATACTAACAGTGACAGTCAAAACTAGTTTGATGCGGTAATAGAAACAGAAACAGAAACAAAAAAAAGGAAAACAGAAAATAGACAGGTAGATTAATACAAGTTGAAGTATTCTTTTACATGATGATTTGAGGAGTTTCAACGTTTTCCTTAATAGTCTTGTGTGGTAAGACCTTACCACCATTAACGTAAACTTCGTCCTTGACAGTGACATCTTCACCCAAAACGGTAACACCATCAGTTCTAGCCCACTTACCAACAGTGGAGTTCCAACCAACAATGGTGGACTTAATCATAGCATGATCCTTAACTTGAGAGTTCTTTAAAATGGTAGATCTAACAATTCTAACACCATCACCAATGACGACGTTTGGACCAATGACGACGTTTGGACCAATACAACAGTCCTTACCAACCTTGGCAGTTGGGTGAATCATGACATTACCAATCTTGACGTAATCAGCACAGGAAAGGTCCTTGTTACCCTTCTTAGATTCAGCAGCCAAGTAAAGACACATACCGGTTAAGTAATCCTTTGGTTGACCAACATCCATCCAGTAACCTTGTAAGTCAAAGGAATAAAGCTTCTTTTGTTCAACAAGAAGTGGGAAGGTTTCAGACTCAATAGAGGTTGGTCTCATTTCAATTAAATCAATAACTGAAGGGTTTAAAACGTAAATACCAGCATTAATTCTGTTACCAACGAATTCGACAGGCTTTTCAACGAATCTGTCGATTCTGTTAGCAACATCTCTATCGTGAACGATAACACCGTACTTAGATGGTTCATCAACCTTGGTAGCAACAATTGTAGCTTCACCATCATGGTTGTTGTGGAATTCCAAAAGTTCCTTTAATGGGTATTCACAGATAACATCAGAGTTTAAAACAAAAATTGGTGTGTCATCCTTTTGAAGAATCTTTTCAGCTAACTTCAATGGACCAGCAGTACCAAGAGGTTCTTCTTCAACAGAGAAGGTGATTGAAACACCGTATTCTTCTTCGTATTGCTTCAAAGCACCAACCATAACTTCTGGCTTGTAGTTAACAGCTAAAACGATATCAGTACAACCAGCATTAGCAAGAGCTTGAATTTGATGAAGAATCATTGGCTTGTTAGCAAACTCAACAAGAGGTTTTGGGTAAGAAAGAGTAAGAGGTCTTAATCTAGTACCGTAACCACCAACAAGAATTAAACCTTTCATTTTATATACTATATATGTCTCTTTATTTAAAGTCAAAGAAAGAAAATAGGTGTTAAACAAGTGTCGAGAAAATGGCGAGGTGTTTTTCTTTTATAAATGAAAAATCAACACATTTCCAACATTTAAAAATAACAGAACAAATGCTAAAAAAGAAACCGCGTCGCGTCGCGTTTTAAGTCTGAAAACAACGCGAGAGATTAAGGCTTTAAAGTCCATTCACCAATAACAATGGATCATCTGATATAAACCAAGATCCAATTTGGCATGTGTCGATTGTATTAAAATTTGGCGTTGAAATGATACTAACCTTCAAATCCAGAGTCTCTCAATATTATCCATATTATCATTTTTAACTTGTGGTCCCACTATATTTTTTTTCCTGTTCCTGTTTTTCTTATAAGTATTTCTAATTAAAACGATCCATGCATTTTCAATAACATAGGACTTATTAGATGTTTATACCACTTTCAGAACACGTGTTTCTTACAAGTTCCATTATATAATGTTATTGTTAAACACGTAAAAATTGTTGAGTTGAACCGTGCCACATTCTCTGCTACTTAACTCACACTCATATATAGAAGTTTGCACTCTCTCTTTCTCTGTACCTGATCTTATTCACATGGAAAAACTTTTGTAGTCCAAAGAAAAGGGTCGTCTTGAGTAGTATTTATTGCCACCAGCCACATTAAAATATAATATTCACCAGCCACAACTGACTTGCACTAGCCACATTCTCTAGTAGTACGCTAACCTATAGATAACAGAAAATGTTAAGGTCATGAATCCATGTTTTGAATGGATGATTCTCCTTGTATTAAGGACAGTTTTCATTTGGTTTTATTTCACTGAATCCAGCATTGAAATCTTGTCTGTCGCCAATGTCTACTTCTTCCATTATTCACATCAGTGGACATTCCTTCCTCTGGTTTCATTTACCTGTGCGCTGATTTGACAATCGGGCATCTCAAATTTTTTTTTTCTTTTGCGCGTTACCTGATTAGGTAATTATGAGTCAACATATATTATAGTGAAAAATAATGTTGGCCAAGTTTTTGTTGAAATTTTTTTTCATTCTTAAAGTAACATCGATTCTTCTTGTTTCTTGTAACTATCATGCTTTCTATCAGATCTTCTGTAAGATCCAGATCCTTAGCTACAATTGCTCCTTTAAAGGGGTTTGAAAAGAGAACTCCTCCATATTCGAAACTTATTGAAAATTTGAAAAACGTTAAGAAGAATCTAAATGATCAACCTTTAACATTAGCAGAAAAGATCCTTTATTCTCATTTAGTTAATCCAAATGATATTTCTGGTAATTTTCATAATATTAGAGGTTCACAATATTTGAAACTTAACCCAGATAGGGTTGCCATGCAAGATGCCTCTGCTCAAATGGCTCTTCTTCAATTTATCACTTGTGGTATGAAGTCAACTGCTGTTCCTGCTTCTATTCATTGTGATCATTTAATTGTTGGTAAGGATGGTGCTGAATCAGATTTAAAATCTTCTATTGCTACTAATCAAGAAGTTTTTGATTTCTTAAAGTCATGTGGTGAAAAGTTTGGTATCCAATTCTGGGGTCCTGGTTCTGGTATTATTCATCAAATCGTCTTAGAAAACTTCTCTGTTCCTGGTTTGATGATGTTAGGTACAGATTCTCATACTCCAAATGCAGGTGGTCTTGGTGCTATTGCCATTGGTGTTGGTGGTGCTGATGCTGTTGATGCCTTAACAGGTACTCCTTGGGAATTGAAAGCTCCGAAGATCCTTGGTGTTAAATTAACCGGTCATTTGAACAACTGGTCTTCTCCTAAGGACGTCATTACTTATTTAGCTGGTAAGTTAACCGTTAGAGGTGGTACCGGTTACATTGTTGAATATTTTGGAGAAGGGGTTGAATCACTTTCTTGTACTGGTATGGCAACTATTTGTAACATGGGTGCTGAAATCGGTGCGACCACTTCAACTTTCCCAATGCAACAAGCCCATTTAGATTACTTGGCTGCTACTGGTAGAGCTCCAATTGCTGATGTTGTCAAGCAAGTCAATGATCAACATCAATTCCTTAGAGCAGATGAAGGTGCTGAATATGATGAGATCATTGAAGTTAATCTTTCTGCCATAGAACCTTCTGTTAATGGTCCTTTTACACCTGATTTATCTACTAAGATCTCTGATTTGAAATCAACTTCAGTGGAAAACAACTGGCCTCAAAATGTCACTGCTGGTTTAATTGGTTCTTGTACTAACTCTTCTTATCAAGATATGACTAGAGCGGCGAATATCATGCAACAAGCTGAAAACGCTGGATTAAAACCAAAGATTCCTTTCTTTGTTACCCCAGGTTCCGAACAAATTAGGGCTACTATGGAAAGAGATGGTTTGATTGATATCTTTGAAAGAAACAATGCAGTCGTTCTTGCTAACGCTTGTGGTCCTTGTATTGGTCAATGGGACAGAGGTGCAGATGCACCAAAGGGTGAAAACGTAATCCTTACTTCCTTCAATAGAAATTTCAAAGCTAGAAATGACGGTAACAGAGAAACAATGAACTTTTTAACCTCTCCTGATATTGTTACCGCAATGATTTATTCTGGGGAAATGAAGTTCAATCCATTAACTGATTCACTTACTAAACCAAATGGTGAGACTTTCAAATTTGAAGCTCCTGTTGGCGTTGATTTGCCAGCTAAGGGCTTTGTTCCTGGTAGAGAAGAATTTTATCCAGAACAAGAACCTCAACCTAAGCCTGAAGTTGAAATCAATGTTTCCCCAGAATCTGATCGTTTGGAACTTCTTGAACCTTTCAAACCTTGGGATGGCAAGGAGTTGGAAACAACTGTAATTTTAAAGGTTGAAGGCAAATGTACAACTGATCATATTTCAGCTGCTGGTGCTTGGTTAAAATATAAAGGTCACTTGTCAAATATTTCTAACAATACCTTAATTGGTGCTGTTAACAAGGAAACTGGTGAAGTTAATACAGTTTATGACCTCAATGGTGATAAATACACTATCCCAGATTTAATGTTCAAATGGAAAGAAGAAAACAGACCTTGGATTGTTGTTGCTGAACATAATTATGGTGAAGGTTCAGCAAGAGAACATGCTGCCCTTCAACCAAGATTTCTTGGCGGTAAGATCATTTTAACTAAATCATTCGCTAGAATTCATGAAACTAATTTAAAGAAGCAAGGTATGTTACCATTGAATTTTGCAAATGAAGCTGATTATGATAAATTGTCCTCTGGTGATATCTTAAGAACTGTGAACTTAGCTGATATGGTTGCTAAGAATGGTAACAACGGTGGTATCGTTCAAATTGAAGTTACTAAGAAGAGCGGTGATAAATTCATCATCGATTGTAAGCATACTATGTCTGCTGATCAAGTTGCATTTTTCAAGGCTGGTTCTGCTATTAACTGCATTGGTGAATCCCAAAAATAAATAAATAAATAAATAAATAACCAAATAGATAAGTATATAGAAGTATACAATCCATGAATATATTAAAAAAATTAGTTTCTTTCTCTTCCAGTTATAATTCTAAAAATTTAATAACCTTTTCATTAAAGCTTTTATAATTATCCATTGGAACGTTATGACCAGCTCCTTCGATAACATCAAATTTAGATTTTTTGCCTTGCTTTATTAGTTTTTCCATTGCCAATTCACCTGTTTTACTATACATAAAATCATATTGCCCAAACATCCAATAACTATCTGTGAATTGTTCCTCGTTGAGAGATTCTAGTTTATCTAAAACTGGTACCTTACCGACAATAGTTGCTTCAAATATTCTATTAATTGATGTTTCTGAAAAGGAACTTCTAATGAATGTACTATACATATATTTAATGAATGCGTCCAATTCTTCAGGATTGGTAAAGGCTCCACCCCTTGAAAATTTTGATTCAAATTCATCAAATATTACTTTTGGTCCTAATGGACCAAGCCATCTAATCAACCAAAAAAATGATGTATTAGAATTCCACAAACTTCTAAATGATTCTCCAGTTTTAAAATAACGACCTAAGAAATTATATGAATTAACATCGTTTGATACATTTGAAACTAATTTATCAGGTATGGGTTCACCACTTTGTAATTTATTAATTAATTGTGAATATCTGGGATTAGTGACAGCAAACGGTGACCTTTCCATACCACCTGGACTTGCTAATACTAATTTATTAACTCTCTTTGGATATTTCAATGCATATGCACATGCCATATAAGCTCCAAGTGAGTGTGAAACAATATCAAACTTTTCTATTTTATTAGCAATTCTCCACTGTTCTAAACTTTCAACGTATATTTCTTCGACCTCACTAACAAGTGATCTCTGGTTTGGTAAATAATTTAAAATATCTCTTGAATTAATTGAAATTCTTGGCTCTCCACAATCACACCAAGTTTTTGGGTCCTTTCTACCATCAACTCTACCACCACAAGATTTACAAGTTGAATCCTTACCAACACTAACATGACTAACTTCAATATCTAATTGTTTATGAATTCTAGATTCACTTGGATATATAACTTCGGGTCTACCACTTAATCCAAATCCCATCATATCAATTGTATGTAAATGAATACTCGTATTCTTTGTTTCTGGTAAAGTACATTTATCCATCATTTCAGATAGGTTTTTACCCCACCAAACACTAGAAGCAGCAAATCCATGTAAAATAACAATATGACGAGAGTGCTCTGATTTGGAAGTGGGGTATCTTTCTGCTCTAATTTCATTTAAAAACCATTGTGAATTATCTGTTTTACCATTCTCGTTGTGATCAACAATTGCTGTTGGCGTTGGCCCACTTAGATGCGTCTTGACGTTATATGCCGTGGGTTTTGTCTTATCATAATCAACTAATAAATTCCTATGATAATAAGGTAATGAATATTTAATGACTTCATCTTGCAAAATTCCGTCTAGATCATCATAATTAAATATTTCACGTTTCCAAGTTTGAAAAGATTTCAAATAACTATATTCATTGATATCCTTTAATTGTCTCAAGGAGGTAGAGAGATACCTTCTTGCTAACATAGTATAAGGTGAAGAACGTATACTAAGAAGACAGTGAAAAAAAGATGCGGAGTTCAATCATTTAAAATAGGGTACACATACGGTAGACAGGAAACGTCGACCGAGCCGAATAAATAAAACTATATAAAAGACGTCAATATCTAAAGTCCTTCTCCATTAAAGTTGGTGAAACCAGTCAGTAGGAAGACCTTGTAGTATGTCTTCTTGTTAATATTGTTACAAAATTCACAACTCGATGTTGATGATGCATCAACACAAGACCCAGCAAAGTAATAATTATCAGCTCCTGAACCATCAAATCCATGTTTAAAGTAGTCATTAAGGATATTCAATTGTAAATTCTTAACTCCTTTGAATTGATTTTTGAAATAATCATTGATGAATGGGTCCCTTGCTAAAATCGGGATTTGTTCAATACATTTATCAATAGGAATTAAAATTGAAGGAATTTGAATGTATTTATCAAGGAAAAACAATGCGTTGGGGACTGCATCATCACCTAAATGAATAACCGGAATTCCAACCCAAAAAGCGAACTTTTGTTGAACTTCATGTAGAATTGAATACATCTTTTTATAAAGTAAAGGACACGTTTTGATTCTATTGAGACCTTGACCAGTATCAGCGAGTCTATATTTATCACCATTGAACAAATCATCATCTGCTAAGTACCATAACTCAATTAGATCCCTCATAACATGATTCCATAATTCTAACGCTTGTTTAACATAGAGGTATTGCTTTTCATGATTATGAGTTAACCTTGCACCATTTTTACCATATTTAATACCAAGAGAATATTCTTCTGATTCATTTTTAAACCATTCTAATTTTTTAATCATGTTAATAACAGGAACTCTATTTTTATTAGTATAAGAATGAAAATCTCCAATTGAATACAAAATAGTTCTAATTTGATCCTTTGTAAGTCCTTCTTTTGAAGAGTATTTCAAAGCTAAATGTTCAATGCTTTTTTCCTTTTGTTTGATTTGCCTTTGAATTAAACCCCTAGATTTACCCTCAGATCTAATTTCTGAAACTGCTTCTAATATCAACGGATCGTTCAATAACTGAAATGCTTTTTCATCACCATTTTGAACGATAAACCTTTCCACTGTCAAAATTGGTTTATATAAATCAAATTCCATGAGTTCTTTGATATTGGAAGTTCTTGAATCCATAATCATATAACACAATTTACCAAATGTGTCCTTCATCCTTTCAGGGTTCATAATTTTATATCGTCTTCCAATCTCAAATATATTCTTATACCATTCAGAATTATCTTTAAAGTTTCTATCTTGAATAAGAGCTTGACCAACTTTCATATTATTAGAAACAGCCAAACCTGCTAAAATAGAACACATTTGCTTCAACTGGGCCACTATTCTCTTTGTCTTAGAAGTATATGAAATAATATCAACGTTATCAGTGTAGTCCGACACAGATAACGAAGCTTCCAATAATTTTAAATATTGACGTTCTTCATAAGTCAATCTCATAGGGATGAACTTGGTATTTCTTTTAATCTTTTTCAATACATTTAAATGCATCTCAGGTAAACTAGCATGAATCATACTTTGCTGTTCAGACTCCTCTGATTCAGACTCAACTTCCATTTCATCTTCAAGCTCTATTTTTTGATTATCAATTGCGTTTTTCAATGCTTCTTCAGGATCATCGATTTTAACCAATTCAACGTATTTATGATCCTTTCTCTTACCACCTTTATGAGCAAACTGATAACAAACTCTACAAAATGCCTCTTCACAATTCATACATTGTAATTCCTTTGGCATTCTAAGACAATCAACACATTTGGAATCTGCTTTTGGATCCACGACTTCTTCCTCGTCTTCACCTTCCTTCAACTCAAAATCACCCTGGTCATCTAATAATGTTGAAAGTGATGGCGTGTTCTCTTCTTTGGTCATTTTTGACTAATAGTATCAATTTCCTAACAAAAGATCAGGTATATAAAAAAGCTATAGAATACATCACGTGATGCCATTCTTTTTCCAAAAAATTCAATAGACTGCGGTGCGAGGGGTGGAAATGACACATAGTAGATTCGGAGTTGGGTCTGTTTACTGCCATTGAAGGTTGAATTAAGGGCAATGCCTTCGGATAAAAAGGTGTATGAATGATGTCAATAGTTAATACATTTTGGTGTTTTTGTTTTTTTCAATAACATACCAATTGTAATGTTATTCGACGTTTTAATTCGTTATTTACATATGTCAACTCATCTTTTTTCTTTTTTTTATGTAGTGTGATTGAAATTGAAGTCATCAAACAGGTCATTTCACCTGTGTTTCTGTAATAGCAAGACGCTAAAAAAAAGTCTATAATGTAGTATATTATCATTTTAAGCGTATATTATACTATACAACACATGCAATTTCCTACTTTACTTACCTTGAAAGTCTGCTTTCAAACTGATGGGAAAATTAAAACCGTTTCTTTTTCTTATCAAAAAAGAAAAAAAATTTTTCTGTTGAATAAAAAAAAAAATTTTCCTTCTTAATTTAATAAATCTTTTCTTCTCTAAAAGACAATTGCTTTTGCTTTTAATAAGGACAGCTTGCTTCAATTAGATTTATTATTCAATTGGTTAAACTTGTTTACAAATCTTAGATAATTATATTAGATATTTAATTAAAATATCTTTTTCCCTTCTACTATTATTTTTTTTTGCTCAGGATTTCATCACACCTTTTAAAAATGTCTTTAAACGCAATTGACGCCAATACTGCTATAAATTCCATTGGTATATATCGTGACAACATGACACCTATTAACAAGGTTCCAGAATCTTTGTTATCATCCACTAAACCATATGAGAATGAAAACATGGAAGAAGGTTCTTCAATGTCTTCCAACACCCAAATTAAGAGCAATATGCCTTCACCACCTTTATCTCCATTTGCTAGATCTATTGATGAAACTGAAGCTAGGTTACCTGAATTGATCTTTCCTAGGGCTTCCAAACCATTAGAAAGTGAACTTAGAAATATTACACAATCAAACCCCGTTAACAGCAATAGTATTGTAGTTATGTCACCAGTTCCAAAATTGAGTTCTTCATTAATTTCAAAGGAAAATGTTGTACCACAAGCTCAATGTAACAATTTCATCACTAAACAATCAAAGACTGCTATAACTAATAACTTAAATACCTTCCCATTCGAAGATTTGAAAGAATCTAAACTTGTTGTTAATGCATATCAAGAGTTCAATAAACAAGGATTTAAAAGATCTCAATTGGCCTTTATTGATTCTTATCACATTAAAGATTCTTTGAAACAATCATCTATCAACTTTGGTTCGTCTCATTTTAGAAAGAACAATAGATCAGCACTTAGAAATGCATATGAAACTGTTAACCATAGAAATTACAACTCTAATTCAGACTATGAATCAACAGATTTAGAGAAACCAAGAACTCGTCGTTTTGTTCGTCAGAATAAAGTTGGTTTAGAATCTGATGTTGAAGCAACTCCAAGTTCGAGACCTTCAACTCCAAACCCAAAACGTAGAGCTCCGCCTGCTTTTAAGAGATTGGAAGATCACGCATCCCCAAAGAGATCACGTGCATCGACACCAGTTACATATGCGTATGATTATAATCAAATTGAAGACTTTTCTCCTTCCTTAGACACGTTACCAAATAGTAATAAATGTCTTAAGGCTGATTGGAAAGGTCAATCAATGGATTTAAGCAATGATCCATTAGTTTCAAAACTTCATCCTGCTGAAGTTGTTCTCGCTGGTACATTAAGATTACCATGTGCAGTTTATTTAGATTCAAAGAGAAGAATCTTTTTAGAAAAGGTTAAGAGAATGAGAAATGATTTACCATTTAGAAGAACAGATGCACAAAAATCTTGTAAAATTGATGTTAATAAAGCAAGTCGTTTATTTGCCGCCTTTGAGAAGGTTGGTTGGTTAAACGATATTCATTTCAAAAGATTTATGTGATCATTTTACTTTTCTCTTAACTTATTCAACTACATTTACATTACTCATATTTGAAAATTCTTCTACCGTTTTGATACCCCTTAATATTAAACGGATTATGAATTTTTTGATATTAACTTCATTGCTTCATCCTTCTCTTTTTTTTATTGTTGGTGTATACATTTGTTGTACCAATTTTCTCCATCTAAACAACTTGTTCTGTGTTTGTTTCTCTCATTTTTATTTTGCTTTTTATTTTGCTTTTGCTTTTCTTGGTTTCCATTATAGACAAACACTTTTCTTTTCTTTCTTCTACTATTGCATTTTATCCATTTGACTAATTCTGTTCATATATCTTTTACACATATATATTTTATACTATTTTGCTTTTCCCTAGTTTGGTCTTTTCCATTTCCCCTGTATAGTTTGTTTTCCTTTCCTTTTGTATTCTAAAGTTTGTTTATTGTTTCTATTTTTACCTTTACGTCCGCCCTCTAAAGAAAAACTCGGTCCCTTGTCGATCAGGGGAAAAATTTATTTTTTGTTCAACACAACTTCGCATTAGAGAGAAAAGTTGTTCCTAGTCTCAGATCATAGATCATATTGCCTTTCTTTATCAAGATCTTTCTTTGGTATAACTGCAATACGTCTACTTCATTACTGCATTGCTCTATTTTAATTTAGACTCAACTTTGTAAGTGACTATTAATGTTTAATTTGGATTTTCTACTGGCTTTCTCCCTGTGGGGGTGTCTAGTCTTAGCTGAGGGTTCTGGTTATTTCAAATTGGACGCTAAACGGACCAGTAGGATTCCTCAACTATTAAAAAGAGATGACAAGAGTGATTATCTTTCATTACAATTACAAAATGAAAATACCTTTTATATGGTTGAAATTGAAGTCGGTTCAAATAAGGATAGAGTTGGTGTTTTATTAGATACTGGATCTTCAGATCTCTGGATCGTTAATGATAATAATACTTATTGTGAAGATGGTACCTCTGGATCTTTAAAGGGTAGATTATTACAAGATTTTGAACCAGTCGAAAATATTAATGATGATGACGATGAACTCAATACACTTAAATATACCAATGATATATTTAGTAAAAAGTCGAGCTCTAATAGTATTGATTGTTCTCAGTATGGTACTTATAACCCGGACAAATCTTCTTCCTTCACTAATAATGGTACGCACTTTTCAATTCTTTATGCGGATCAAACATTTGCTAATGGTACTTGGGGTCAAGATACAGTCAATTTCAATGGTGTTGATATCAAGAATGTTAACTTTGCAGTTTGTGATAAATCTGATAATGCAATGGGTGTCCTTGGTATTGGATTACCAGGATTAGAAGTCACAGCCGCAAATAACCGTGGCGGTAAGTTATATCAATATCAAAATTTGCCCCTAAAATTAGTTCAAGATGGTATTATTAACAAAGCAGCATATTCTATTTACCTTGATGATGAATCAAACAATGCCGCAGTTTTATTTGGTGCTGTTGATAATTCTAAATTTACTGGTGCTTTGATCAAATTACCAATAGTTAATACGAATGCCAATTCAAATTCACGACCAGTTCAAATCGCTGTCACTTTAAATTCAATTTCTTATATTCAAAATAGTGAGAGTAAAGAAGCAAGACTTGCCGAGGGAGCTATTCCAGCTCTCTTGGATACTGGTACTACATTGACATATATGCCTTATAATGTCATTCAAGCGATTACTTATCAGTTGAAAATGCAATATTCCTCATCTCTTGGATATTATTTAACAGATTGTTCAAATGGTGATGAAATTTCATTTAATTTTAACTTTCAAGGTCTGAATATCAAGGTGCCAATGTCTTCATTTTTAATTTCTGTTGTGAATGGATCTGGTGGAACAAGTAGTCAATGTGCTTTTGGCATTCAAACTGCATCTACCGGTTATATCACATTGGGTGATTCGTTCTTGAAAAATGCATACATGGTTGTTGATATTGATAATTTTACTGTTGGTCTCGCCCAGGCTGATTCTAATGCCAGTGGTGACATCTTAGTTATTGATAATGATATTCCACAAGCAAAAGAACCTTCTCAATCAGCCACTTTTGGGTCTTTGAATAAGGTATTCACAACCGTTAAATATCCATATTTGAGTGATATCACCTTAGATGCTACTACTAGTAATTCTGCTTCAAAAACTTCCTCTTCCGCAAGCTCTACAAGCTCATCTTCTACCAGTTCATCGAGTACCTCATCTACCAGTTCATCGAGTATCTCATCTACCAGTTCATCAAGTACCTCATCTACCAATTCATCAAGTACCTCATCAAATAGCTCGTCTAGTACAACAGTGAGCGAATCATCACATGAATCTAGCTCTACAAAAACTTCTTCTACTGTTACTTCTTCCTCCACAAATACATCTACAGTATCTTCTTCTTCTTCCTTTTCGTCTACTGTTGAATCATCTACAATTAGTACTTCCCACTCAGCTTCAATTTCTCCTGTAGCAATTGCTTCAAAAAATAATTCAAAAAATTTCATTAGCGGTACAACATTAACACTTTCAGGAACTTCAAGTTCTGAAACTTCCAGTTCTGAAACCTCGGTTTCAGTTTCTTCGATTTCTTCTCAAACTAACAAAAACTATGCTGGTCAATTGAAATCTAATTTCTGCATAAGTTTGTTTGCATTATTATTTGCGCTATTTTAGTATAGAGAAAAGCTTAGACACATTTTATTGTTCATTTACCAACCCTTTTTTTTACTTTTGTTTAACTATTTATTTACTTTGGATAACTTTTCTATCGTCAACATAATATATTTTTTCTACCATAATGTAACTGACTAATAACATGTATATATATGAAAATAAAATGTAAATATAAAATATCTATTTAAATAATACCAAGATTTATTTATCTTCGAACCATGGTTTGAAGATAGTTATAACTCTTTTGGTATTACCAACATCTCTTAACAATTCAAACTCTTCAGTAGTTAACTCAAAATCAAAAACTTCAAAAGCTTGTTTCATTCTATCAAAATTAGAACTTGTCGTAACAGGTAAAACACCATTTTGATAAATCCATCTTAAACATATTGAACTTGGTGAGACATTATACTTTTTACTTATATCAGAAATAATTGATTTTAATGGATGATCATTAGATCCAACTTTTGAATCTAATATTGGTGTTAATGGTGCGAATGCTTCAACTAATATATCATTCTTTTTACAATATTCAATAATACCATTAGATTGATTTTGTAAATATAAATGATGCTCAATTTGATTAACTTGTGGCATAACCTTGGCAATTGTTCTAATTCTTTCTAATTCTTCAATACCAAAATTACAAACACCAATTGTTTTACATTTACCTTCGAAATATAGTTGTTCCATTTGTTCCCAAGCTTGTTCAATTGTACAACCACTATATTCCTTTTGATAAAATGGACTGTGCAATAAATATTGATCATAATAATCGGTTCTAAATAATTTTAACCCCTTTTCACAACTTTCAATTGGTCCTGTAAATGATCTTGATTTTAGTTCATGTTCAGGCCAACCAGAATCTGATTTATCTGAAAGCCAAAATGATTCTCTATCTAAACCCGAATTTTCAATAGCTTTACACATTTCTACTTGTGTTGTATAACATTCAGCGGTATCTAAATGTCTAAACCCTGCTTTAATTGCATCTTCAATAATTTTAACTAAATTTTCATCTGTTGAAGTTGCATCTAAGTTAGGATCCTGCCATTTTTTTATTCTATGCTTGGATCCACTGCCGAATGCAATAGCTGGTACCGTGGCACCTGTGGCCTTGATAGTAAAGTATGGTGTCATTATATATAAAAAAATAGATAATAAAAGAAGAGTTAATATATAAAAATGTTTATATATACAATAGTTATTTCTCTACTATTATGTTTTGGAAAGAAAGAAAATTAGTTGATTACACTATAAACCGTTATAAATATGTCAAAATCTTTTTCTCTCCTCTCTAAAGGCATTACTCATAGTAAAGGAAATAGATCGGCTAAACGGTAGGAGAGGGGGGAAGTGTCTATTTAGGGCAGGTTACACCGATACCGCCTGCTGTTTTGGGTAAAGGCCGGGTAACCTCTTTATTTGACGTTTACGTAATCACATGTCATATCAAGAAAATAAACAACCAAATAATATATTATTGCCACCTTTTTATAGGTGGTTAAGAAAACCTTTATTAAAACCGATATATAGGAATGGGCAAGTGTCTCACAATTGTTAAACTTGTTGGTATTGGATCCCTGGGTCTTTGTACTAGTGCACTCGTTGGATCTGCAGCTTATCTTCTTCCACAAGTAGTTAAATCAACTTCATCGTTAGAAGAATTACAATTAAAGGTATCCAAATTAATCATCAACGTTCGTTTTACCATTTATGGATTTGGATCACTTGCAACATATTTATTTTATCAAGCATTTGCTAAATCTCCATTATACGGACAACATCCATACTTAATTTATTCAGCAATTGCAATTCCTGCTGCCTTAGCTTATGGTTATTATAATGTTTATAATAAAGAGCAAAGCATTATCAACAATGGTGAAGAAAGAATCATTTATGTAAAGGAAAAGAAACTTGTTGAAAAGCCTGTTAAAGTTGAGGAAGAAACCTCACCACTTGATAATTCAGTTTATACTGATTTAGGATCTAAGGAGCCAAAAACTGAACAGGTTGAAGAAGAATTTGAAGTTGCTGTTACTGAAAGGGTTGCTTTAACAAAGGACCAATTAAGTTCTCTTATTAACGATTTGACTGTTCAATATTGGTATTCTGGAGCCATTGTTGGAGCTGGCTTCTTAATGTCATGTATTGGTTATTTTGGTGATAATGTTTAAGGTCTTTTAAATACCTTTTGAATATTCAAAACAATGAATTCTTAGAAGAGATTAAAAAAATTATAAAGATACTTTATACATATTACTATCATCATCATATTTTCCTCTTTATTTTTGTATGCATTCACTATATGAAAAATTTTATTCTTTTTTACTATTTCAATAAATGTGTTAAACGTTTAATGGTTCTCCTTTTCTTAAATCATCATAAAACGTAGACAATTAATTTTTTTTATTCATTTTATATTATAATTATTTTACATCAAATATAGAGAAAAAAAGGTGAAAGATGTATGGATGGATCTTTATAAAAGTGAAGGTATCAACAGTAGTTTAATGATGGCAATTGGAAGAAAGAGAAGAAACTGAAAAAGAAGAAAAAGGAAGTTGATTATAGAGATCTAATTTAATAGACATTTTGTTTACAATCTTCAGGGGTCTTCGCTAGAACTTCTTCAATAGTCCATCTAGGACTTATTCCCTTTTTATATTCACCGGGATGCTTTTCACCACCGGCAATACCAGTTGAAAATTTCAAAAATAACTTATCCCCAACTTCCGAACAAACTGCCAATAGTTTATCAATATCTTCCTTTGTCAATGCAGCAGACATACAAAATCTAATCCTGGAGGAAATAATATCAGTGGCAGGATAACCAACAATAACAACGGCAATACCATAACTTAGTAACATTTCACTAAATGAATACATCTTTGGTGGATGATAAATTAACAATGGGATAACTGGTGAATCATCATTACCATAAACAATAAAACCAAGACGTTTTAATCCTAATCTTAAATATCTTGAATTAAAACAAATCCTTTGAAGCCTTTCTCTACCTTCGTTCCCATTTAATTCACCGTCAATAATTCTCATTGAAGTTGAAATTTGTTGTAAAACTGTTGGAGCAATGGATTCAGCGTATGTATTTGTTGTGACATCTAATCGTAACCGTTCAATAACACACTTTTTACCACTGATATAACCACCCGCTGCACCAAATGATTTTGTTAAAGTACCCATCAAAATGTCAATACGTTTTGGATCAATATCATAATAATCACAAATGCCTCCACCATGTTCACCCAAGGCACCAATAGAATGAGCTTCGTCAACAAACAAATAAACACCATATTTATCCCTTAATTCAACTAATTTTGGCAAATTACAATAAGTACCTTCCATTGAATATAAACCTTCAACACAAACAAAAATCTTCTTCCATGGTCTGTGAGTTCTACTTTGACCTTGAGAAATTGATTCCCTTAGAATCTTTTCTAATTTTGCCATATCATTATGTGGGAAAACCTTGACAGCAGCACCAGAAAGTCTAATACCAAATCTAATCGAAGCATGATTAAGAGAATCGGAGATGACCAAACATCTTGAATTGACTAAGGAAGTAAATAAATGTGCATTTGTACCCCAACCCATTGAAAATATAATTGCATCTTCTTGACCAATAAATTTTGAAAGTACTCTTTCAGTTTCTGTATGCAAATCAGTATTACCAATAACATTTCTTGGACCACAAGAAGAAACACCGTAAGAACGAATTGTATCAACGGAATCATCAGTGCATGTACCCATTGACTGTGCAAATCCTAAATAATTATAACTTGATAAATTTAAACATGGAGTTGAAGTGCCGTCATAATAAAATGATTTATTATGATCATCCGTTGTTCTATTAAAGCAGTGAACGTATCTACCAGGAACACCATGGACTGGTCTAGCAAAACATGAATCAATTTTTCTTTTTAATCTTCTTGGATAAAATGATTCAAAAGCAGAATACCATGGAGCATAACCATTCTTTGGCATCATTGCTTCGTAATCCTTTGGTGAAAACCACATACCAAAGAAATCTTGTAGATTACCACAAATAATCATCAATAAATAATTTAAGTAAGTAGTAATGACAATGAAATATGGTGGTTCGTCTAAAATGGTTGGTTTAATCGGTTCAGTTGGATTATGCTTGGCAACAACTAAATAATCTTGTGATGTTAATGCACCAAATTCCATCTCTGCATTTTCTGCTGGAGACAAGTCATTAACTGGCGCGTTTGGAACACGCTTCTCATACCCCTCTGGCACCTTTGTTTTGAACATCGTTCCTGTGTACCCTATTGTCAATTAGAAAATGAAACAAATGATTCCTGTTGAACCTTCTCAAGAAACAAAATGATGTTGTTTACAAGTGTAGTTGAGATTTCAAGTTTTTTTTCTCTTTTATACACTCGTTGAAAAATTTTGAGATTTAATTTATAATTTCAACTTGCAAAGAATGACGATTTTAACATTGAAAAATGCTGTCTTTAAGGTTGGAAGTTCAATTAAAGATTCTAAACCAATTTTTCGTTCACCTTTAAACTTTTCTTTGAAGGAAAAACCTCAATTGGCTGTTATTGGAGACAGTTTCAAAACTCATTTTTTGTCAATATTATGTGATGAATATGTATCAACGAATCCATATAGTAGAATATACCCTATGTCAATGACAGATACTGGGTTTAGGGCTGAATTATTAAGGTTTGTTAATAATGGACAATGGGGTCATGGTGCACATGACTCTTCTGGTGGATTTACACATTTAAGTAGTAGATACGAATTCTTTAAGGATTTAGAAGTTGATGAGTTAGTTAAAAATTTTATTGCAGATCAATCTTATAATTCTAATATAGATTATGACGAACCTAGGATTATGAATTTGATTGATAAATTAAAATTAGCTGGTTTAGAAAATCAATTTATTACAACTTTAAGTAATGGACAATTTAGAAGAGCTAGAATTGCAAAGGAACTTTATAGAAGTCCAAATTTATTATGTATTGATGATCCATTTCTTGGATTGGACCCAGGTGCAACAGAAATTGTTAGTAATGTTCTCATGGAAACTTCGATTGATAAGAAATTGAAAACTAGTATTGTTCTTGGGTTAAGGATTCAAGATAAGATACCAAATTGGATTAAGGATATTGTTATTGTTAATGAAAATGGGATCTTAGTTCAAGGAGCCAAGGATGATATGTTAGTTATGAAGACGTTAAATGATATGAAAGAGGAGTTTAATAGAAAACATGAATTAATGAAGAATGAAATCGATAAAAAGTTCAAGTTATTGAAAATGAATGACATTGAAATTAATGATAAACCATTAATTGAAATGACTAAAGTTAATATTAAATATAAAGGACAATCTATTATCAAGGATTTGAATTGGACTGTTTTAAATGGTGAAAAATGGCATGTTCGTGGTAGAAATGGATCTGGAAAAACAACATTATTATCATTAATTACGTTAGATCACCCACAATCATGGAATAAATCTATCAAGATATTTGGTATTGAAAGAAAACCTGGTAACGTTAATTATTTTGATACTAATAAGGAGATTGGATTCACTTCACCTGAATTACATGCTATTTTCCCAAAACATTTAACCATTAAACAAGTTGTTAGTACTGGCTTTGTAGTTGGATCCTATGCTCCACCAGAATTAAACAATGAACAAGAATTGAAAGTTTTAGAATACTTAAAATTAATGGATTTAAATCCAAATACTAAATTCAATGAACTATCAACTTCTAAGCAAAAGTTAACATTACTGATTAGATCTATTATAAACAATCCAAAGATATTAATACTAGATGAAGCATTAAGTGCAATGACAGATGAAGATGTTATTAAAGGGAAGAGTTTGATCGATCAATGGCCAGGTACCTGTTTAATCATTGGACATGTTGATCATGAAGTTCCAAAATGTGATAAATTTATTTTAGTCAATGAAATTAAGAATGGTAAGTATGAAATCGGGGAATGCTAGCAAACGGAAAGCAAGTCAAAAAAAACAGGGGATAGATAAAACAGCACCCTTATGAACTTATTAAACCATTTTATAAATATATATATACATGACGAAAGGAATAGTTATTTAATTATTGAGCACCATTCTGTAATTCAGCTAGAGATCTTCTAAATTGTTGCTTCTTTAATCTTCTATCCTTCTTTAATTGTTCGTTATCCTTTTTAGTAATTCTAACTAATTTTCTACCAGGCCAAACATCGAAATCATCACAATATTGTCTATCAAAGTTAAATTCCATGTGGACAGTTTCATCAGTCAAACCTAATTTAGCAATTGTCCAAAAATATCTTTGTGGATTATCTCTTTTCAAATATCTTAAAATTCTTTGTCTTTTCTGAGTTAACATTCTAATTTTTCTAATATGAAGCAAATCTTGAGGATTTGACTTAATATGAGACATTAAATTATTGATTTCTAAACTCATAACAGCAGCTTGAACTTCACTTGAACCTGTATCACCATCAAATCTTTCAAATTCATTAATTGCTAAATTTGTCATAATTTTATTCTTTTCTGATTGATCAGCATTTCTTAATGAAAGAATTCTTAAAATTATATCCCTCTTTTCACTTTCTTCATTTTCAATTTTATTTAGTTCTTCGTCTTTATTGTTATTAATTCCTTGACCAATTACAGATGATTTTCTTTCGAGTTGTGCAATTAATGATTGTTTTGCACCGTGGAGTAATTTATCAACTTCTTCTATCTTATAATTCTTAGCTAATTTATCAGGTTCTTCGATTTCTAATCTTAATCTTGAAATGAATGCATTATTTGGTCTACCAAGAACAGGATCAACCTTTTCACGTTTACTTTCAACTGTTTGTTGGAATGAGATATTTTTCTTCTTCTTTTCGGCACTTCTTAACTTCTTCACGGCCTTGGAATAAACACCTCTTGAGAATGTCCTTTGTAATGTATTAAACATGATTATATTTAAACTCACTTGTCTTTATTAATTAGATATTTCAATGTCCAATATTTTTTTGCCACCATAGGAAAATTAATAAGAGAAAGGGGACTCCGCGACCAGGCTGAGGTGTGAGGGGTGCCGTCGATCGATGCGACGCACAAAAAATTTTCAGAAATTTTCAGAAATTTTTCAACAACTGAAAAAAAAAAATAGTAAGGAAACACTTCTTTTAATACTTTATTCTTTCTTTCTTTTCAGTCAACTTAACATTAAACAACAATGAAGTACGTTCAATCATCTGAAAACCTTGATATCCCAGAAGGTGTCTCTGTTACTATTAAGGCTAGAGTTATCACCGTTACTGGTCCAAGAGGTACTCTTGTCAAGGCTTTGAAGCACGTTGATGTTGCTTTTGAAAAGATTGACAACACTCTCATTAAGCTTTACGTTCACAATGGTGACAGAAAGCACGTTGCTACTTTGAGAACCGTCAAGTCTTTGATCACTAACTTGATCAAGGGTGTTACCGTTGGTTACAAGTACAAGATGAGATTTGTTTACGCGCATTTCCCAATTAACGTCAACATTATTGAAGAAGACTCTAAGAAGTTGATTGAAATCAGAAACTTCTTGGGTGAAAGAAGAGTTAGAAAGATTGCTGTTATTGACGGTGTTAAGGCTTTCTTATCTGAATCTCAAAAGGATGAATTAGTTGTTGAAGGTAACTCTGTTGAAGATGTTTCTCAAACTTGTGCTGATGTTCAACAAATCTGTAGAGTTAGGAACAAGGATATCAGAAAGTTCTTGGATGGTATCTACGTCTCTGAAAAGGGTCACATTGTTGAATCATTATAAATTAATTAATATTTAAATATTTTATATAGATCTTGACACTCTGTGTTTTTTATATTGGTTTTTCCTGGGTTTGAATTAACTCAAGCGAATCATTAACAGCTCCAGGACAATAAAGCGAGCTACTTATGATTACGCAATCAATTGTAGCAATTCGATGTAGAGTAAAAGGAAATTTAATAAATTAAAGCAAAACTCCCGGGTTTTGTGTTCTTTTTATTTATGCTTTGAAACGTCCATTCAAAGAAAAATAAACCTCCATTAGTAAGTATAAGAAATTAAAGCCATTGTCTTATGAAATCTTCCATTTTGGCAATTGTAAAGGCAGCCTGTTGCACTTCCAATATTGAATGTACATAAACTCTCATCCTGATCCGCTCGGGTCTATAGAACATCTGGTCCATTGTATTATGTAATCCTGATTACAAATTTCATGCCATTAATAATAGATTCAATTGGGCTGGAACAGCATAGATGTTACGTAATCCGTTTAAAAATGTATAAATATGCAATGAAATAACCCATATCTTTCACTTAGAGAACATATCCCCTCATCAACAAGACAGGAAAAATGACATTAGCTCTTAAAACGATTAGTTTGCAACAAAAGATTTTAATTGGTGCAATTGCTACTATTGGTGGTATTGCATTGACCACTAACAATCAACAACCTTCACCACCACAATTGCCAAATTTTAACTTTAACGGTGTTAGCAAAGCACTTTTTGGTTTTGGTGCTTGTAAACATTTTGATAAAAATGCATTAGTTAATACTAGAGAGGCATCGCAAGATATTAAAACTCAAGAATATTATCAAGAGATTTATAACGCTATTGCTGAAAAAATCATTGAAGAAGATGATCATGATGATGGATCATTTGGACCAATTTTAGTCAGATTAGCATGGCACAATTCCGGATCTTATGATCAAAACGATAAATCTAAGACCAGAGGTGGATCATATTCCGGTACAATGAGATTTGCAAAGGAACAAGAAGATCCAGAAAATGCAGGTTTACCACTTGCAATGAAATTTGTTGATTCATTAAGAAATAAATATCCAGATATTTCACATGGTGATTTATACACATTAGCAGGAGTTGTGGGAATTCAGGAAATGGAAGGACCAAAGATTGCTTGGAGACCTGGTCGTATTGATTTAGGATTAGATGCTACACCACCTTACCATAGATTACCAGCTGCTGGTGAAGAAACTGGAGAATATTTAAGAAGTGTTTTCCAAACTAGATTGGGGTTCTCTGATAAGGATTTAGTTGTTTTGATTGGGGTTGGTCATGCCATTGGTAGATGTCATACTTATAATTCAGGTTATGATGGACCATGGACATACTCACCAACAACCGTTACCAATGAATATTTCAAGTTACTCTTATCTGAAGATTGGAAGATTAAAAATTGGGATGGTAAAAGACAATATGAAGATTCAACAAAGTCATTAATGATGTTACCAGCGGATATGGCTTTAAAACATGATGATAAATTAAGAAAGTACGTTGAAGAATATGCTAAGGATCAAGATAAATGTTTTAAGGACTTTTCCGTTGCATTTGCCAAATTGTTAGAAAGAGGTATTGACTTTGGTAACTCTAAGCCAATGTATTTCAAGACACTTGAAGAACAAAAATGAAAAATAAATCCTGAGCTCCGGGGTTTGAATGAACATTTCAACAGTATTTTATTTATAGTGGACACTTTTAATTTTTTTTTTATATCACAATATTATTATCACTTCAAATTTCATCATTTTTACATTTTTGAGAGAATAAGAAATGGTCGAGGCATTGATTGCACCATCGTTACTGGCATGTGACTTTTCACGATTAGGTTGTGAATGTCATAAGATGTTTGATAATGGAGCTAATTGGGTTCATTTAGATGTTATGGATGGACATTTTGTTCCAAATATTAGTATGGGACCACCAATTATTGAATCGCTACGAAAGGCAGTTCCAAGAACACAAGAGCAAGAAAAGTTCTTTGATTGTCATATGATGGTTTCAGAACCTGAAAAATGGGTTAAACCGATTGCAGATGCAGGTGGTGATCAATTTACTTTCCATTTTGAATCTACCAATAATGTAACTCAACTAATCCAGTTAATTAAAGAAAATGGTATGAAAGTTGGGTGTGCCGTTAAACCAGGAACTCCTATTGATGTTCTTTATCCATATATTGAACAATTTGATATGGTTTTAGTTATGACTGTTGAACCTGGTTTCGGTGGTCAAAGTTTCATGACTGATATGATGCCTAAGGTTGAAACATTAAGAGTTAAATATCCAGATTTAAATATTCAAGTTGATGGTGGATTAGGTAAGGGGACTGTTGAAATAGCAGCCAAGGCTGGTGCCAATGTTGTTGTTGCCGGTACTTCCGTGTTCAAAGCCGAGGACACTAGCGGTATGATCAATTACTTGAAAACTACTGTTGAACAAGGTCTTAGAGATAGGAACTTGCTTACGTAATGAGGTTTATTAATCATATTAGAGTTTTTACTAAGAAGTTTTTAGATGAAAAAAAAAAATTTTCAAATATATTAAATAAATATTTATACATTGATTTGAGCTTAATACTTTAAAGAAACATGCCATCTAAGAACTCTATCAATAAGCCAAAGATTCATATGAACCGTGCTAGAAAGGCTACTTCACTTCGTAGTAAGAAAGCCCTTAGAAGTAGTAAATTTGTTACCGCTAATATTAAGAATTCAAGAGGTGAAAACTCACTTATTAAATTAGAAAAGAAGGGTGGAACTATTGGTAATGTTGTTTTATCTAACAAAAAGGCAAAGAAGTTACAAAGAAATCAAAAATATGTTTTACAAAGAGCTGGTAAGAAGGCAGCTGAGGCAGCAGCTGAAGAAGAAGAAGAAGAAGCTGTTAGAACTGCCTTATGGCGTGTCGTTGAAGCGGGTGTTATTCCAAGTGCGGTTGCCTTTGGTGAAGGTACCACTTTAGGATTATAGAGGAATAATTTGGATACTATTGGTTTTTATTTTCTAATGTATAACTTTGCACAGTAATAGTGATAGTAATAACAAATGTCGTAGGAAAAATTCCTGGTGTAGGGGTGCGCACGGAGTCCGGGTATTTGTATTGTAACCGTATTCTATTTATTTCCGCACGTCGCGCCATTTCCCAAAAGAGAATCACCTACATCATAGCAAAAAAGCGCTATTCTTCAATAAGCACTAAAAAAAAAAAGAAAGCAGGGCTTCCTCAAAGGGCAATAGATTATGGAATGCTGTGCTCCATGATAAGTGATCGAGATGAAGGTACCGGTAGGCGGTTGAAGTGATTATTATGATTATTACTATGGTCGTTCCTATGTTTGGTGATTGAGTTGAGTCTAGAGTGTATCACTAAAAAGCCAAAGGTGAGTCAATTACATGTGGTAGACGGACTTCCATAAACAACAACAAGATCTTTAATATTGAGTTTCACTCGCTTTCTGTTAATCTCTGACACCCTCGTTATCTCCCTCCCAACCTTCGTAAAGCATAGTATGTAGTACGTAATAGACACCCCTACCTTCAATTCTTCAACACAGACGTCATCGTTTTAATAAATGCGTCGGATAAATAGAGCGGCTTGGTGCGCTGAGCATTTATAGAAAATAAAAAATCCGGATGACGTAATCCCATAAAACAGAGCCCCCAGCTTGTTCTCTGTCCCTCTAATTTTTTTATGATTGTACAGCACCTTAGTTTTATAAAAAGGGATCCATATCTCCCCAAATATTTTTTTAAATTAATTTATAAATGATTACCAAATCATCTACTAATTATATAAGATATCTATCAATGACAAGTCAAGTATCTGCTGCTCAAAGGTTAATTAATATTGCACAATCATTGCGTTCTCAACATCCTTCCTTACAACCACCTTCATTTCCACAATTCTTACCAGAAAAACCATACAGATGTACGGTTGTTGGATCCGGTAATTGGGGTTGTACAATTTCAAAGGTGATGGCTGAAAATACTATTGAAAGGCCATTGGAATTCGAACCAATTGTTAAAATGTGGGTTTTTGATGAATTAATCGAAGGTGAAAAGTTGTCAGATATTATTAATACAAAACATGAAAATGTTAAATACTTACCAGGTATTAAGTTGCCAAAAAATTTAGTGGCTGTCCCTGATCTTGTGGAAGCCTGTAGTGATGCTGATTTACTTGTGTTTAATGTTCCTCATCAATTCCTTGATGGAATTTTAAGACAATTAAAGGGTAAAATTGACCCAAAGACAAGAGCTATTTCTTGTTTAAAGGGTCTTAAGGTGGGTCCAAAGGGTTGTGAATTGTTATCAGATTATATTACACAAGAACTTGGTATTCATTGTGGTGTTTTATCGGGTGCTAATTTGGCTCCTGAAGTTGCTAGACAAAAATGGTCAGAAACAACTGTTGCTTATCCAATCCCAGATGATTATAGAGGTGATGGTAAAGATGCTGATCAGGAAACCATGAGAGATCTTTTCCATAGACCATACTTCCATGTTAGGGTTATTGACGATGTTGCTGGTACTTCTATTGCTGGTGCCTTGAAAAATGTTGTTGCACTGGCAGCTGGGTTTGTTGAAGGTCTTGGTTGGGGTGATAATGCTAAATCTGCTATTATGAGAATTGGTTTAGCTGAAACTGTTAAATTCGCTGACTTGTTCTTTGAATGTGATCCAAATACATTTTCACAGGAATCTGCTGGTGTTGCTGATCTTATAACTACATGTGCTGGTGGTCGTAATGCACGTGTTGGTAAATATATGGCAGAAAATAAGATATCTGCTTGGGAAGCTGAGAAGATTTTACTCAATGGTCAATCTTGTCAAGGTATTATGACTGCTAAGGAAATTTATGAAGCTTTAGAACATTTAAAGAAATTGGATGAATTCCCATTATTTGTTGTGACATATGAAATTATCTATGAAAATTTCCCAATGGAAAGGATTCCAGAAAGAATGGAAGCCAATCGTTCAGAGGCTTAGAGATCTTGCCTTTATATATATAAATTTCTATATAGTTGTTACTACTATTTCATTTTCATGTTTTTTTGTTTTTAATTAATTAACAGTGTTCAATAATATTAAGAAATGATCGTGTGCTGAGCATCTTCTCTTTCTCTCTCACAAGTAATTTTTCTCATGAAGCCATTTTTCTTTCTTGATGTCAACTATTTTCTTTCAACATAAATAGATCAAATTAATATGTTCAGTTTAAGAGCCGTTGGCATCAAACACATTGGACGTTTCATTCGTCTTCAATCCACTAAGACAAAGCCTTCATCCAATTACATCCCAACTGCAAATGAGCTCCAACTTTCAAAACAAATCTCTTGGGAACAATTCCTTTCAATGAGAAAACAACAGAGAAGAATTGGTAATATTGGATCCGTTGTGGCTGCATTGGCAACAATGGGTGGTGCCTTTGCATATATTTCCAACATTCAAATTGACCCAACCGAAACTTTATTCGGTTTAGATATCTTTACTTGTTATATTGGTGGTATCCTTTGTACTGGATTCATTGGATTCATGTTCGGACCTGCACTTATTGGTGATCCAATGTTTGCTTTACTTAATAGAAAATCCATATCTACCTTCAACCTTAAACAAAAGTTGTTCCTTAAGCATATTGCGAAGATGAGAGTTGATGCTAGTAGACAAAGTATGAATAATCCTGTTCCTGATTATTATGGTGAAAAGATTGGTTCTTTGAAAGATTATAGACAATGGCTTAGAGACTGTAACGAATACAGAAGAAAAGCCAATTCTTTCCTCTAGTTACACATGACAGCGCCTGTACATATAATAACAACAATTACAACAATAAATTCGAAATGTAATTTGTACTTCTTTTTTTTTAATAGTTTATAATAATATCCATTTTCTTTTATAATGAGAAAGGTAGAAAATTTTCGATGCAAATTTCGTCCAGGTTGATAAATTGCCTTTTAGTAAGAAATCAAACAGACCTGACCTTTAGGAATGTCTCAGAAAATAGAAGACTTGTACTTACAGTCATATCCTTTCACTACAGCAGCTGCCATAATTGGTTCTGTTGATCGAAAGGTTTTTGTAATGCTCTACGATGGACGTACAATTTTTGGTGTTCTTAGATCATTTGATCAATTTGGTAATCTAATCATTCATGATGGTATTGAAAGAATCTACTTAAACGATAAAAGACAATATGCTGAAAGCACAATACCCATGGTTTATTATATAAGAGGTGAAAATTTAGTTATGATGGGTGAAATTGATATTGATAAGGAAGATGACATTTTATCAAATTGGGAACGTATTGATTATGCTTCTACTTATACTCCATTACAGTCATCCATTAAGGGAGAATCATCAACAGAAGATGATTTAAATTATAAAAAATATGGTATTGAAGCTCCGTTACCAAAGAGATTTTAAAAGTTATTAACACTATGTATATATATAACTAATTATTTTGTACCTATATCAAAACTTTTACCTTCTCGTTCAACGTACAATTGATAATAAGGATCCTTTCCATATGGGTATATTCTTTTCTTGCCACAAAGACAAGTAATATTTAAGGAATTAGCATGACTTAAATTTTTTTTACTTTTATTGATAATCTCTATATTTGATGTAATTCCAGGTATCAATAATCTACTACAATCTTTACAAATGGTTCTTTTAACATTGGGATGTAATTTTAAAACGGATTTCTTACTAACTAACGTCATTTGATTAATATATTGCCTTGATAACGTATTTAATAGTTTATGATTCTTCTTCTTTGTTTTCAATGTTTGAAACTGTGTGAGATTCCCTAATTGATATAAATATGATATTCTTTGATAATGGTCTTTCTTGGGAACATTGTTAGGAACCCTGGGCCCTTTGTTTTCCTGTTTATTGAGCTTTTCCTTCATTAACTTTCCTTTTATAAATTGAAAAGAAAAAATATAATAACTTACTTGACATTTCAAATCTGCAAAATTTTGAGGTGGCAAAAAAGTATTTCTTATAGTCAACTCTTTTATTCATTTAATTAAACAATGAGTGGTTACGATAGTGCACTTTCGATCTTTAGGTATGTTCATTCGCTTATGGGTTTTAATACTTGTTTAATTGCCTATACTAACATAATATATTACTCTCTCTGATAGTCCTGATGGACATGTTTTTCAAGTTGAATATGCTCTTGAAGCTGTTAAAAGAGGTACTTGTTCAATTGGTATTAAGGGTAAAGATATTGTCATTTTAGCATGTGAACGTAGAACAGCATTGAAGTTACAAGACCCAAGAACGACACCTAGTAAAATCAATAAAATTGATAATCATGTTCAATTATCATTTTCAGGTTTAAATGCAGATGCTAGAATTTTAATTGATAAGGCTAGAATTGAATCACAAAGTCATAAATTAACGTTAGAAGATCCCGTTAGTATTGAATATTTAACTAAATATGTTGCTGGTGTTCAACAAAGATATACTCAATCTGGTGGTACAAGACCATTTGGTATTTCAACTTTAATTGCTGGATTTGATATTAATGATAATACTCCCAAATTATATCAAACTGAACCTTCTGGTATATACTCTGCTTGGAAAGCTAATGCCATTGGTAGAAGTAGTAAAACTGTTAGAGAATTTTTAGAAAAAAATTATCCATCTGATGATGAATTATTAAATGATGAAGAAACTACTAAATTAGCAATTAAGGCACTTTTAGAAGTTGTTCAGACTGGTGCAAAAAATATAGAATTGTCTATTTTGAAACCAAATTCGTCACCAAGATTTATGACTACTGAAGAAATAGAAAAAATTGTTAAGGAAATTGAAATTGAGAAGGAAGCAGAAGAAGAAAAAAAAAGGCCAAAGAATATTGAATAAAATATATAGTTATTTATATAATGTTTTAGTTTTACCTTTAAGTGTGATGATTTCATCTTCGTTTCCTGAACTCATAGAAGAAGTTTTTAAATAAAATTTCCTACTTTCAAGAAATTTATTCGATATAATTTCGATTAAAACTTGTGATTTACCGATATTGAAAAGTGGATTAACACCAACATCAAATTTTGGTTTCTCGAGTAATTTTAGACTCATGATAACTGTTCCAATTTCCTTATTAATTGATTTGTTATATAATGATCTTTGTTGTATGATCATCATTTTATAATCATCAGCAAATATACTTTCCATTGAATTATAATCATATTGAATAGCTTCCAAAGATCCCAAAGCCAAATCATTAAGATCTAATTTAAAATAATCGGAAATTTCGCCTTCATTATCTAAAAATGCATCAATAATTCTATTCATTTCAAAATTGGCAATTTCACTATTAATTTGGTCAGGTGGTGGTAACGTTAAGCTATTTTTAATGTTTGGATTATAAATTAATGATGAACCTTCAACTAAATTCCATCTCTTTTTATTCTCTTTAACTTTAACCCATCTATTGACCTTAAAAATAAATATTGATCCAAGAACTAATGGTGGTACTGTTAAAGTTAAAATAGGCAATGCAACAAAAAGCGTCAAATATCCAAATATACTAACACCGGAAATTAATTTAACACCATCAGGAATTCTTGACCAAACTTTTGACAAAATTCCATCACCTATAATTTGATTCTTTGGTTTTCTATAATAATCATAGCTGCCTATATTTGAATGAAATAATTTATTAAAATGTAAAGGGACTAACAGGTTGCTTCGCAGATAATACAATTGAGTATTTAAAACCCTCCTGTTTAAGCTAAGTAGTGAATTTTGTTTAATTAGTGAACGAATCATCTTTTATCCTCTTTCTTCACAATTCTCGTACAATAAATATTAAGACTTTAAAAAAAAAGATTCAAATAGCTTTTTCTCCAAATGGCATAAATGCTCATGATATATTACTTTCTATGAAGAGTTTTATAAGCAAACGTTAAATAAGAGGTGTGTGTTTTAACTTCGACTTCAGACCTTGACACATCAAACCATTCAAACCCCTCTTCTCCTTCTAAGATTCTTTTTCCCCTTCCAAATGGATTAAACCCATAATCTTTTTCTTCACTTTTCGTTAAATGAACACCCTGTTTTATTAATGCAAGACCCTCCTTTTGCTTTTCCTTAACATAGAGTAGTCTCTTAACAGCATCATCAACATCTCTCTTCATAGCCTTATGGGCTTCGTATAATCTTCCTTGGATTTCAGTCATTTCAATATCAATCCATCCATTAGATTCCAATGCTTCAACTGTCTTAACAACTTGTTCGATACAAGGAGAAAAGCAACAAATTCCAACTCTTTCATTTAACGCAATGACATCATCTAAATGTCCAATAGCTTCCCATGGAGATGGTAAATCTAAAAATATAACCTGTGCATTTAAATTATCAATGGTATCAATTTTAAACCCATTATTACAGACATCTCTATGAGTTGGGATTGTATTTATTAAACCATGTTTATTAAATTCTTCCTTAGCTTGAACGTATCTTGGCTCGTGGAATTCATATGTATAAACCAGACCCTTTTCACCAACAGTTCTTGCAAATGCATGTGTAAATGATCCTGAACCGGTTCCAGCTTCAATTACAATTGTTCCCGATTTGACATTAAGTCTTTGCATAATATAACTTGAATCGGCGGTGTAAACAATTTGTGTTCTATGTGGCAAGGATAAAGTCCATAATTCAGGTGTTGGCTGTAATAAATAAACAAATCCTTTACCCTTTGGAGTAGAAATTTGTGATCCAAACGGTAATCCAATCATTGAATCATGAGGAAATGATCCAAACCTAGTATTTAATTCCTCACCTTTTGCGACATAAATTGGTTTAATTAATGTTCTTGTGATATAAATTAATACTAAATCACCCTCTTCAATGATCTTTTTTGTACTTAAGAATGCCATAGTTCTTTTATTAATATAATTTCTTGAAGTATCTTAAAGATTTTCAAAAAAAATTTTCTTCTTTTTTCCTTAAGCTGTTTAAAGTATGAAGAGATACCAGATGTGCTCAGCACTACTTTTTTAAAGACAGCCAGCAACAACGACATCAACGTAAACGATTATAATAATACATGAAGCGGAAGTATGCGTTCAAGGATAGGGAAAGTAAATATTGGAAAAATAAATAAAAAAATTGACATCCCTATCATCTCTTCATAGTTTGTATTTCCATAATAATAGTAACAGATAACTAAAATCCATTATCAGTCGATCAAGATTCAACGACGCGTTAAATGGAAAAGTCGATAATACTTTTTACAGGCATTGCCTATAACTATAAGATTGGTATTGGCAAATATACAATTATAGATCAAGACACAAAATACAATACACTGTTGCTACAATTACCCGATTGGGAATTTTTCTCTTGCCTAAAATGGAAGGAGTTCGCGTACAACACGCCTGTAGAAAAGGGCGTTGTGCCGCAACAGGCAAAACATCAACACGCGCCGTGCTTCTCAGGTAAACAAAAAGACAGATGAAACCCCCGATTTTGGCATTGATGAGTGAAACTTCCTTCTTTCCACACAGTGCTTTGTTTAACTGGCTAGTTTCCTGATTTTAGCTTCACTTCTTCTTTCATAGAAAAGCAACAGGGGAAGACTAAAACCACCACTTGTTCTCTTTTCATCAATTGCTAAACATCTTTTACTTAGAAAGGTCCCCCCTCTACTCTTTGCCCTCACCCCTTTTAATACCTTATATTATTGTTATTATAAATTGATTCTCTCCTTAAAAGAATAGAATTTTTATTTTTTATTCAATAATAAAAAAAATCTTATACATCATTTTATCAAGTTAAATATTGTGTTGTTAATATATACATCCATTGAACATTACCTTACTAATAAGTCATATTCAATAACCTTTGTTTATTAATTCATCACATTCTTAGTTACCCCCTTATTACGTATTTACATATAAAAAAACTTTAAATAAGTGTTTGTGTGTGTGTTTTATACAGTGTGATCTGATTCAAAAATTTTAACTTTTCATTTATTCATTTCTCTTACTTACTAATAATTAGATCTTTGTTAACAATAATCATGTTAAGAAGATTTTCAAATAGAACTCAAAATCAAAATGATGAAAATGTTTCTCAGCAATACCTCTCAAAGAATCAACAGCAACAACAGCCAGTTCAAAATATTGTTGGTGCACGTTCACGTCCTGCATTAGGCGTTATTCAAGATAATGTCTTGAATAGCCAACAAGCTCAACAAGTACAACAGCAGCAACAAAGATCTAAAATACCCGTTTTAGTTGATCATCGTCCTAAAATTAACAACGAAAATCAACAAGATCAAAATGTTGAAACCTTTACTAATAATCAACACTTAGAAAGCGAAGAAGAAGGTGGAGAAGACGAAGAATACTCTTATTATTATACAAATGAGCCAATGTCTCCAATTATTAGTCGAGAGATTGCACAAAAGATTACAGAAGTTTATGAAATTTATGATAGGGAAACATTAGATCCTGAAGATGAAGATACTTATGATACAACAATGGTTGCAGAGTATGGTAAAAGAATCTTTAATTATATGCATGAGTTAGAAATTAAATTTAAACCAAATCCAAAGTATATCGAAGACATTCAATCTGAATTACTTTGGGAGCATAGATCAGTTCTGATGGATTGGTTAATTAAACTGCATGGTAGATTTAATCTGTTACCGGAAACTTTATTTCTTGCAGTTAATACAATTGATAGATTTTTAAGTTTAAAAAACATATCACTTTCAAAATATCAACTGTGTGGTGCAGCTGCATTATTTATTGCTGCAAAATATGAAGAAATCAATGTCCCAACAGTTTCACAAATGCTTTATATGACAGGTGACCAATATGAAAGGTCTGAATTTTTAAGTGCAGAAAAGTATATAATTGGGGTATTACAATTTGAATTTGGTTGGCCAGGTCCAATGTCATTCCTTAGAAGAGGCTCAAAAGCTGATAATTATGATACTAGAATTAGAACTCTTGCAAAGTACTTTTTAGAAGTCACTATAATGGATCCAAGATTTGTTTCTTCACCTCCAAGTTGGTTAGCTGCCGGATCACAATACCTTGCTAGACAGATGCTTGGGGTTCCTGATTGGACTGATGCTCATATATATTATACAGGTTATACTGTTGAGCAATTGGCACCATTATCAGATATTTTAGAACAATGTTGTATTGATTATCAAAATCATCATAAACACATTTATGAAAAGTATAGTGATAAAAAATATATGAAATGTTCAAAATTTGTTCAAAGTTGGTTAAAAATGTGGTCAAAAGAATCCCAACAACAACAGCATTAGAATATTTGTTCTTCCTTTTCACTGTCTATTTCTAAATTGATATCTCTTTTTTGCATTCAAACAAATTTATTAGTATTATTATTACTATTATTATTTGTTTGACAATCCTCTCTTCTTAACATCATTTGTTTTATTTTAAAAAAAATACTTGTTGTTATTAATTTCATTTATATAGGTCTCTGTTTTAATGTCTTTCAATATTTTTATTTAAGATCGTTATCTTTTCATTCAATCCTCAGCAACGATGTTAGGAAGAAAGTATAAATTTGTTGTTATTGTATTTTTACAGCTATTATTATTATATTTGTAAAGAAAAATGAAATTTGTAATGTTTTTATATATAGTTAATAACTAATTTATCTTTATGTTTAACGTATATTATATCAAAATTTTGAGATCCATAGATGAGCACTAAACATAAATATTAGAGAAGTCACTTATTGGAGGGCATGAGCACGTGATTTTCACGTGCTCTTAATAAGGGCTTTTATTGTGCGGTGCGCGGGTGTTCCTTTGTTTTACCAAAAATGCGCACTTGTCCCAATTCGGCAGGCGAGGGAATCGCCGCACACTGGATCCCCTCGCTCTCCCCCTCTCTGCGCTGCCACTGCCGCTGCCATCGCCCATTCCCTCAGTGCCAACGGTGGTTGGTTGGTGTTATTATACTATAGAATAAAATTTTCACTTTAAACCTTTTCCTAACTTTAAGTTTAATTACTAAACATCAAATAAAAAATGTCTGGTTCTGGTGCTCAAGGTACTAAGTTTAGAATGTCAGTATGTAGTTTTCTCAGTTATACTTAAGTAATAGGAGGGAGTATATTCATATCACAGTGTTTTTTCTAAAAAATGACTTTTTCTTCTATTCACACAATATTACTTAAAATTGATCTCAATGTTTTAGTTACAAAAGCAAAATGAGATTCACAATTGTGGGTATGATAAACCAGTAGTATATCTCAAATGTTTTTATTCAAACGCTGCTGTTGTTTCCATATATCATATTCTTTTACTTTCAATCATATTTTGGAGATTTTTCACTTGACTTTAAAAAATTTTCAACATTTTCGATGTTTTAAAATAAATATTAAAAAAATATATCAGATAGAGAAAACACACAAACATTAGATGGTATTATTGTTCTTGTTATTACTATTACATTATATATGTTATTTTCAATAAGATTAAATAGCCTAATCAACTTTGAAACAAATTTTATCTTACCCATATTTACATGTTTTACTTCTTTCCTATATTCTTACCTCCTTGAAACAAAATCAAATTACTAACATATACATTTTTATTTAGCTTGCATTGCCAACTGGTGCAATTATGAATTGTGCTGATAACTCCGGTGCTAGAAACCTTTACGTCATGGCTGTTAAGGGTACTGGTGCTAGATTAAGTAGATTACCCGCTGCTTCTGCTGGTGATATGGTCATGGCCACCGTTAAGAAGGGTAAGCCTGAATTGAGAAAGAAGGTTATGCCAGCTATTGTTGTCAGACAATCCAAGGCTTGGAGACGTAAGGATGGTACTTTCCTTTACTTTGAAGATAACGCTGGTGTCATTGTCAACCCTAAGGGTGAAATGAAGGGTTCTGCCATCACTGGTCCAGTTACTAAGGAATGTGCTGACTTGTGGCCAAGAATTGCTTCTAACTCCGGTGTTGTTGTTTAAAATGGTTCTTTGTTTAATTTTTAAAATAACATAAAATTTTCTTATATAAAAAAGGTCCTTTTAAATTTACATAATTTTGATAATAATTCAAACTAGAAAAAAAAATTCTGACGCGTTAATTGTCACTGTTTTCTTTCTTTATGGGTTTTTAATCGTTGAAGGTTTTAAATACACCAGGGAAAAGTTCATTCTCTTTTTTTTCTCCATTAGTTACACTTGCTTATGTCTAAAGAGAGGATCTCTAACCTATGTGGTATGTCTTGAAGTGTTTTTATATATAGCATAGAAGAAAAAGTGGCTCCAAATTTCAAGAAATTTGCTCAGTTATTTTAATTAATCCTTTGCAACAACGTTCTTACTAACATCTTCCTTAGCCTCTCTCACCTCAAAGAAAATAAAAGATAGAAATGATTCATTGTTGAAGTTACAAGACTTTTCATTCTCTTCTCCTTCTTTCATTGATAACATCGATAAGGAATCATTACTTTTATTAATCGATAGTTTAGGTAACTTTATTGTAACTGATAAAATTGCGTTTGAAAAATCTTCAAATGTTCAGATTGATTTAAGGCTGGCAAAGGCTTCCAATGCATTAAAATTAATCATTTCAAAGGTGATCACTTGTTCAAAGTTCTGTTCAACTTTTAAATCAAAACATTTAGAACAAATTGTTAGAATCTTAGTTAACAACTTTACTTATAATCCATTGGACGATGAAATCATCCCCTTTGATCCTGTTATTTTAAATTTATCGAATGCCTTAATGGATTTTTTAACTGTTCAATACTTCATGGATTGTGTTCAACTAAAAACACATTTTCTTATCATTGAGACTACTTTAAAATTATTATATTATTTAACAACCAATAAATCCAATGATGAAAATTTATTTTGCACACTCTTTCAGATTATTTTAAAATATTGGTGCCCAGTAAATACTGATACTTTAAATATTTTATCAATTGAAAAATATCATAATCAATTATTCACAATTTTATTAAATTATTCAAATAACATTTTTACCGATACTAAAAGGGAGAGAAGTTCATTAATTAATATATTCAAACTAATCAATAATTCAATTATTCATATTTCAACTACTAATATTAAATTATGTCACAGGTACACAAAACTTGGGTTCTTCTTCATTTTAGAAATTAAATCATTAACATTTCCAAATCTAATATTGGAAATTTCCCAATTTATTAATATTTGTTACCCTTTTATTTCTCTTACGAAATTACCAAGACTTCTTGGTGATAATTGGAATATTGGACCCAAAGGTGAATTATTACAACCAATTGATTTCACTTCAAGCGATATCTCGAGTGCTATTTTCTCAGATAATAGAAATACTATTCAAGGTTCATCTCAGGGAAGCTATCAAGAAATACCTGATTCTGAAACTGATATAAATGATAACCGTGAAGAACAACTTAATGATTTGAAAAGAACGCACAATGCTGATTCCAGCCATGAAAATAATACTCTAATCAACTTAACTAAAGTTATAGAAATCATTTTTGATTTATTAAAAAATAATCAAAATTGTTCATCATTGCCAATCAACTCATTTAATTTATTTATTCATCCTTTAGATGATAAAAGTAAATATGGATGGTTTATAACAAGGTATTTATCTTTAAAATCATCAAATAATGATATGATCCCATGGTTAATGAGATTGGGTTTGGCTAATTTATTAACTAGTTTTTTTAAATTAAAAAATGATGATCAAGGTAATTCTGACTTGAGTATAACATTCGCTGGTTCGATTATTCTTAAAAAGAGGAAAACTATTTCAAACTTATTGAACGTAAATGATTCAATTTCTGATATTTTAATGCAACAATCAAATCCAATTAAATTCTTGTTATCAGTTTCTGAGACAAAATCTTCATTAAGGATAATTTCATTACAAACATTATCTTTATATTTAACACATTGTGCATCCTCTTCCAATTTAGAATCTTCTTATAATACAATCAATTACATTTTAACATCTCAAAAGTATTTACTAAATAGGTTGATTAATCTATTTGAAATACAAGCTGAAAAGATTAATAAGTGGATTTTATTAAGTGTACATCTAACCATTAATATTATAGGTGATTTCAATATGAGCTTAAAATCCTATGATATTTCTAATTGTCTTAACAGGATAATGAAATATTGTCTTGAATTTTTAAAAGATCCATCATTATGTAAATGGTCTTGCAATTTATTAAATTCGATGATTTTGAAAGGCATTTCAAATACATCTAGTAACAACTTAGATAAATCAATTATTCAGCAGTTTGAAACTGTGATTGATTTGTCTGAAATAAGTGGACCTGCTATTTTGTCAAAGGAATCAATTTTATTTTGGATACTAAGTCTAAAAATTGTTAAAAATTACAAATTTCAAAATGTTAAAATTCAAAATTCAATCCCACCTGTTTCACATTTACAATTGTATTCTCATAAAATTGTTTCTTGGCTATTATCAAAGGAATCGACTTGGTTGAAATTAGATAATAATAATGACATTTTAATCCTTTGTCAATTTATTTTTTGGTTATTTAGTAACAATTCAATAATTATTTCTAACAAACTTTACCAATATGATGATCACGTTTTCAATGATTTAATTGATATTGATTTCAAATTTCACAATAAAATGAATTTAGTTAATTGTATTTTATTAGAAAGAATTCCAATTCATCTCAATGATTTGAAAATTAAATCGTTTAATGAAATTGAGCAAGAGCCAATATTTGTCAACTGCATTGATTTAAATTTATTAAAGGATAAGTTGAGGAAATTCACCTACGAATTTAATGAACTTGAAATAAATGCTTCGATTTCTTCATGGGTTTTTGGGTTTTGTATTTCAATAAGAGATCGGGATATTAATTTCTTTGGGGAATTCTTTGACAGAGTTAAACGTATTATTTCAGATACTACTTCATCAATCCCAAATATTGATATTTTTTACAATTCTTTAATTGAGTTAATTTCAAAAATTTCAATTGGTAATAAAGAATGGATTGATAAATTATTTAACTTAATTAAGATTCCAAAATTATTAGAAAATGTTTGTAACATTTTAAATTCAGATCCTAATCAGTCAAATATGCCAAATAGATTTCTTAACAATTTTGAATCGCAGCTAATGGATGAAGAATTTGTTGATAATGAACATAATATCAAAATCGAATCAAAATCATTCAATCCGAATATTTATAACTGGAAAATTAGCATTGTCAAACTTGAAGAGCAGATCTTTATTAAGTGCTTTCTTTTAACGTATTCGATCGAAAAGGGTATCAACATTGCTATTAAAAAGCTTTTAAATATTAAATGGAATAATAAAGGCAAACAATTATCATCAATTTTGGAAATTCTGGAATTTATAAATAATTATTGTGATAATGAATCTGAAATTGAGATTGAGATTGTCGATATTGTTATTAATAATCTAACGCAATTATTACAAAATACTGAAATTATGAGGTATGAATTAATGGTGGTTTTAACTTGTAAAATTTTAACAAAACTTGCAAACACTTGGATTAATTCTAAAAATGAAGATTTAATTTCTGATTCTTTCAATATTTATTCATTCTTTAACACTATCAATATTAAAAATATGATGTATTCAGAAAAAATGAAAATGGAATTCTTAAATTTAAATTTAGTTATTATTAGATATTTCAATGATTCAATAGTAGCTACATTTGATAAAGATGAATTGATAAATACTTCAATAAAATTGTTTGAATCAATGAATAATTTTAATAGATTTTTAATATCTGATTCAATTTTAAAATTATTAAAATCAAGTAATGACGAAAACCAATTGGAATTATACTCACAATTTTCAAGTTCCTTCAATACCGCTCAGCAATCCGCTGAAGGTTGTGCTGTGTTCAATATTTATATGGGCAAAATATCAAAGTCTTCAGATACTTTATTAATTGCAACTATTTGTAATCTTATTGAATTTTCAGATTTTGATCAAATGAAATCCTATTTTTGTTATTTTCAGGGTAATGTTTTAGAAATTGATATTCAAAAATTATTTTGGAATTTAAAAATTATCTTTTTTAAACAATTTTGCAGTTTCGGTAAAAATTTAACTAATTTTCCGTTTGATTTGTTTGGATTTTCTTCAAAGCAAGATTTTTATTTAGAAAATAATAAAGATTTAACTGCAATGACATTAATGTATAGGAAATCATCTGAAATTGACAATATTGCGAAAACTTCAAATTCAAAAGTTGAAAACCTTTTAAAAGACTCATTTTCTTATATAATTTCCTTTGGTAGTGATAAGGCAGTTAAGTTAATTGAAGCAAAATTCCCAAAGTTCTCGAAATCAATGAAGAATATATTGAAGGAACAGATTATTTTAGTTATTTTCCAAATTTTAAAATTATGTGATTGTTCATCAGAAAATGGATTGTTTTCCATTAATGAGCAGAATTTTGAGAATGGTAAATTTGAAAATCCATTTTTAATATCACCAAATTCCAAAATTAATTTTTTAAAGGAATATGATGTATTTATTACTCCAATAAAATGCAACTATTTAATTATGAATTACATGAATCAAGCTGGTATTAAAAATTGGTCTATTCCATTCATTTATCATTTAGTTACAAAGCTTTTATTATTATTAAAAAATTCAATTCTTGATGTTGAAAGAATATTAAATATTAGAAGATTGAAATTCCTCTATACGAAATGTCCAAATTTATTTTGTGATTTAAATATCAATTGTTTGATTATTCAAAATTTATGGGAATATTTAGATAACGAAATATTCAGAGATGATGTTACACAATTTATTTATTGTTTAATTAAATGCAATGTTTCATCTTCAGCCGATTACATAATTAATACATTAATTCCATTAATCTCAAATTTGCTTAAAATTAAAAATTCAAAATCAATTGTTATTAATAAACTAATTAATTTAATTGATGAAACAATCAAAGATTTAAATTTTGTCAACTTTGATTTTATTTTAAATCCATGCATGCAACTTTTAAAAAACGAAGATATTGACTTTACTTTTTCTTTCGTCGCTGAAATGATAAATTGTAATATTTCAATTGATAAAATGTTACCAATTTTGGAAATTTTATCATTATTATTTGCAATTGATCAAAATTCAACAAGATGGGATCTTGAACTTTTCAAAGTTTATTTAACTGATAAATTTATTCAAAGATTATTTGATATTCAATTAAAGTATTCTTCAATATTAGATAATTCATTTAAGATCTGGTTAGGTAAATGTTTGGCAAAATCTTATGAATTAACTGGTGAATGCCCAAAACTTGAAAATTATGAATTTAATAAAGATATCTTTAAAAGGTATTCAGGTAATCAATTCCAAATTGAAGCTGGCTTAGTTGATTACATTTTTGAATTAATTATTAAAGATTTACCAAATTCTACATTGCATTCAAAGTTATGTTCTGAATCAATCACTGGTGTTATTATCGATAAACATAGAATGTCATTGTCTGATATATCAGGTTACATTTCATATGATCAAGTGATTAAGCCCTTGGAGGATTATATTTATCCCATGACAAATTATGTTTGCTCTTTATCTGTAACAGATTTTGAAAGAAATTCTCATCTTTATTACAGGGATAGTTTGGTAAAGACATTAAATGGGTTCGCTACCAGTATTGTCAGTTTACCATTAAATCAATGGTTGACAAAGATAGTATTTTCAATCATTAATGAGTTAAATTCAAAGAGCTTTATTTTTACATTACTTGCTACTTATATTAGTCAGGTTCCAAATTTTGCTTTCAAGTGTTTTTGTCCATTAGTTATTTATTTTATTCAGAATAATAATAATGAGAGGAATAAATTGATTTCGAATATGATAATTGAATTATTCGAACAAGACTTCAAAACAATATCAAATGAGGCAATTAAATTATTTTGTGAATTAGCTTTATTAATTAGAGCTGGAACAAAGGTCAATAATAAGGAAAGGGAGAAGGTCAATTCTAAATTTCTTTGCGTATATAACAAATTAAACATTCCTAATATATTTCATGCACTAGAATTCATTGGTAAACATAAAGCTGCATATTTATTGTTGGAAGAATACTATATGAATTCAAATGATCTACCTGTTGGTTATTGGAAAAGCACATCAGAAACAAAATCATTTATGAAAAAGATTTACCAAGGTATTGATGAATCAGATTTAATGCTGGGATTACCTGTTGATCCTGAATTAGATTATGGTTTAAATATCATAAAAAATAATAATGTTAGCTCTGCTAAATTGATGTTTGAAAATGCAAAGGTCCAAGTTGATCTGAAGGAAGAAGATAGAATACCAATTACTGCAATAAATAATTTTTCAAATGATTTACTGAATATGGGTTGGCAAGGTGTATCAAAAATTTTAAGTGATCATGTTGGTTCTGGTAATAACGGCAATGACAACCATAATGCCATTAATGAGAGAGAGAGGGATAATAATTATGCCAAGTTATGGAAATTAAATCAATGGGATTTACCTGTCACTTCTACATTTTTAAGCGAAAATGAAGTTATTTATAACGTTTTCAAGGGTTTAAAGGATAAATTTGAGGATTCTGATTTAATGCTGAGCAACTCAATGACTTGTCTAATTGATAATTATTCAAATTTTATGAATACAGATTTAATGTCAAAGAAAAATTTATTACAATCATGGATGAAATCCTTGTGTATTATAAATGACATAAATGATATTATCTTTAGTGATGACTTGTTTGCTCAACAATTAGTATATGAGAGAAATTCAAATTGGATTAAATATAGTGATTTAGATGTATTTGAAAATTTACTTGTCAGTAGACAAATTTTATATGAGATTATTTCAAATAATGTTGATTCTGAAGAATTGTCCGTTAATTGTTGGATTTTAGAGGTGAATGAACTTGATAGGTTCAATAAATTGATGGCATCGAAAAATGAAACTCAAAGAGCTATTAATACCGCAGTTCATCTGGATAAAATATCAAATAAATTATTGTTGAAAAACAACTTCTTTATTGAACAGGTTTCAAAGTTTAATTTAGCATTAGCTTTTTGGGTTGAGCATTCAGAAACAACTTTCCCTGTTTCCACCTTAAGGACAGTTATTGAAAATAGCAATCATAATTCTAATGACCAATATTCAAACCAGCTATCAACGCACTATATGACAGCTGTTTTGACCAAATGGTTGGATGAATCCAAACAAGATACACCAAAGAATATTATTTCTAAATACATCGATCCAACTGTTAGAAAACTTGGAAGGATTTCAACAAATGAAATTAAAGATATTGGAGAGACATATAAGATATTTGCGGAATTTTGTGACAATCAATTAAGATCTGATAATTTAAATAAATCAATTAGTAAATTAAAAGCATCAATTTCAAATGTTCAAAAGGATATATATGCATTAAGTAAGATATTGAAATCCTCTTCTGGGAAAGATAAGCATGGGTTAAGACATATTGCCAGATTAAAAGGTGTTTATGGAACACAAAATAATGAATTAAAAATTCTCGAGGAGCAAAGACAAAGCTTAATTAAAAAAGCAATTTCTTTTTATTTGAAAGCAATTTCATTTGATGGTGATAAAGAAGGGGATGATAACGTTGATAGATTTTGTGCTTTATGGATTGAAAATTATGAAATTGAATTAAACGAAAATGACTTAATGAGCCTACCATGCCATAAATTTTTACCATGGAATAATCAATTGACTTCAAGATTGATGTTTGAAAATAATGAGTTTCAAAGAATATTAAAGTTATTAATTTTAAATATTGCCATAATGCATCCATTTCAAACACTCTATTTATTGAAATCCCTTAGGATTCACAAATTGGAATCTCCTGATGCTACTGCCAAAAGTAGAGGGGATGTTGCTGAAAATATATGGAAGTTATTAATGAGTAAAAATTCTAATTTTAATGTTAATGGTTATAAGGATATATTGGGGATGATTGACTCAGCTTGTGATAAAATGGTTGAAATCGCAACCATCAAATTTACTGATAAAAGACCAGAGTCAATTGATGTTTCTAGTTTGAAAAGTGGTGATTGGTGGTTAGAAAGAATACCAACTCTTAAATTACCATTACCGGTTATGACCGTTCCGGTAAAATATCAAGGTTGTTATGATTCTAACGAATTAATAACAATATCTGAAGTAGATATCAATATCGCAATTGCATCGTCGGGTGTTAGTGCACCAAAGATTATGAAATTAAGATTATCTAATGGACAAATAAAAAGAATGTTATTTAAGTCACCCGATGATTTAAGACAAGATGCAATTATGCAGCAAGTTTTTGCAAAGGTGAATAAATTATTAAATTATGATATTGAAACTAGGAAAAGAAATTTAAGTATTAGAACTTACAATGTTTTGCCTCTTGGGCCACAAAATGGTGCTATTGAATTTGTTTCAAATTCAACGTCTATGATGGATATTATGTACGGTTTCCATGGAATTGATATAATTCAGAGGGCCAGAAAGAGTATTTCAAAAGCTGAAACTCAATCCAATGATAAAAGAAGGGAGCTTTTTCAACAAATATGTGATGAACTGGAACCAAAGTTTAGATATTTCTTTTTAAATAACTTTGTTTCTTCAGATTCGTGGTTTGAATCAAGAATAATTTATTCACATGGTTTGGCTGTTACATGTATTATTGGATATGTTTTAGGTATTGGAGATAGGCATTGTAATAATATCTTAATTGATAAAAATACAGGAGAGCCTATTCAAATTGACTTTGGGGTCGTTTTTGATCAAGGAAAATTATTACCAATTCCAGAGACAGTTCCTTTTCGATTAACAAGGGAACTTGTTGATGGATTAGGTATAACAGGGGTGGATGGAATATTCAGCAAGAGTTCAGAACATATATTTCGAGTTATGAGGAGTAATAAGCAATACATTAGTGGAATTTTAGATGTCTTGAAATATGATCCATTATATCAATGGACATTATCACCATTAAGAAAAAAGAAATTAATGACAATGTATAATGAAAATGAAAATAGTGATGGTAAGGAGCAAATGGGTAGTGGTATTGAGAAATTTATTAAATCAGACAGAACATCAGAAGCAAATTCAGCTATTGAAACAGTTGTTACGAAATTAAATGGTAATGGCTTAAGCAATGAAGCAATAGTTAGAGAATTAATTAGAGAATCTACATCAGTTGATAATTTATCAGTTATATTTTGTGGATGGGCAGCATTTTTATAATTTACACTACAAGCGCATGTAAATAAGTATGTTTATATATATAATAAAACAATGATTGTGTGTTAACTAATATAATGTACAAAGACTTTAAAGAACAGAATGATTAAGTTTGAACAGGTGCTGGACTGTGATTTTGATTTCTGTTGAAATTACTTTTGTTGCTATTGTTGTTGTTGTTATAATTTCTGTTGCTATTATTCATTCCACGTCTTTGGTTGTTGTTGGCATTATTGATATTGCTGTTGGTGTTGTTATTATTATTATTATTGTTATTATTATTATTATTATAATTATAATTATAACGTCTATTTCTGTTGTTATGACGGTTTTGATTTTCCTTTTCTCTTAACTGTTGTTCCTTGTAATGATCAACAACATCATTTGGCATTTTAATTTGTTTAATTTGAACACCTCTGATGTAAATAGTAGAAGCCTTTCTACTACCTTCGTTGGAAGTAACGTTGGCATTAAGAAGCGTTATGTTCATCCAATTGTCCACGTTTTCAAGCACACCTTCAATGATAGTTCCATTCTTCTGCTCGACGGTAATAGGGACGCCCTTAACGGCGTTGAGAAGGTACAAAGGTAACATTATATATGGATATCTTAATCTAGTTTTTCTAACAAGAGGAAAAAAGGATGTTGAACATTTTTCCAATTTTCAACTTTTCCGAGAACAAAGGCAAAATTTCGCAACTATCAAGAGTTTAAACCCCTTAATTGTTACGAGATATTTGAAAGGAATTGAGAGCTGATGTCGACGTTAGACTTCTCTGCCAATAAGTGCCATCCACTCCAGATGCCTTTTAAGAAAGCAAAGGATCCCAGACAGCGTTTAGATTCCAGAGTTGGATCCTCCTGTAACATTTACAACTCCAGGTTATATGTATACGGTGGCTGTGTCTTACCAATAGATTTAGAATCAGATTTCTCTTTGGAATCTATTAAAGTGGCCTTTGAAAAGGAAACCCAGGGGGAATCTCCCCAGAGATCTTTTAGAGACTTCCTATCTTCAGAATGTTTCACCTTAAGTTTAATCAATAGGACATGGAGTCATTATAGAATCGATTCTACTACCGCTGAGGCACCTTGTGCCCGTATGTTTCATTCATCAGCCGTCCATGATGGCTACATTTATGTCCAAGGTGGTATCACTTTTGATGACAATAATAATCCTATTTCCTTAAACGATATTTGGAGATTTGATACCATTGATAGAAAATGGAATTGTTACTATAAAAATGGCAATAAAGATATTCCTAGAACTGCTAACGGCTTATCTGTGTATTCATATGGGCTGGAATTGATTAATCAACCAACACATTGCGGTTTTATGTCTATTGGTGGATTAAACACAAGTGATACTGACCGTACTCAAATTTCATTCTTTGATTTACTTGATAAAAAAATGACTAGGTACGACAAAACTTTTGTTGATTTCTCAGATCCAAATCATGCTGATAACATGAACCCAAGTATTAAATTATTGAATTCTAAGGATGCCATAACGGGTATTGAATGTGAAACTAGAACAGAAATTTTATTCCTTATTTTTAACAAATCACCAAATCCAGATACCCATTATCCATTGTTAATAATTAATCGAGATGGCTCAACTGAAAGAATTCTAGCCACTGAAGGTGTTAATTTAGATGTTATTAATAATTTAGAGAATCCAACATTAGGTAAATATGGTAAAAATTTTGTTATTGTTGGATTTGAAAAGGGTAAAAATAGGTTAGCTGCTTATGTTTACAATTATCCAACTAATTTGTGGACGAAACTCCAAATATCTTGTATGCATAAGCTTTATACACATAAACTCTCAATGGGGTTTGTTTGGGAATCACATCATAAGATTATATTTTTAGGTACTGAAACTTCTAACTGTCAACCTCAATCTGTTCAATTTTTTGATACGATGATTGTATTATCTTTACCGTTCACTAACATCTTTTCAGCTGATGCTCTTAAGAGTCAGGCGAATTGTGGACAAAGAAACAGTGTCACTTTAACTCGATCGCCCTCATTAAAGTCATGTAATGATCTTAAGGAACCCGAAAGAATCAACTCAAGTACAAGTTTAAATGCAAATGCAACTGAAACGCCAATTCCAGTTGTTCAGCTAGTTTCACATTTAGGTATTCCAGGTTCTCAGGGGTTATCTGGTGGATTTGCTGAATATTCACATCATGTTGCACAACAAATTCAAATTAATTCCATTCAAACAATTCTTCCTCCATATGCAATTGCGATTGGTAAAGATGCATTCCAAAGGACGGATGCATTTTCTGATTTTTCAATGGTCTGTTCTGATGGAAGTGTCGTTCCAGGTCAACTTGCATTGTGTAGAAGAAGGTGGGGGCCTGCTTTTGACGTTATGTTAGCTGATTCATATGCGAAGGTCCTTGCGGAATCAAGACTTAGAGAACTTGAAGTAAAAAACAATGAGCCGAGTATTTATTCTAGAAGTTCACATTCAGACACAAGTTTTGATTCAATATCAATTGGTTCGAAAGCCAGTGATTCAGCCCCACATTTCAGGTATCCATTTAAAGACAAAGAACAAACAACGCAAACAGTAACTGCAAATGATGAGAATGATTCATGTAATGTTTCCAGAAAGAGTTCAATACGTAGAGTGTCGCTATCTTATGCTACACCAAATCCAGCCGCTCAAAGGGCATCAATATCACTTTCACAATCGAGGAGAAACTCTTTTAATGTTGGGTCACCTTCTAGGCGTAATTCAACAAGTTTACCATCACGGAAGAATTCATTAACTTTACGGCAGCAATTTTTACCAAATAGTCGTCGTGGATCAGCTCTTAGTAGAACATCAATTATTTCAAGTACTTCAACATCGTCAGTTGCGTCACCCAATTTCAAGTCATCTTATACCTCATCGAATGATGCCAGCTTACCTGTAATGACTCCAATAAACAATACTGCTGAATTGAGGGAGCAAGCGGTGAACTTAAAAACAACTCCCACAGACGATGTCTTCGTTGATTATTTGCCAGACGCGTTAGCGATGCCAACTGTTTTACCTAGTGGTGAAGCACCTCAAGATAGTACTTTTGAGGCATTAAATTTGGGAGATATTTTAGCAACTAAGATAAATCCAAACAGTACGGGTACTGTTGGTGAACCCGGAGATCCAAAAAGTTCTAATGCATTTGGTGGTACAACCTCACAAGTCAATGGTGAAAGATTAAACTACCCATCAACACCAACAAGCAATCCATTTTTACTTAATCAAAATACTTCACCAACAACAAGTGGTGGAGATGTTGGTAATAATACTAACTTTGGAAATTTCTATCCTGAAACAAATCTTCATTTTGGACTAGTCCCAAGAGCTTTATTCTTACCGTTTTCTAAAACTACAGTTTTGGCATTGAATGAATATTTATATTCAGGCCAAATTGGATCCACTTGGAAAATTTTCCCCACAGCAATTGAGTTATTAATTGCTAGTAGTAGGTTAGGTATTCCATTATTGTATGATTTATTATTAGATGTTGTTTTTGTTGTTTTGGGGTCAATGGAATACATTATTAATAGTAAAATAGCTATAGAATCAGCGAAAAGGGATATTGATGTTTCAATGTGTGATCATGCTGGTGTTGGAGATTATGATCTTTATTGTCAGCTTTTATGTAATTTTTCCAATGAATTAAGAAGAACTTCAGGTTCGACACTTGGATCATCATTTGCTGAATTAGATGACGATGAACAAGTTAGGGAAGAAATGAATATGTCAGTTTTACAGGACGATAATATAGGACCAACGGATGGTGGGTGTAATGAGATAGGTAATGAACATAGAGATATATCAAATGAGAAAAAGGAGGAGAATGAGAAGGAGAAGGAGGATGAGCAGGAAAATATTTCCGATGATAACTTATCTGATTTTGAAAAGGGTAGAGTTAAGATTACATTGAGTCTTCTTGATGATAATGGATTCAATACTAGTGGGTCAGATGGAGAAGATTCAGATGATTCGTTTGAATATAAATTTAAGAAATTTTCACTGGGTATTACAAAGCGAAATAGGGAAGAATCCGATAATACTAGGACTGTGGAATGGCCAACAGTTAAAGAAGTATTATCTGGTGACTCCAAATTTTTGTTATCAAAAACGCTGATTGAAATCTTTGTTGAAGTTGGAACGTTAATTAATGATAGTCATCTACTTGTTAGAGCATTGCATGTTAAGGAACTCTATTCAAAGTTAGGGGCAATTAAAGAACAAAAGGTTGTTCCTGCTTCTGGTGCCAGCAGCAACAGCATCAATCCTAAGGCCACTAATGGATCTTTTGAAATTGATCACACACAAACTATTGATACTACACCAATTAAATCCGAACCTATTATTCCAACAAGTCCATTAACCAAAAGAATTAAAACACAAGTACAAGTTCCAATACTTTCGCCATTTTCAACTCCAGAAACTGTCGATAATATTTCTAGTGATATTCCTATCCCCCCTTCGAAACCACGTTCGGTTGATATTGATATACACTCACAGGCATACGAGCATCAACATTCACATACCCATCCACATTTGCCACCACCAGCTACAGCCAAGTTAATGAAAACTGCCAAATCTTTTAAAGGAGTTGTCACTTCGTTTCTACCTAGAGATAATGACTCTGTTGATGACCTGTTGGGATCTGTTTCTATGAGACCCTCGATGTCACAGACGTCATTGAACAAAAAATCAAGGGGGTTGTTGAGTCGGTTGACAGGACGAAACAAAAGCTAAGTGTGCTGAGCGATTTCGGTGCAGCGCTGCACCGCCCGAAAAAAAAATTATTCTCCTCAAAAGATTAAGACCCCATATAAAAAACAATTAGATATTAACATATACTACTTTATAACTATCTTTCTCCTTTTTTTCTTTTTTTCTTTTTCTATTAAGGTATAAAATAAAAGTATCATTTACAATGAAAGGTGTAATTAAAGTGTTCAAAGATACCTTCGTCCCAGTTCAGCCTAAACTACAATCTTCTCAAGCAGAAGCAGGGGTTCTAAATGCTCAAATGGAAGTGTCAGAACATTCAGAAGCAGAAATTGTTGAAGAATATGATGATTGCTTTACAGATGATTTAGAACAAAATACAGGAATCAAAAATGAAAAGGAAGTCGATATTACAAATAATATTATTGATGATAACAGTTCTGATGTTTATGAAGAAGGTAGAATTCATAGGAAACTTAAAAGAAGACAAATTGAATTAATTGCAATTGGTGGTACAATTGGGGTTTCATTATTTGTGAATATTGGTTCTTCTTTAAAAAATGGTGGGGCATTATCACTTTTACTCGGATTTACGATGTGGTGTGTGCCTATTTTAGAAATTACTTCCTGTTGTGCAGAAATGGTGTGCTATTTACCAATTAGAGGTGCACCATTTTGTATATTTGCTGATAGATTTGTTGATGAAGCATTTGGTGTTATGGCTAGTTGGAACTTTTGGGTCTTAGAATGTGCATTGATCCCCTTTGAATTAACTTTATTTAACACATTGATCCACTTTTGGACTGACGATTATTCGGCGGCTATCCCACTTGCTGTAGAATTGGTCGCATATTTTTTTATCAATGTTGCAGCTGTTAAATGGTATGGTGAAGCTGAATTTTGGTTATGTATTGGTAAGGTCTTATTGGCTGTTGGATTAATGATTTTTACATTCATTACAATGGTTGGTGGTAATCCTCAAAATCAAGCATTTGGATTCACTAATTGGAAACATACTCCTGTTATGTTAGAATATATTAGTGATGGTGCATTAGGTAGATTTCAGGGCTGGCTTCATTGTCTTATTACTGCCTCTTATATGATTTCGGGCCCTGAATATCTTAGTATGGCAGCTGGTGAAACCATTAATCCAAGGAAAGTGTTACCAGGAGCTTTTAAGGGAGTTTTTTTTAGATTGAGTACCTTTTTCATTGGCGGCGCTCTTTGTGTGGGTATTGTTTGTAATGCAAAGGACCCATTGTTACTTGATGCAATTTCAAATGGTTTACCAGGCGCTGGTTCATCTCCATATACAATCGCAATGCATAATATGGGTATTAAGGTCTTGCCAACAGTTTTAAATGTGGCATTACTCACTTCTTGTTTCTCGGCTGGTAACTCCTATACATTTTGTTCTTCAAGAACCCTATACGGTTTAGCAATCCAAGGCAGAGCTCCGAAAATTTTTACCTATTGCACCAAACATGGAGTGCCTATTTTTTGCGTCTTTTTGTCACTTTGTTGGGGGGCCTTGGGGTTTTTGCAAATGAGCAAAAATACCAATACCGTTTTAAATTGGATTATCAATTTGATTACAGCTTCACAGTTGATCAATTATTGTGTTATTTTATTCACCTATTTGCATTTCCGTAGGGCGGTTACTAAACAAGGTCTTGATAGAAGTAATTTTACTTTCAAGGCATGGTTTCAACCATGGGCATGTATTATTACATTAATCCTTGTTTTTATTATGGTTTGGTTACAAGGTTATACAGTGTTCTTACCAGGAGACGATTGGTGGTCAGTTGAAACATTCTTATTTTCTTATTTGATGTGCTTTATTAATATTGCCATTTTCATCATTTGGAAAGTTGTTAAAAAAACAAAATATAGATCAGATCCAATGAAAGTTGATTTGACTACGGGATTAGATGAAATCATTCACCATGAGCGGGTTTTGGAAAATAGGCGTCACATATATAAAAAGCGTGGCAATGTTGTCGTTAGATGTTTCACCAGAATCTCTGAGTTTCTCTTTGGCAAGGACTAATAAAGTGGCTTTTTAACGGGATTTGAAAGTATGCTGAGCAGATGAGCGCCACCTTACCGCTCATCATAACACGTGATTGATGGTGCCCAAAAGCCACATTTTGCTTATCATCTGTCACGTGACAGGTGTACTTTTACGTCATTTCAAACCACAGTAGTCACCACTGGGGCTCTTGCTTATAAACCACAATCCAGTTATATCTTTTTCTTTATAATTCATGGTATTAGATCTTATTAACGTAACTTATACTTTAATTTTAACATATTAAAGAAAGCTCTTGGAGAGATACTTTGAGTTAAGAAACTTTTCGATAATTTAACTATGGCTTTTAAATATTTTAATCATAAGAGAAGGTCTTCGTCCTTAGAAGAAATTGATGAAAATAACAGTAACTTTGAATCAAAACAAAGTAATAATATAAATAATTACCCTGAATCACAAATATCAAATTTAGACGTGCATACTTCTCAGCCTTTATTAAATTATCCAATTTCTGATTACGATGAAAAGTTAATCACTCCTGTTGATTACTTCAAAAATCTTTCTAAGAATCCTGTTTCACGAACAAAAGATTATGCTCTCTCTCTGTTCCCTATTTTAAAATGGGGTCCTTATTATCCTTTTAACCCTGCTTGGTTTATCTCAGATTTCATCACAGGTGTCACAGTTGCAACTGTTTTAGTCCCTCAGGCAATGTCTTACGCAACTTTAGCAAGCTTAGCACCTGAATATGGTCTTTATTCTTCTTTCATCGGTATGATTTGTTATACTTTTTTTGGTACTTCAAAAGATATCTCTGTTGGTCCTGTTGCTGTTATGTCACTTGAAGTTTCTAAAATTATTGCTAGAGTTCAAGCAAAAACTCATAATGCTTATGAAGGCCATACTATTGCTACAACTATTGCTCTTCTTTCCGGTGCTATTACACTTGGTATTGGGTTATTAAGGTTAGGGTTTATTGTTGAATTGATTCCTTTACCTGCTGTTATGGCTTTCACAACTGGTTCTGCTGTTAATATTGTATCTGGTCAAGTTGCTGGATTAATGGGTTACAATAGTAAGGTTAACACTCGTGATGCCACTTATAAGGTTATCATTAATACCTTGAAACATTTACCTGATACCACTGTTGATGCTGCCTTTGGTCTTGGTTGTTTGTTCATTCTCTATGCATGGAAATTCACTGGTAATTGGTTGATGAAGAAGTATCCAAATAAATCACTTGCGATTACTTACTTTTTAAATTTGAGAAATTCAATTGTTATTATCTTTGCCACTTTGATTTCTTTCTGTATCATTCGTGCTGCTCCAGGTGGTTTAGCTAACAAGTCCAAATTCAAGGATTTCAAAGTTGTTGGAGAAATTTCAAAGGGTTTGAATGAAACTGGTGTTTTTAAACCACCTCAAGGTTTAGCTTCTGCCATTGCTGATGAATTACCTGTTGCCACTATTGTCCTAGTTTTAGAACATATTTCTATTGCCAAGTCCTTTGGTAGAGTCCATGATTATAAGATTGATCCAAATCAAGAGTTTATTGCTATTGGTGTTGCTAACATGGTTGGTACTTTTTTCAATGCCTATCCTACTACTGGTTCATTTTCTAGAACTGCTCTTTCATCTAAGTGTGGTGTTAAGACTCCATTTGCTTCTGCAATTGCTGGTTGTTGTGTTTTAATCGCTATCTTCTGTTTCACTGATGCCTTTTTCTATATTCCAAAGGCTTCTCTTTGCGCAATTATTATTCATTGTGTTTCCGATCTTGTTTCTAATTATAAATCAACTTGGAGACTCTACCTTGCTTCACCAATTGATTGTCTTATTTTCATTGTTGGTGTTTTTATCGCTGTGTTTGCTACTATTGAAGATGGTATTTACTGGGCAATGTGTGCTTCTGTTGCTTTGATTCTTTGGAGAGTTTGTTGGGCTAATGGTTCTTTCATGGGTAGGGTTAAGACCCTTGAGTTGGTTAATCCAACTATTAATGGTTCTCCAGTTAACATTGAGCAACGTATTGAAGAAAATGAAAATGTTGAAAACAATGAAAAGCTCTTTTATAATTCTGGCTTAGTTTCTGTTGCCGACTCTCAGGTGAGTGGTAAGAATGCTATTAGAGAAGAATATACAAGGACGCTTTCAAAGCCTATTTTAAGCTATCAGTACCGATGGGTCCCAATTCCAAACAAGAAATTTGATTTTGCAGCTCTTACTACTCTTGGCGATAATATTAATGAAAGTAATGTTCATACCAGATATATTAATGAAAATATTCAAGTTGAATCTCCTCCACCTGGTGTTATCATCTATAGAATGGGTGAATCATTTGTTTATCCGAACTGTTCATTACAAACGGATCGTATTGTTGATTTTGTTAAGAAGACTACTAGACCACATTCTGTTAGAAGACAAGTCTTATGGAATGAAACTGAAAAATTGGAATTTAAATGGCAAGGTACCTCTGGAAATGGTAGCAGTAATAAATTAAAATTCTGGCCAAGGAAAAATATCAATGAATCAGATGCTGCTCATGATTTAGAATCCCAAGCAAGTGATGAAACAGAGCAATTAACCCCTTCTAAACCTAAATTAAGATTAATCCATTTAGATTTTTCACAAGTTATTGGAATTGATGCCACATCTATTCAAGCATTGATTGACTTGAAAAGGACCATTGAGTTACATTCTGGTACTGATTTTGAACTTCATTTCTCTGGTATTATCAATCCTTGGGTTATTAGAGCTCTTTACAATTCTGGTCTTTCTAAGATCACAGATAGAGTTCAAGATCATGAAATTGAAGTTGACATTGAAGAATCTAGAGAAGTAAGTGAACAAGATCTTGACGCTGAAAAATCAATTGCTCCTCTTGATCATTTCTCTAATAGATATATCAGTGCTGGTTTAGGTGAAGATGGTGCATTGCATCCTATTAGTGGTACTAATTTCTATAACATTCACTTTGATATTCCATCTTATAGTGAATTTGACTGCAATTGATTTGTGATCAAAAAAATTATGACTTCAATTATACCATCAACATATTCTAAATTAATATTACATTATAGATTTTTTTGTAAAAAATCTGACTTACGCATGCTTTTCTTTATAACTTGGTAGATATATATCCTTTACTATTTTATTTCCTCAACATATATTTTATTTTGAATATCTTAATATTAGAACCATTTTATCATTCCTAAAACCTTATGCTCTTTTTGTGTTGTTTTTCCTCGGAATTAAAAGAAAATGTTGTCTCTAACGATTAACAAATTGATGAGAGTGGACGGTTTTCAGCTTTCTAGCATTTTAAAATTGAAAATTGCTAACCAGTGTGAGTTCGGTTCGATCCCTTAATCAAAGCTTTTATTTTGTTCTCATTCCATTCCCTGTGAGTATGCACTTCGTCCAAGATGCGCAATTTTTTTACCGAAATGTTACGTTATCCGTGTCAACATACGGATAAGAAGATTTTTCTGTAAAATTTAGGTGGTAATTCCTTTTTGACGCCGAAAATTCAAGAGCTAGATTTATCAGAACAGCCTTCACTAGGATAGGAAACTCCCTCTATTAATTGCCAATTTTAAGGGGAATCCGTTCTTGAAATGTGGAAATACGAATTAAGTGTCAGCTAAATTATAATTTTTAGAGGAACAGTTTGAAAATAATAATTCTTTTTTCAATTCAACTTGTCACTTAACATTGTAATAGAAATATGGAAAGGGAAAAGAAGAGAAAAGAATGGAAGAGATTGGATATCGATTTTGTGCTTTTTTTGTCGGCAGAGAATGAGAGTAAGGATTTTTAAACTATTTTTTCCATCAGTAGTGGCATGATGGAAATGTTGCAGTAATAATACAAAAGTAATACCTTATGGTAAGTATAACCTAAATATGTATCAATTTTTCGAAAGACACTTAGGATTTAACCTTTAAATCAAACTCTTTTTGCGAAATGGAAAACGGAGTATTGATTACAGGGTTAACCATGAAAATTACAATAATAGTTATACACGCTTTTCTTTCTACTTCAACTCTAGATCAATTACTTACACATCAAGGTAGACTTATTGAATAAACTTGTTGAATGGAAGATAATTATTCTGTATAACTTGGAAATTATATGATACATCTATTCATGAGAACAATTGTCGGTTAACACCTTGGACATATAGGACAAAACCTATATTAACACTTAAACAATAAATTAAAAGGTAAAACCCACTGTTTTATCACCAGATGAAGAGTATCAGCAACCGAATTGTATATTCCGCTAATTTCATATGTTATCATCAATTTTAGGTATTTTCAAACTACTCAATAGTTTGAAAAATGATACCGATATTAAAGAATAGTCAATGAAGATTACAAGTTCAAAACAAATGTTGCTTAAATTAGAGTAGTTGTATTGGACACTGAAGTTAATAACAACACACTACGATGATATTTTCGCTTTTAGTTGAGAAGAAGGTAGAAAACAGGAGAGTAAAAAAGTAAGAGAGGGAGAATTGTCGGCTTTAAAACTTGAACTTATTCAAAATTAAGTCAAAAATTGTATGAACATACACAACAAAGTTACAACGGAAAGATGCTAGAAGATAACCGGATTGATCCCATGTTAATAAACTAGGTTTTGAACTTAAAAGCAATGCTATAAAACCTGTTTGATTAAAAGTTTACATTGCTGTCAATACTGTAAAAGCAGGCTTGGAAAAAGGGAATAATAGTATAATTAGAAGGGAATTGTATTGTAGAATGTTGAAACATATGGCCATTTCGTTGCTCCTTATGTCTTCTAAGAAGTTATCCTTAAATGCGGTATAAAACTTCCTATGGCTACTTTCATTTATTCTACATTTGAGAACCTTATACTTATGGTTATGGATTCAATAATAGTAATAATTTTAATAATAATGTTAATAATAATAGTAGTTGATTTGTTAAAATACTTGCCAACACACAGTGTCTTGCAAAGGAAAAATGACAATATGTAATTTGCATGCAATGTAATTCCCGAACTGCATAAAGCATTAAATCACGTGATACTATATGCAGGAGAAAAAGAGCCTTCAGCTACTTCACCCTGTGCTTCCGTTTAGAGTCCCCCTTCAACGTTTTTACTGTGCGATTTGATAATCATTAGAGATGGAGACGAATATGAAAATCCATATAGCGTAAGGGGAGACACCGGTAATTATCTGGCCAACCATTGGTTAGTTATGGACCTAAATGCTCCATGAAGTGATATATTACATGATCACCGAATGAAATAAGGGTGGTATTGAATATATAGCTGAGTAATGGACACACTCGAAGTATCTATGATACTGGCAACCTCCTTGATCTTTTCCGGGGCTAGTCACGCCTTTTATTTCAATTAACGAAATGTTTTTTCTTTGGTGGCCTCAATGATATGATAGACTTTTTTCTGACTTCTTTGGGGTTCCTTTATATGCAAGGGATAAAGTTTGAAAATGAGTAGCAATTGCTTTGAAAGACACCAAATAGAGTTGTGTAATGTGCATTTTAATGTACACTAACTTGAAATATTATTTAATATGTTCTCGAAAACACATTCTTCTATATGTTCCAAAAAAATGAATCGTCCAAAATAAATTACATTTAAATCAAAATTGTATTCTAACATAGATTAAAATATAGCAAAAGAATATTTACAAGAAAAATTTCTGAAGATGCGGCATAAGTAACTATATATCAGTCTTCTTACTGCATTTATATCCTGACTAATTGAATAGCTGGAAAAAAATTTGATGACTTTCAACTTTTGAATTTAATCAATATTAGTTTCCAAATTTGACAAAAGAAATTTAGTTCTTGCTTTAAAAAATTCAAGTCAGCTAATATAAGAAAAGTATATGACTGGTTGCAGAGCAGAGATTATATTGATCTTCCTGTGTTCCGTTCCTGCAATTCCGTGGATGTATTTAATGAACAGTACTTCAGCTAAAATAACAACAAAAATTTATTTATTTGTTATAGAAACTAATAGCTCTGAAAGCCAAGATTAAAATGGAATGCTTAACGTATCTGTAAACATTTGAAACATTAATGGGACATTTGATCAGAATTTAATACCAGTTTATGCCCACTACTTTTGCACAAATATTTGCATAATATTTATCTAACATAAACATCAAGAGGGAAAACTAGGGATTATTCATATTACTAGCATAGAATATCAACGCTATAAATAAAGACAGTATTTATTATAGCATGTAGTCCATTTGAATGTTTGATAAGAAGGAGGAAGGAATTTGAATTCCAAAACAAAAATTGTATTATAGTTAATTCTGAAACAGTAAATAGTTTCACCTCTTTTCTTCTTTTAAAGGAGAAAAATAACATATGAGTAATGCTGAAGTCGTCATAATCTCTTTAAATATCAGAGCATTACCTTAGAACGCAACTGCAACTTTAATGTCAGATACTAAACTAAACCAATTATTTCTCATTGAGCATCATCCAGTGAACAAATCAGTAGTAAAAGTAGTCAGTGACAGTTTCTTTAAGATAGTAACGTAATGGTAGATCTTTGCACCCATATAAATACTATACCATATTGAGGAGCAAAACTCAGCTGTGCAGCTAAACCTGATGCAACTTTGAAAATTGAGATAGTGGCAATAGAGAGGTGGAAAAACAACCAGCATCTGAGCTACGGGAGGCTTCCAAGTGGGCGTTACAGGAAACATCGGAATATGGGTTTGAACCCAGTTAGTAGGCAAGACACAGCTGACTTCTGGAGTAACGTTAAGCCAGCACCGCAGAATATATAAAAAATATTTCCCCTTTTGAGGTAACTTGAAGGCTCAAGACGCCCTGGCAATAAAGAATCCTTTCCAAAAGAATGTGCTGATGAATAATTTGGTCACCAACAAAAGGCACTACTAAATATGCATGGCTTCCAACTGATTTACCTTTCGTACTGATATCCTAGATGTGCCTAACTTTTCCCTTTAAATTGTCATTCTACCTAGGCATCACCTCTGTTGTGAACTCCTGCGATAATAATGTGGGTGGGTCTCTTATATCCTCTTTTAGGAGACATAGAGCGCTTTAGTTGACGCCGTCCTGTCCCTATTTTATCTCAAGGAAAACACCTCTCCCCATTTAAAAAACCATTTTATTATATATATTTACACGTCCCTCTCACACCAAGTTGCTATAACCGACAGAAGACACTTATGCGTGCTTCTCCAAACTATTGTTGATTTAAGTGAAGCATTCACTCCCCTTTTTTTTTCTCTTCTTACTGCAACTCCTTCCCCTTGCACACGGCATACACCTAAATATTAATATATATAAAGCATACTGGCATTTTACTGCCAAGTCATTTTCACTATTCGTAGATATTGCTGATTATTAACGTTGAGTTCCCATTGATCGTAGAAGTTAAAAACATTGCTCATACTAAGGAATAAATAAAGTGTTGTGGTACAAACAATGAACCCAACTACTTCCAGTCATCCTTATTATATAACATTACAAGATCAACAACAGCCACCTTCACAAGCTACTGAATGTCAGCGACAGCAACAACCACCAGCTACTGAATATCTACAAAGCCAACCACCCCAAATAAAATACTTTGGTAGTCCTAGTCCTACGAAGAAGGTGTTGAAAACATTTTGGGAGGAAGAAAACACCATATGTCATCAAGTTGAAGCCAATGGTGTTATTATTGTGCGTCGAGCGGATAATAATATGATCAATGGTACCAAGCTCCTAAATGCAGCTAAAATGTCAAGGGGCAAAAGAGATTTTCTTTTAAAACATGAAAGGAATAGAACTGTTATTAAGTTGGGGCCTTTACATTTAAAAGGCATTTGGTTACCATTTGAAAGGGCTGTTGAAATTGCCAAAAAGGAAGGTGTATATGAAGAAATGTATCCATTATTTGAACCTAATTTATCGGAAGTTCCTGATCAATACACTTTTAGTCAAGTTCCTCCTCTTGTATCTTTACCAACGCATCCATTACAACGTGAGCAGTATCAGCAGTATCAACTACAGAATTATTCAGTACCACAACAACAACAGCAACAACGTTTGTATTTACAGCAACAGCAACAACATCAACAACATCAACAACATCAGCAACAGCAATACTTACGGAATTCTGATAAACAGGTAGACGATATGATACACGTAGGATTTCCCAATACGATTGCTTATCATGCTCAAGACATTCCTATACCTAGTTTCCAGCACCATCAACAACAGCAGTTAACGTCTATTCGTATTTCTTCATCACTTCCCAAAAGTCAATTGTACTCTCCAGAAAATTACCATGACAAATATGTTAATATAATGTATGCTCCTGATGGAAGTATCATGAACTCATATTATCCAAGTTCGGATAAGAACAAGCAAACATCTTCAAATGAACTCAGTGAGTCATATCCAAATTATCAAGTATCCGAAAACCCTGTAGATGTACCTATTGAAGCGGGAATTAATACTGTTAAGCTAAGAAATTATAGTGGCTATAACACTAATTATAATAATTACAATACCGATTATAATAATTACAATATTAATTACAGTGGGCGTGTGCCATCATCAGATTATTCATCTAATTTGAACGTAAGCAAATACCAGATCAATCAAGAACCTACTTATAGTCAAGAGGAATCAATCACACATCAATATTCTACTCAGTCCAGCGAAAAAATAGAGAATTCGCCTACCAATTACTTTTATGCATCTGCAAATGACATAAATGAACAACAGCAACAACAGAATTCTAATCAATGGTTCTGATATCAGACTAATATGTTAGGTATAATCAAATAAAAAAAACTTCAAATCTAACGAAATAGACTAATTACGAACTAAATATCAGAGTTTTTAGATAATTTCGGCTACTTTTAAAAATTGTCCTTTACCCGCAATATGAAGACAACTATAAAAAGGAATTTCATTCGTTACGAAAAAGTTAACACTATGTCGTAATTGGCTTTGGCTTCACATAGTAAAAATGAGAGGATAGATTTTAAAGACTAGACTCCAATGTTGTAAGAAACTTTGACATTGGACATAAAAATATCAGAAGCACCTTTACGATATTTTTAGATGCTCAGCGCAATTGAAATAATACATAGAATGCAACTAGATAAGTATTAGAAATTGGATTAGCAATATATCAATTATATTTCCAGAAAGGGTGAAACTTCATCTGAAAAATTTGTTTCTTAAATTTATATAGTTAAAAATGGATTTCCACCTTAAACTTTAAAGAACTTTGTAATCCATCTACTAACGTTGACAATTGGTTACCACTGAGTTAATGCGCCAATGCACTCCAAGACTTTATTTGAACACTCAGATCCTAGTAGTCTCCTGAATTTTTGAAGTAAAAATGTTATTACTCTCCAAGTAAATATAGTGAAAAGTCGAAAACGTGTTTGACCTATTCAATATTTTAAATGCTGTAGCGTAAGTCGTTTAATAAGCTATTGTAACCTTTTATTTCGGTTCTAAACGGCTTCTAATTTACTTGTGGCCATGAACTTTTTCTATATTATGCTTTACCTCTCTGAAAAGATAAAAATACTTGCCTAAAAAAAAAAATAAGGTATTACGTTCAGCTTTATCTTGCATAAATATGCGTGTATATTACATTATTATCTATTTAATAGTAGACCATCTGTTTTTAATTTCTTTTCAATAGTTAACTGACTGTTATTTAAGTAAAGTCCTTAGTGAGAAAATTATTAGGGTTATACTGAGCATAATTCACTATATTAATCTCAAAAGCCACTAGATTAATATCAGTATCATTATTTTTAGGTGTTCAATTATCTAATTTAACTGAATTTCTTATATAGTAATTCATTCCCGCATTAATTTTCTCAGTTTCTATATACTTGTATAATTAAGCTGATTATTACGTTATTACCATTCTGTTAAATTTCCAATACATTAAACTTTTTTTTTATATTTTATGAGCTAAATTTTAGTTTATCCATAATTTTGAAAAGCTCAAATGATTGAAATTTTCCATTCAAACTATTTTTACTTGTAGGTAAAATTACATACTAATAAATTGCTTTATTTAAAAACGATGAGTTATAAAATTGTTGTTCTTAAATAAGGTAATAAGGATATAATTTTAAATTTAATTCTTCACAACAAAGGCACCGTTGTGGACACAATTTCAAAGAAATTTTTTTCACTGAAAAAAAAAATTCTAAAAATATAATTTAAAGGTAGATGATATCTTCTAATAGTAAAAAAAGTTAATGTTATTTGAAGTCAAAGGTTGGGGTCTTGAGGGCAAAAAGGTGAAGAAGGTGCCTAAGCCTAGAAAGGAAAGAGAACCAAGAGAAAAACAAACAGAAAAGACTCTAGGGGAAAAGAAATCTAAATTTGAACAGAAGGAAGAATCCAATGGAGAATCAAATGAACAACTTGAAAAGAAGACCAAAGGTAAATATAAGAGACATAATGAAGAAGAAAACGAAGAAAGTAAGGAATTAAAAAAAGCTAGAATGGAAGAACCACCAGCCGATCCCACTCAAGGCATTGATCAGAGTAAATTAACTCCCTTACAAAGAAAAATGTTAGCAAAGTTATCAGGATCAAGATTTCGTTGGATTAATGAACAATTGTATACTACTAATTCCGCTCAGGCGCTTAGTATGATTGAAAAGCAGCCAGAATTGTTTGATGAATATCATAGAGGGTTTGCTTCACAAGTTGAATCATGGCCTGAAAATCCTGTTAATTTATTCACCAGAGAGTTGATCTACAAGGGTATTTCTAAAATGATCAATGCTCCAGGTGGATTACCAGGCGTTAAAGATGAAAAAAAGCAACAACATACGGTAGTTGTTGCTGATATGGGATGCGGTGAAGCTGATTTAGCTATTCAAGTTGATAATTTTATGGAAGCTTATAGGAATCCAAAGGAAGTTAAAAATGCACTTAAGAAGTTTAAAAAGAAATATGGTGCTGGTAAAGACATTCCATTAAAGAATAAGAAATTGGCCATCGAAGTTCATAGTTTTGACTTGAAAAAGGTTAATGATAAAATTACTGTTGCTGATATTAAGAACGTTCCATTAGGAAATGGCTCATGTTCTATTGTAATCTTTTGTTTGAGTTTAATGGGTACTAATTTCCTTGATTTTATTAAAGAAGCTGATAGATTGTTGATTCCGGGTGGAGAATTATGGATCACTGAAATCAAAAGTCGATTATCAGACCCAAAAGGGGAAGAATTTATCAAGGCAATCGAAAGTTTAGGTTTTAAAAGTAGAGTTGTTGATGCTGAAAATAAAATGTTTACTAAATTTGAACTTTTAAAACCGTTCAAAGCTTCAAAGAATAGAGCGGTTTCTGAAGTCAGGGGCTCTAAAAAGGAAGGTGAATGGTTATTAAAGCCGTGTATTTATAAGAGAAGATAAACCTTTTGTAGTATTATATGTGTATTATGTAAACATTCACAGGGCATATAATATGAGGAAAAAATATTTTTTATAAAATAAAATAAAAACTGAGAAGGCGCAATTAATTAAAGTCTTTGATAGTAGTGTAGAACACTTATGACAGCTAATGAGACACTTATTGGCCTTTTAGACACGACAGCTGTGTTACAGAGTACCATTAAACTTGTTAACAAGGCTGGAGATGATGATGAACCCCCCATTTTTGATCCTCGAAGGCAAACTCATAATCTCTTTAAAGTTCAATTGTATACAACAAGTGTTCTTGGGTTACTATTCTTTTTCACCTTTTGTATTCTTAGGTATAAATTGCCATTGTTGTTTTCTGTGAGAAGTTTTAGAAACAAAAAGATTCAAAAGTTACCTAATTCACTTTTTGGTTGGATTAGTGTTGTTATTTCAATTAATAATGAACAATTGCTACAAGTCATTGGTCTAGATTCTTATGTGTTTTTAAGGTTCTTTAGAATGGGTATAAAAATATTAACTTTGCTAAGTGTCTTAGGTCTTTTCATTTTAAGTCCAATTAGATATTTTCTAACTGGTACATTTGATAAGGATAGTGAAACCTTTCTGGAGTTAATTACAATAATGAAAAAGGGTTCTAATGATGATACTGAACCTACTAGTTATCTGGCTGTTACAACGGTCTTTACTTATGTCTTTACTGGTATTATCTATTGGTGTTTGTTTTCTGAAACAAATCATATCATCAGGACTAGACAAAAGTTTCTTGGTTCTCAAAGGACTCTTACTGATCGTACCATTTACTTTCAAAATATCCCAGAGCATCTGAGAAATGTCATTGGCCTTAAGGCTCATGTTGAAGAATTATGTGTCGGCAAAGTCGAAAAGATCAGTTTCGTTCATGACTATAGTCCATTGGCTAATTTATTCAAAACAAGAACAAATATATTGAACAAATTAGAAGTTCTTTACTCCAGGGCATATGGATTAGATATTAATTTATTTAATTCTGGATCAGATCATCATGTTCGATTAAAGGCTGAATTGACAAATACGATCCCCGATGACCAGGATATTTTGTATACTCCATTATCAAATTCAGTTCCAAACGAATTATACAACGAAGAATCGTTTCCATTGTTCCCAATTTTACCAAAGGATAATCCCAAGAGATATGGCAAGTTGAAGATGTTTGGTCCTAAAATTGATTTAATCGATCACTACACAAGAGAATTAATTAAAATTGATGATGAAATTAGAGATTGTAAAGCTAGGGAAACTTTCAAGATATCATCACATGCATTTGTCACCATGGATTCAGTAACCGATGCGCAATTGGCAGCTCAGGCTGTTTTCTCTCCTCAAGTGTTTGAATTGACATCTGTACTTGCTCCAGCTCCTTTAGATGTCATCTGGGAAAATATGTTACTCAATAGAAACACAATTTTTTTGAGAAGAAATATCATCGAAGGAATCATCATTGCATTTAGTATCCTTTTGATTATACCTATTCGTTATATCACTTCTTTATTAAACGTCAATTCTATTAGAAAAATGTGGAAAGAGTTTGGAGATTATTTAATGAAAAATGCCAATGCAAGAGCAATTGTAACTGGTTTATTACCGACCTATTTATTCACTCTTATTAACGTTGTTCTTCCATATGTTATTTCATTTTTATCTAATTTGCAGGGAATGAAATCCAAGGGTGATGTCGAGTTATCAGTTATTAGAAAGAATTTTCTTTATATATTTTTCAACCTTTTCCTTGTTTTCACATTATTTGGTACCCTTTCAAGCTATAAAGCGTTATTGACCGATACCACAAAGATTGCTCCATTATTAGCTACTTCAATTAAATCTCTTTCTCTTTTTTACATTGATTTAATTTTACTTCAAGGTTTAGCGATGTTTCCATTTAAACTTCTTCAAATTGGAGATTTAGTAATGTTATTTTGGAATACTATTATAAGATATAAAGATCGTACACCTAGGATGTTTAATAACTGGCTTTATAAACCATCAATATTCGACCTTGGAATGATTTTACCTCAACATCTGATGATTTTACTTTTAACAATGATTTATTCTCCAATATCGACAAAAATTTTAATTTCAGGATTGGCTTATTTTATCCTTGGATTCTACACATACAAATATCAACTAGTTTATTCATTTGTTCACCCTTATCATAGTACAGGTAAAGCATGGCCTATTATTTTTAAAAGAGTTTGCCTTGGTGTCTTTGTTTTACATGTTCAAATGTTTGGATCATTGGCTCTTGAACAAGCTTTTGTTCTTGCTGGGTTAATTCTTCCATTGTTTCCTGCTACTTTAATGGCATTATTATTCTTTGATAGAAATTACAAACCATTATTGTATTATATTGCTTTAGATGCAATTAAAACCAAGGGCCAAAGTGTTTCAGATAACGATGAGATATTTGATACGACTGCTCAATTAGGGTTGGATAAATTGATAAGTACTTCGGGTCTTGCTCATAAAAAGAGTATTATGAGCTTTAATGCTTTCTTAGATGGCGAGGAAAACAATAATGCCGTCATCCTGAATACATCTGAAGAAAATTCATCTCATAGTATCAGTATCAATGGTGAAGAAAGTGGGGATGAGTTGTCATTGGATAGTAACAATAAACAACAGCAACCACGTTCAAATCTGATATTTTCAAGTGCTGTAAAGGTTCACACTAGCAATTTAACACAAATTGACGAAGAATCAACGGGTTCCTCCTTGGATGAGTACACTGGTGGTACTACAAGTCCAGAAGATTCAAATCAAGGTTCTTCATCGATACCATTCACTTCACCAAACAGAGGTCCTTCATTCGTTTCAAATGGCATATCTAACCAAGGATCAATATCAATTTCGAATACACCAAATCCTCATAATAACAAAAAAAATAAAACTCACAATAGAAGAACAAGTACCATTGAAGAAGAAAGAGAAACGGGGAAGTCATACATGCATCCAGCGATTGCGAATACTCTAGATGGTATCATGGTTGGGTTTCAAGAAGATAAAATTGAGTTTTTGGAAGCAAAGGAAATAGCCCCAAGTTCAGCTGGTAAAGCTGTTAGAAATCTGACATCAGCTACTACGCGTCTCGCTGATGTTATTGGAGAAAATCATCTTGATGATGATAACGAAAGAGGGAAATCTATTATCACTGGATTTGTTGTCAGTCGTCAGCAACCAAAGGAGGTTTGGTAACCTTAGTATATTGTTTAGTGGCATATATGTAAGTGAATCTGTAATTAAATGATAAGAGTAAAAATAGCGTTCGTAAATTTTCTATTTTTAGCACAACGGTTCGGAGCTTCAAAATTAATAAAAAGGGACAAATTCAACCTAAGGTCATGGATATTACACGCCTTTAACTGATCTGAACTCTTTGAAAAGGTAAAACTATTTAAAACGGTGTATAACTATGAAACTTAATAATATCATAACATTTTTAGTATATGTTATTTTCACAAACGCCTATGTTCAATTAGAAGCAGAACGGATTACCGTACTTGAAAAATCACTTGACATATGGAAAAATCACAATACAAGCCATCTTTATAAAAGAGCTTCAGAGAAACATCATTATGGAGGTTGGAGTAAAGATAAACTTCATTATGCTGTTGAGCTTAGCCTAGGTTCTAAGGGTAAAAAGGTTAAGGTATTGGTCGACACAGGTTCCCCAGATATTCTAGTCAACGGTCAAAATAATCAATTATGCCAAAAAAAAAAGTCAAAGAATCAAAGTTCAGCCTCAGAAAGGATCATTACATTACAAAACCAATATCCAACGAGTAGTTCTAAAATTATAACATTGACTACACAACCGTCTAATGCAAGAAAAAATAGTGTTAAGCGAGATAATGCTTCCAGTTACACTACTGGATGGAATATCTTCTTCAGTGACGTCACCGTGGTTGAGGATCTAACGATTACTGAAACGGCTATTAATTCAGATGTGACGACGGTTTTCAGCACAGTTACCCTTACAACAAAAAGCTCCTCTACTATAGCCAGGACATCATCAGTAACGGCTACTTCATCTATAGAAGTCTCCAGCACAATTCTGAGCAATTCATCAAATAGCGTTGATCAAATATTTAAACCTACCCCGGTTTCTTCAAAATTAGTTAGTATTTCTAATACATCAAGTAAGAAGATTAACAATAGTTCAACTGAAACTGTTATTATTTCAGTTACAAATCCAGATGAAATTAGACATGACACTAGTCTGTTCCCATCAATTAGCGGAACAACAGACTGGTTAAAACCATATCCCACACCAACCTTTAAAGTTAATGACGTCAAAGTGAAGGATTTTACTCAAGTTGATTGTAATTCTTGGGGTTTATTTGATGACTCGAAATCTAAATCATTTAAAACTAATGGTACTATATTTAATGGATTAAATATTAATGGTGACGAAATCAATGGTGAATGGGGTGCAGATGTTGTTAAATTTGGAAACGCCAAAATCAACGATCTAGATTTTGTTGTTGTTAATGATTCTGATGAATTCGGTACTTTAGGTTTATGTTTGCCCTCAGAAGAAAATGTTTACGACAATTTTATAATGAGATTGAAATCAGATGGTTTCATTAATAGAATGCTTTATTCCTTAGGAGTTTCATCTTATGATCAAGCAGCAAAGGGGTCATTAATATTTGGCGGTGTTGATTTGAATCAAGCAGTTTCAAATTTTACTTTGGTCCCCCTACTTGATTTCCCAAATGATGTTAATGGAACTACTTTGGCAATCACCTTGTCTAAGTTATTTAATGTTCAAGGTGATACATCTTCTATGATGGCTTCTGGTTTAAGTTATTCTATTATCGATACTACTACTTTATTTGGAGCTGTTCCATATTATATCTATGATGAAATAGTTATTGCTGGCGGGTTCAAGTATGAAGAAAGTACAGGTAACTTTGTCAGTAATTATACACATTTGGCTAATAAGAGTATCACCTGGAATTTCCAAGGGTTTGAAATTACTACTCCATTAATTGATATTACATTACCATTAATTGTCGAAAATGACAACAGTAAAGAATTTTCCCAATTGGTTGTACTTGGTTTGGAATCTCATCCTTTTGATTACTTTGTTCTTGGCGATGCAATTCTTTCAAAATTATATTTTGTTGTTGATTTAGAATATGAAGAAGTTGCCTTAGCTGAGCGGAATTTGTCTAAATCTAAAAAAGTTAAACAAAATATAGTCGACGTTTCTAATGATGGTGAAATCCCAAACGCATCAAGTGCTAGTTTGTATAGTACAAGTGCTGGATTTGGTAACGTAACGTTAATGAAATTAGCAACTTATCATGATATTAATGATATTTCTTCAACTTCTTTTGAAGCTACATTTGCAGCAACTCAAACTGCTTATTTGGGGACATTTGCACCAACTAACACAAACCATAAATCCAAATAGGTATTAACGATAGCTTTTATTTTTTTAATCAATGTTCTTTTTTTTCCAGTAATTATATAAATCATTTAGAATATGCACATATTTTTTTATTAATTATGATAGTACAAGCATAGCTCACATATTAATCCCAATAGAAAGGAATACCCTCTCCAATTGCAAAGGCATTGGTTAAATTGACTACTGACTCAGATGGAAATAATTTCAGGTCTTCTTGAGAATGCTGTTGACCAACTACATTTAACTTGGTGTCTTTAACACCATAAACATCATCCCATTCACTAGCTTTTGTAGCATCTGGAATATCTTTTGTAACTATGACAATGTCTGATACTGTTTGGTCAAAATTAGCGTTACCCAAAACAACTTGTTTATCCTCTATATCAACGATTAATGAAACACGACTAAGAAAATCATCACCTAAAATAAAATAATCAGTATTTTCTCCTGATGGATAAGCTGAAAGCATTCTTAAACCAGAATATTCATAAGTATCCTTTTCTAATATAGGGTAAGTGAAATACATTAAAGGAATTTCCATATTGCAACCCTGGAAATTAAATGTAATTTTTGAATCCTTGATTTTACTTTCGGAAATAACGATAGCTGAAAGTTCCTCTGAGATTGTGAACCCATAACGATAAGTTAATTGATCAATAATATATTGTGGGAAATAACTACCACCAGCTCCAGCATCTAAGATAGTTGGCGCGGCACCAGTTGCAAATGGAGTAGTGTCATCATCAAAAGTCATTGAACTCAATGTCACTGAAATATAATACGGCCCATCTCCTTGTTTTGATGAACTAGGCAATTGGTAGTTAACTATAGGTAATATTGTCATTGGGCCAGAAAATGACGATTTATCGTAAGCACCGAATAAAAGCTCTGTATTGTATTCTTCAGAAGCGATACTTGCTTTAAATGAATACAATGCTTTGTTAATTAAACCCTGAGATTTCATTATGTATGGTAATGTTTCGTAAATAGCATCACCAAAAACTTGGAAGGGTGATTCATTAGATGGGAACCCTAAACCGAGCACACCGTTACTCCTTCCTTTATTGCTAATTCCGATGGTGACGTTTGAAACTTTGGTATCTCCCACGTAAACATCATCAATGCCAAGAGGACCAGAAAATGAATGGTTATCAGCATAATTAATGGCAAATTTACTCTTTGTTCTTTGAAACGTAGTCGAATCGTTATAATAGTAAATACCAAAATCTTCACAACTTTGATACTCTGATTCTACAGAATCTCTCTTTTTGCGTAGTTGGGAATCTGCATCAGAATTTGATTGCACTATGTAACAATAGTTATCTGGTGAAACTGATATGGTTGGTTGAGAAGATGATTGAGAGCTGGATATTGAGGCGCTCACACTCTCCGATTGAGACGCAATAGGCAAAATTGTATTAACATCCTCACTAATACAATCGTTATTATCAAATCCATTCACCCAAAAATCTGAAGAACCTGTATCTAAACTTAATAGGACTTTGTCTTTATTTGACCCTAATTCCAGCTCTACAAAGTATGCAATTTGACTATATTTTATTTCTAGGGAAATGTCATTTCTTTTATTCACTAAACCAGGAGGGTTCTCTTTACTTTTAATATCAACCAAAACATGTGGAGAATATTTAGATTGAAAGCTGTCTTTGTCACCATTACCTCGTATTTTCAATGAATTTAATTTAACGAAATCCTTGTTAGAAGAGGCCAAGACCAAGTTTAATAAGGTTAAGTAACAGAATTTCATTTTGCTCTTTTTAAAACAACAACAACAGGTGTACAGTTACCAAGGTCAAATGTCTGATCAAAGCTGAAACCTCAAAGGGCGGTGGCGCTTTTGGACTATATATGATGTTTCATGAGCCAAAATTTCAAAAGAAGAGAAATTTCCGTTTTGGGCATTGTGAATTGAGAATGAATTTGAAACACAAGTTTGTTTTGAAAACAAGTCCAAATAAGAACACAAGCACAAATAAAAACACAATACTACAATTTTATTATTATTATCCGAGTCCCACATATCTCGAATAACTATAACAATTGAGAGAGGAAAAATTTTTGTTGTATTTATTCTTTTTAAATTTTAAGAATATTACGGAGTTTCATAACATTATGAACTCCGAAGTGTCGGGAGTAGATCCTGTTGAGAAGATGGCTTATACTAACAAGGCGTCTATTGCCTTTGCATTAGACAGTTACTTGTAAACACAACAGTGTCGCGTTGAACTTAAGTCTACTACTGGTGTATCTGCCTTCACCCAATGAGTGATGGTATCGCATTATCACATTAATCGCATCCGTCAGGGATAGGAAAGAATACATATTGTCAACACCTTGTTATTATGCCAGATTCAAGACTATCGACACCAGCATTGGTCGTGGAACCACCAGTGACATCGCCATCTCCCATGCCATCCCTAGAGGAGCCAGCACCACGTTATTCGAACGAAATACCTGTCTTTTATGACCAAACACGCCTCAGTTACCCCTGCAAACCCCCACAGGCTTATACAGACGAGGAGTTCGAACGAATGAACCATTTCGACTTCCTTCATGCCTTGAACTTCTCCGAACCCCCAGTACTACCTCCGTACTTAAACTCCAACTTGTTGAATGATTCAAAGAATAAAAATTATAGAGCCTTTTCACCATCCCAAGGGTTTGGTTCTGGGATCAATGAGAAATACAAGTACAGAATCAATGATTTGAATTTAATGGATAAATATTCAACTTTAAAACCATCAAGACCAATATTGAAGAGATCCGGTAGTTCCAATTCTTCTTCTTCTTCCATTAGAAGTTCAAAGAATGTGAGGTCTCAAGGAAGACCAAAGTTGAATCAACTTGAGAGTGGCGGTAGAATTAAGAAACATGAAAAGTCACAAGTTCCACACCATGTTATGTTAAATCATTTAATCACATGTAATATGAACAGGGACGGTTATATTACAAGTTCCTGTATATCTAGATATATGGGTAGATTTATTACTCATATAATGTATGTTCCAACAGAAGTGGATGAAAGGAAACACGATGAACCATCGGATCCCAATGCTATATAAAGATACACTATCAGCTAATCAATTCATTAACACAAACACGCATGCATACGCCACTTAAGTGTTTTAATAGTCAATATCATTAACCTTATTCCATTATTCTCATTTTTCTATCTATGTTTCAAGTGTTTAATTTCTTTATATTTGACCCTTAATATCAATACGTTTATTAGATATTTGCAAGGCATCAACACGAGTCCTTGCAAGATTACACATAAATGTCCTCTGATCTTCTGAAAAAAACAAGTTTAATTTCAATGATGTTAAATATTCCTTTAATTCATTTTCCCCATGAAATATTAATTGCCTTGTCAAATATTCTAAACTAATTTGTCTATATGCCCTGCAAATAGAACATAGGATCTTTATACGTTGAATTGATAAAATGTGATTAATTAGGCCATTGAAAAAGAAAAAGATCGGTTTATTAAGTTCATCAAGTGGATGTTCAATATCCTGTAATCCCAAAACAACCTTTTGAAAACCATAATAATCACTCCGAACTAGTATTCTATCAATAACGAAGGATAATTTAATAAATGGTGTTTCAAAACATTTTTCATCTTCTTCTGTTAAATAAAGAAGCAATTGATCTATTTCACTTCTGTTGTTTGTTAGTATATAATAAAGAAGTCGATAACTTGTAAATTCCAAGTAATTTTTATTTTTTAGATTTGATTCTTCATAAAGAAGTTTTAATTGTGATTGACATTGGTTAAACTCTCCTAGATCTCCAAACTCAATAGCCAATTTTGAATGAAATTCATAAACTGAAACTGTAAATTCATTTTTCAAGTTTTGAACTGTTAGGTCTTGTCTCATTGACTTACATTGGTCACAGAGATAGTTATAAGTTGCACCTTCAAAATACTTGGATTTCAAAAACTTTAGGGTCCTTTTCAAAACCGCTAATGGCCTCACAGTTTCTGGTTTAGGTTGTGAAGTTAATCTCAAGTATTTCTTTTCTAATGACGTCGACGTACCAATAATGGTTTCTGCATTTAATGGTTCCAATTCATAAGAAACGTCCCTCGTTGAAGTCTTCAATTCCTTTTCAAATCTCTTAGATCTCATTTCCATTTTACTCTTATCCATTATTTCAGGTTCCGATGTTACTGATTCTATTATACGGGTCCTTTTAACCTTTTTTAAATTTGCTATCGTATCAGAAGTCAAAGCTGACGTAAGTTTCATCTTCTTTATATTATTAGGCTTTTCACTGTTATTATTTGCAGCCTCAGACTCAGAATCAGACTCAGAATCAGAATATCCAAATATATTCTTACGTTTGGTTGCCTTGCTTTTACTCTTGTTATTAGTATCATCATTATCATTTTTACTCTTTTCCAATTTCTCTATTTCATTTTCAGTTAAATTAGAATATAAATCTAATTTTAGTCCAGGTCCATCTAAGACTGGTATATGTTGAATAGACCATTTGTTATTATTCAACATTTTCTCTTGTTTACCTATATCTATAATACATTTAATTTCCTTTTTAAGAGTTTTCATCTGTTGTGCAGTGAAATTGCGCTCTTTTGCCCTAACAAAGGCTCGCTTAATAAATATTTTAACAGAGTCGGGTAGCTCTCCATCTTTGGTGTCACCTTTCAGCGGTCTCACAGTGTTATATGGCGTTTTCATTGACGATAACAGTTTTATTATAATTTGAAGAAAATTTTATTCACCGAAATTTTTTTATCTTTATAAGAGTTTTTAAACCTTAAACAATTAAACATTAAACATTTATCTACTAAAAATGGGTGGTGTTTTTGTCTTTGAAGAGTCCTCCGATGATGAGGAACATTCAATTGGCCACTTTAAGAAATACCGGTCCAACTCTGTCATTTCTGTGGGTCATTTAGATCACAGAACAGGGATCTCCTATGAAGTGAAACTTGATGAACCATATGAAAATACAACAGATACAACTTTACGCGTTAAACCTAACGTTAGGGATTTTCAGCCAATAATGGTGCTTGGAAAGGGTAGCTTTGGTAAGGTTATATTAGTAAAACATAAGGAAACGGGGAAACTTTATGCACAAAAGCAATTACAAAAGGCTTCCATGATTGTCAACACTAAGAATTATGAAAGAACATTAACAGAAAGAACAATTTTGGAAAGAGTTAGTCATCCTAATATTGTTAAACTATTCTATGCCTTACAAGATTTTGATAAAGTTTATTTAATGCTTGAATATCTTGAAGGTGGTGAGCTATTTTATCATTTAAGACAGGAACATATTATGAGCGAAAAGATTGCTTGTTATTATACAGCCGAAATGATCTTAGCTCTTAGACATTTACATGTAAATGCCGGTGTTATTTACAGAGATTTGAAACCAGAAAATTGTATGTTGAATAGAAGGGGACATTTAGTGTTGACCGATTTCGGATTGAGTAAAGTTTCTGATAAATGTGATTCACTTGATGGCACAGCACAATACATTGCACCAGAAGTTATTAAAGGTGAAGAATATGACTCCAGGTGTGATTGGTGGTCTCTTGGTGCTGTTGTTTATGATTTAATTACTGGTAACCCACCTTTCACTGGTAACAATAATAAAAGAATCATGGAAAAGGTGGTCAAAAACAAAATTACTTACCCGATATACGTCTCTCAATTTGCAAGAGAGTTTTTACAAAAATTATTAAACAAAGTTGTTGAAAAGAGACTTAACATTGATGATAATGAAACTTTTGAAACTATGAAAAAATACCCATTCTTTAGGCATATTGTTTGGGATCATTTAATTGATCAGAGAGATGATTTATTACCCCCACCAATCGTTCCAATTGTTATAGACCCTGAAATGGCTGAAAATTTCGATGAAGAATTCACAAATATGGAAATCACTCCTCCAAATTCTCCAATTTCAAAATTTATCTTTGATTCAATTGAAGAAAGCAGATCTAATAGTACCACTTCAATCATAAAGATTCAAAAGCCAGATGATGATGGTACTTTTAAGGAATCCGTTTATTTCACTGATTTTTCTTATTCAAGAGATAATTTCCTTCATTAAAATTCATATTCATCAACTTTTAAATTGATAGAATACCTTGCACTATTTATTGATTTTTCTTTTTGTAACTTCTCCTATTTGTATATTATGTACTAGCCGTTATCTTTTATTCTTCTTTTTGTTCTTTTTAGTTTCCTTTGGAGGAACAATAACTATTTCACCTTTATTTGCTTCATCTCCCATATTTTCAATTTGTTCCTTCAGTTGAAAATGACCCATAAGATCCTGAATTTGTTCACTAAGATCTTCCTTTTCTTGTTGTAATTCCTTATTCTTTAATTGTAATGCATCCATGTTTTTAATCAATGCCTCATTTATCATGGATTCTTCGTCATATTTAGACTTCCAATCTTGTTTATCCTTGGATTTAAGATGGGCATTTACTTTTTCACTTTCATTTAACCTTTCCTCCAAAAGTTTCTGTCTATCTTCTAAATTTCTCTTCATCTCCATCATCTTTGCCATGGTGTTGGTATGATACTCAATATCTTCTTTGTATTGCTTAATAATTCCATCGTAATATTCTCTCTGAGATTCTAATTGTGTAATTAAGATCTTTGAATATTCAAGTCCAATTTTATCAACCTTAGCATCTATACTCTTATTGGATTCGTCACGTAAAGGCAATTCAACTAATTTACCATCAACTTCATTCTGAACAAGTCGATGTACATAACCATCGCTGACATAATCCCAAACTCTCTGGGTATCTGTATCCATAGCAAAACAATGTGACGTATTATTAAAATGTTCAATTGCATGCTCGTTACTATATCGACCGCATCCAACATGTCCACAAACTAAACAAATCCAAAGATTAGTTTTACAATCACATTCCACACAATGTGATATCAACTCTGATTTATCAGTATCAATTTGTGATTTGGGTGAGTACCTACAAACAGGACATTTATCTTCCTTCCACTTAGATAAACAAGAACAATGGTAACTATGTTGACATTGTGTTGTAACAATTCCAGATATATCACTATCTAATCTTTCAAGACAAACAGGACAAGTAGCCAATTCCACATAATTGGAGGCATTCTTTACCATGACATGAGATTTCGTAAATGGATCAGGAAGTAAATAGGGTAATGCAGTTCCAACCCTGTCACTATCATTTTGGATTTGGCTATCAGTGTTTAATATGTTGGATTTTCTAAAGACGATTTCTTTGATTTTAACAACTGAACAAGTTTCCGGATCTAAGGAAGTAAACTTTCTACCATTATAACTCATTATAAATGGGTCAATAAATTGTTCTTTTTTAAAATTTATTAAAACCATTGTCCTATTAGATTTAGATAGCTTTATGATTCGGATATGTGATATTTGATCAAGCAATCCACTTTCAAAAAATCCCAATAATAAATCAGAGGTTGAAAAGTAAAATGGAACTGCCAATATAGAGACAATTGTATTATCACATGGAACATGGTCTTCTTTATCAATTTTAAATGGATTGAGTTGCCCATTGGCGTCTTTGAACAAACGAACAACACCCTCTCCTAAATACTCCGACAGCAAGGGGTTGTTAATGCTGAATGGGTTTGCTGACATCCTGGAAGTGATATTGTCAATTGGTATAATTTCAATTGGTGAATATCTATAATCTAAATCCTGTAATTGATGATATTTAGTTGTAATTAAATCACGCTTTATAACTTGATTTGAAGGTAAAGGACACTCAAAGATATTTTTTGAACTTGCAACTGTTTGAACCCACTTAGAATTTGCTTCACAGTTAATAAATACGTCAAAGCAAAGCGTGTACATTTACTTTAAAGGAAAGGAATTTGTGTTAGCAAGGATGGCAAAAATGCTTGTTTAATTTACAACTGCTAAAGATGAAGTTTCGAGAATTTGAAAAAGGCCAAATTTACAGGTTCAAGATATAGGAATCAAATAGAATAAACTAGAACTTCATTGGTAAAGTCTAAGCTACTGAAATGTTTGATTAAATAATGAAACTTTATTCAAATTGTTGAGGGAATGTTCAATTTTTCAACATCAAAAGTTGAAACTTCCTTTTTTTTTGGTGATTTGACATTAATTATTTAATAAAACAGATAGATTAAACGTGATGGCAGACAAAAAGAGTATCGAGGAGTTACTTAAGAGACTTGCGATAGAAAATTCTACCACTGCTGAAACACCAAAGAAGATGGAAGATTACAAGTTTTGGAAGACCCAACCAGTTGCGAGGTTTGATGAAACGGTTGAAGAAGAAGGCCCAGTTGAAATCAAAAACATTGATCAAGTTAGAAGGGAACCATACGCATTGCATGAATCCTTTGATTGGTGTACTCTTGACTTAGAAAGTGAGGGTCACTTGAGTGAATTGCATACTTTGCTTTATGATCATTATGTTGAAGATCATGATGCTGCTTTTAGGTTTGCGTACTCTAAGGAATTCTTCAACTGGGCACTGAAGGCTCCTGGATGGAAGAAGGATTGGCACTTGGGTGTCAGAGCCAAGACTAGTGGAAAATTAGTTGCATTTATCAGTGCAGTTTGCTGTGACTTAGATATTAGAACTAAAATAGTTAAATCAGTTGAAATCAATTTCCTTTGCGTCCACAAACAGCTTAGATCAAAGAGATTGACACCTTTATTGATTAAAGAAATCACTAGAAGAATAAATTTAAATGATATTTGGCAAGCTCTTTACACTTCAGGTACGATCTTACCAAAACCTATTGCTACTTCCAGATACACCCATCGTCCAATCCAATGGGACAATTTATACAAGTTTGGTTTTAGCGCTCTGCCACAAGGAGAAACCAAGGCTTCTATGATGGCTAAATACGCTTTGAACAGCGAAACAAAGAGCAAGGGTTGGAGACCGATGCAAGCTAATGATGTTGAACCAGTTTTCAAATTATACAATTCCTTTAGAAGAAAATACGCAATCAGTCAAGTAATGTCACAAGAAGAAATTCATCATTGGATATATGGTGGTAAGGATCAAGAAGGAAAGAAGATTCACGCTTTTGTTGTTGAAAAAGAGGATGGTTCAATTAGTGATTTCATTTCCTTCTATATTTTACCATTCACAGTTTTAAGTACTAATGAAGAATTAGGTGTTGCGTATTTGTTTTATTATGGATCTGATGCACAGAAAGATGAATTGAAATCACGTTTATCAAGCTTGGTTTACGATGCTATGATTGAATCTAAGAAGTTTAAGGTTGATGTTTTCAATGCATTGACTACTCAAGACAATGTACTCTTCATTGACGATTTGAAGTTTGGTGCCGGTGACGGTTGTCTTAACTATTACCTATTCAACTACCGCCTGAATGAAGTCTCAGGTGGTGATATTGATGGTAGATTGAGTGAAGTTGGTGTTGTGTTACTATAAATAAATAATTAAAATCCTTTAAGTAACATTAACATTTATTCTTAAGTTATGATAAGGAGATCGTCTCTCTTTTCTTAATATAACCTGGACGATCATCTTCTAACAAATCCTATATAAGATACTTAAACCGTTAGATTATAAGTACAAAATAATATAAAGGACAAGAGTTTTCTAATCCCTTTTACACAATTACAATTATGTTGTAGATTATAATATTAGTACTAGATAAGTCTGTTATCAATAGATATTGGCCTATCACTAATCGTGAAAAACAATTTTTATCTGATAAGTCTTGTATAACAACAATCTTATCATGCTATCTATCTATTGATAATAAATTATTTTTTTCTAAATTAGCTATCCTTAGTTAATATTGTTATCTATGTCAAATTAATATGCAAACTCAATTAATAATTTTAAATAAGTTTTACTAATCACAATTAAGTTAATTATGTGCTGACAAGAAATTAGTAATTATCATTACCAATATATAACTTATAAAACGTACTCAATTAATAATCAAATATAATCATTATTTCATCTATAAAAGGAGGTTTACTTCACCTCTATTTTTATTATTTTATAACTTATTTAATTAACTCAGATATAGCATTTTACAATCCATGACTTACTCCATACTCGCGTTATTTCTTCAATCATGTCATACGAGATATGATTGTATTATTGGTACATTTCTTCTTAAAGCTGAAGCACCTTTCACAGTATCTAATATAAACCGTAAATACAAGCTACATTTGTTATGCAAAACCATCCCGTAGGATAAAAAATAGGGAAACACCACTTAAAGGATTAAGCCTTACTTGAAAACAACAAGTTACGACAGATATTCATTGCAGGAGAAAGCTGATGAAACCCAGCACTGATATTTCTCTTTAAATGTACACACAGTTGTTACAATTTCTTGGTTTATATAGAGGGTGTACGTGTTAACGGAGTTTTACATATCAATAGATCTCTTTAAAAAGGCAATGGTGTCATCAGTTTTACTTCTGTATCTCCATTGAAAAAGCCCACAATTTAAAATCAAACTCCTCTATTAACATCACCCGCCACCGGCTCTAATCCTAAGGGTGATTTAAACTGAACAACACTGATACAA
>JAJMAQ010000016.1:0-221457 GCA_030564945.1 Saturnispora ahearnii | reverse complement strand
GATCAAAATCTGTATTGAATTAAATCTTGAATCGAAGAAACAAAGTTTTTATTGTCAGGGTCTAGATCTTGCTAAGCCATATAACTTCACATTCGTGTTTCTCGTATTAAAATAGATACCATTTTAAGCCATGCATACAGCAGAATTGTATCTTTCCTAAATAGGCAAATGTATAGATACGAATTTGTAGATCTATTTTTGCCTTCCTGCGAATAAAACAATTTTATTTTTGCTTATTAAAGGTCGTTTTTTTTAATTCCTGTTATTTCAGACGTATAGGCAATTAAAAGAGTAAAATACATAAGGAGGTATTCTTCGTTTTAACTGTAAGTTTAGTATTTGAAAATCTATTTACCATTGTCATTTGCATACCTTAAAATCAATATGCAGATACTCAGTCAGCCATTTCAACCATTTTTTATTCAAAGAGTTATAACTAATAAATTTCTAACCTTGAATGTTTAAAAAAATGGTGAATCCTATCGAACTGGCAAAGGGTCGCCTTAAAGTTCGAACGTTAATATCAATATATTAAGTACCAGATTACGTAATTAGTTCCATCAAAAACCTCCAGAGAGACAGAAAATAAAAGTTGTTGAGTTTTTGAAAAAAGTGCTTTTTTGAGTTTTTTTGTAGATCCCGGTAATCGGGTCTCGGATAGTTGGCAAAAGTGTTGCTTTAAACATTGTACATTATTTATATCTAAGGTGTACTCTAAAAGTTTATAACATCCAGAGATCTATAATATGTGACTTTTCTACTACTTTACCTTCCGTAAGTATTAAAATTTTATTCAAAACTTTTATATATTTTATTCAAAAACTCCTGTTCTTCCACCTTTTGTCAATGTGGAAAACAACCAAAAATAAGGTGATGCAGAAAATTTGTAGTCTGTTCCAATTGTTATTGAAGCTTTACATAATGGTATTTATTTAGTCTTATGGTGAAGTACAATTTAGAAATTCAAATTTGTCACCTGACATAACAAGACTACAAACAAATCAATAGTTTTATTTTCAGTTGCTAGATAATAAAAAATAATTATACAATGCCAATATGATACACTTTAACTAATAATACAATTTTGTATATACGATTTATCTGCGGGATCAATTTCACCCTATTTGACATATTTCCACTTTATTGCATCTCAAATTCCTTTTGTCTGCTTTAGTGAACTGGTTGAGAAAGAGAAAAGATATAATCCTTCAAACTTTCTTGCTAACAATATTCTTCATCTCAAATAATAGGAAGTTAGTATGTTTCCTTCAGTTTAACTAGAACTTCGTTAATTTCAATGCCAAGAAGTGTGTCGAGAAAATCATTGTTATTAACATCAGGTTGATAGCATTCACATCTAAAGGTCTGTTTCATACTGCATTCGTTAAATATATTATGAGATTCGTATCTGAGAATTTCAAGAGGAATGTTATCTCTTGCTTCCTGATTACCATATTTGATGCAGAAATAGGGATTCCTCCATCACAAAAGTTTACAATCAACAGTATAGTCAATAATATTAACAGTATCTTCTTCTGCAAAGTGAACTCTCTTCTTTTGATCTGGCGCACTAGATTCTTCAGATTGAGAAGCCTTAAGAATGTCCTTCTTCTTCTGAGAACCTAGACCTGAATCAGACTCAATTGGTCCATTAAAACCAGTGTCACTATCATCAATTAAGGTCCCTAGAGAATCAAAATATAAAGAATATGGATCTTCAAAACTTTCAACGTCAGGAAAGACCTTAAAGATAGCATGTACAGTCAGAACGGTGGACCATTTTCTCGGCTTCAAGTGACAGCATAGGAAAAAGTCGTTTTTTGTTTTAGTCAGAAGTACGCATATTTAAAGAATATTGTTTAACTTTTCAGAACAAAGAAGAACTTGGAAGAAGGTATCATATTAGTACCATTTGGAGGAAGAGGAGCCCTTTATTTATCTCTTTTCCGATTTTCGTTTTATGCCAAAACGATTTTATAGCTTGTATGAGTCTCTATCCACTTTTGGCATTTCTAAGAGTTAATTTAGGTATATGGTAAGATCTATAATACCTAAAGACACGCTATAATGTACAAATACCTGATTCACAATCGATTTGATAAGATCCACTAGATCCAAATGGCCTCAATTATAGACAATGACGGGTCGTATGGCCCCGTGTCCAAATAAAGGAGAATATATGGATCTAACAATAGTAACTCTCTTTATTGCAGAAAGCTAGAGGATATTCGGCAAGTTGGAGTATATTAACATAAAGTGGTATTACAAAAAATCGTATTTGGACTAGAACGAATTTCAAAAACAACAGGGGAGGTGTTTGGCGCATATCATTAATTAAAGAGGATTTCCTTCTAAATGGTGGTAAAGATGTTAAGATGAGTAGTGGATTATTGTACTCTTAGAAAACTTTTGATCTATGTAATTATTTTTGTAATTTTTGAAATTTTAGGAATATTATGTAAAGCCAAAAGAATTGACATTGCCCTACTTTGTAAGTAAAGTCACTCAGCAATTCATAGAGGCAGGAGGGTATCTATATTGACAACATATCCTTCACTTGCTAAATATACGATACCAAATCCAGGTATATGAAATTTCTTTATCTATTTGTTACTATAAGTGAATAAGCATAGAAAACAATTAAAACTATTTCATACCCCTATACCTGTTGAAAATTCCAATTCAATGTGGTTCTTGAGTTTTGATTGTTTTAAACTCATCAATTCAAAACTATGACACTATGATCGCTTTTCAGAAGTTCACCTTTAACATTAAGCAAATTCAAGTTACATTGCATTTAGTGTTTAGCATACACTATTCGTATTCTATATTACATGCAGTATATGGATCTTTGTAAATCCCAATATACACATTAGTGGATTTTCAATTAAATTTCCAGTATTCAATAGCAAAATATTTTCAAGAACATCGCTTATGCATGTTACGTAAGCATTTTTTGGCTGTATAAAGTGGTATTATAATGTTGGTAAAAGACACAACAATCATAATATTATGTTAATGAAAGTATTTAATATTAACAATTTTCAAGTAAATTACTTTAAAACTAAATAACCAGAAAATAATTACAACGAGTTTCTACCAGTGCTTGACAAATTGTTTGCTAGTTGAACAAAGAAATTCTAAATAGCTTTTTATAAGAGATTTATAACAAAGATTCATCTTTGTATTTAAAATAAAAAGCTTTGATACTTTCAACCTCAATTTACATAATGGAACCATCACAAAATTTCGGAGGAGACTCAAAACAAAAGCTGTCAGGTTTCTGGAAAAGAACCTTCTTTGAAATTCTCATGTGTGACACATTCGGAGATCGGATACTAGCCGCAATATGCCTTAATATTATAAAATGCTTTACTAAAAGTTATAAGAATATAACATAATGAAATCAAATATGCGTTATGATGTTAATTATTTTGTAATTAAAAAGATATTCATTATTCGGTAAAAACAGCACTTATGAATAGCTACAGAAAAGAATTAGCTCAAATCTAACAAAGAGTATAAGCTATTTTTTACCTTTAGTAATTATTATTGATAAGTACTAAATTTTTAAAAATAATGATTCTTTCTAGTGTTTAAACATATTGAATTATACTTCTTGAAAATATTTAGCGTCTTAATAATTTCAATTTCAGCTACAAGTTTGTAGAGTAAAAACTCTCAAAAGGAAGTGCCCTGTTTATAAATTTATTATTACTGTAATATCAAAAATAAAACCATTCACTAGTCATTGATTAGTACACTTCCAAATTTAGCAAATTTGTTTCTGATCACAAAAGTATGCTAAGTAGATTCCAAACGCATGAATCTGGTAAATACACATGAAAATTATAGTTGAAGAAGAACCACAAAGACTTTCCAATTATTAGAGGTAATCCTATATTTCTATCCCATGATTTTGGAAAGCTCATGAAGTTCTGATGGTAAAGGATGAATTTTTAAGAACACTTTTTTCACTCTTAAGATTCCAGCAATACCTGCAACAATTAAGAAGGGTAATAAACAATACTAAGCTATTTTTATTTTTGATAGTGAATGGTCACTTTTCTACAACATTACCATAAATAAGTAAAAAATTAGGCATCTTTAAAAGTCTCCCGGGGTTTTATTTTGAGAAACACAACTAGAAGGCGTTATTACCCATTTCCACCTTTTGAAGCAAGCTGTCTACATATCATATTCTATTAAAAGCAGGGAATTGGAGTAAGGGCAAGTAGTGGATGTTAAATCATTATTCAAAAGTAGCCATAACCTGTTTTTCTCACGAAAATAAACTTGTCCGATACCCGAGACTTAACCGATATTTTTTAAGCGGAGTTTAAATTTCCGTTTTTTTTGATTGTCAGCAAAAATTCAAAATTTGTGAAAATTGAAATTTTGAACAATTTTAACATGTTCATATGCTTTGCAAATATTAAAATTGAAAAACTAGTAAGCGTCCCAAAAAGGAAAATATGCTGAGCGTTTAACTGCTGAATTCTAATTATTTTGCATTAACTTCACTTAAATATCTTCAAGTCTTTGTTATGTCAAGGAATCTGATGCAACAAAGTTCAATATGTTTTTGTATGTCTCTCCTATTATTATGTCTTCAAAAACATTGCATTTTTTTTGAGTATTAATAATTTTTTGTTCAAATAAGAAAATGTCAAATTATATGCAAAATGAATATTGATAATTTATTGAAATAATAATGCTCATTGTTAAAGTATCGTAACGTACGCAATGTTAGATATGAAACTCGTGTTTATATTTAACTTATCGTCTTATGTACATGTATTAAGCTACATTCAAGAACTGTATCATGTTACTACATAATGTAACACGAAACATCAGATAGTTTTCCTAATATATGTTACCACTCCGATATATGCTTTGACACAATAGCATCAGACTATTTCATTAATAAAACAGCGTCAAAATTTGTTTTATTACTTTATAATTATAGTCAGTATTTTATGTATAAAATGGAGAGACTTTCTCTCTTTTTTTTCTTTTCTTTATAACTTCTTTAATCATCGGATATAGGAATTATTAGATTTTATATTTTCATAAAAAAGTTAAAATTACAGCTAATTAATCTTTATGGCTTTTTTTTATTTTTGAGAATGCAATAACCAAAGAATCTCAAGTGGAATATAAAATTGGTTACCAAATATATTCAATATTTTAGATTTTTTAGTTCTGGGTATTTATATAAAAATATGCTGTTATTCTCTATCGAAGTTGTCAAATAAGTATTTTGATACTTAGCAAGTTCCATCACAAGTATATCTAATGAATTATATGTTGGTAAGATATATGTTAACAATTCAATTGGTAAAAAAATTTCTTTAATGCTTATACTAAAAATATCGTCTGATTGTGTGTGATATTGAGTTACATTATTTGAGTGCCATCTCTAATGTAATCCATGACTAGAAAATGATAGTATTTTAGTATTATCCACTTCAGTTTTTAACCTCAGAATACTTCAAATTCATAGGAATTCTGTTTATAGCACAAAGCTGGTGCATATAAACAGGATTCTTATCCATTGTGCATTATTGAGTTATGAAAGACAGTACACAATAAAATATTAAGCTTCCAAGATAAATATGCCCCGCGGTAAATTGGAAGTGCATTAAGGGAGAAAGATAACAAGAAGGCAAAAGAAATAAAACAAACAGTACCTCCCTCCCTCTATTGTACATTGAAGAACACCTTTTCTATTCTAGCGGCTATTGTGATTGTTAAGGTAAAATGGGCTCGTGAAGGGTGTAGAAGCAGAGGTTAAGTTATGAGCCCCCTCATTTCACAGCCACTCCTTAAGAAAACATCACCTATCGAAATTTTTTACATACAAACTGACATGCCCAGATAATGCTCTGCAGGTGCTTTCCTGTTTAGAAAGGCATAACAATCATACTGAATGACTATGTGTACGTTCTGTTCTGTGCGACGAATAAACATAGACATTTCCTTTGCATTGTTATTTAATACAATTATGTTCCTTAATACTTTATTGAATTAAAACACCTTCCATTTGTAACGAATTATCAAAGGAAACTAACTTGTCTCAAGATACTAAAATGAGTGATGATATCGTTCAGTCTGTTTGGCAACCTGAAACGGAAACTATCAATAACGATGCGACAAGCACATATTCTTCTCTCGAACAATCAATGATCCCTGCAAACAAATATTACACTCAAAGACAACGTACATCTTTGGCAAATTCATTATTGGTTGCGGTTTCTTGTATCTTGCTTGTTCTTATAATATTGTGTTTCTATCAGTCAAAGAACATGAAACTGTTGAAAGAGAAGAATAGAATATTATCTGATAAATTATCAATGAGAAGAACCACTAATTCATCTACTACTAACATAACAAGAACAGTTCCAGGTTTACAACACCCAACAAGATTATTCTCAAGATCTTCCAACCCATTTGAACCTATGAATATGGTTTCAGATCAGTCTAACTCTTACCTAGTTGATGATACTTCACGACCACCTCCTCCTCCATACAGGAAGAGTGTCATAACCACAGCTTAACCTATGAAGCACCTCAAAAAAGTTGTTATGAACAAATTCTCCTTTCTGTTATTTCTGTACTTCTTTTTTTAATATTAACATAGTAGTCTTATTATTTTCTCTATCTTTCTATATAGAGTTATATGCTTTTAGTATGTATGCGTGTAGATATATAAATCATGCATTAATTCAATTCGTAAGATGTTAGCAATTCCTTTGATTGGGAAACTTCAGCAGCACGTTTTTCAAGTCCTTTAGTCATCAAACTGGCAACCTTGGATGCAAATAACCTACTCACTGTATTATACAATTCACTTTTAAATTCATATTTTAAATCTAATATGGCTTCACAATAACCATCATTAATTTTCTTAATTGTCCATTTAGTTTCTAAATAATGGAACAGAGAGTGAGATATTGATGATGCCTTGACTATTTCCGGTTTCTTACATTGCAACTGACACGTAAATTCTTCATCAAAAGCTTGAAATCCAACCCTTAGTCCAGCAACAGTAGGTTCATTTGTCTCCGGGCATCTTTCTTTAATGAAAGAAGAGGTACAATAAGGAATAAACTCATGGTAAAGATCAACACGGGATATCAAGCCATATACAAGTTTTTGCGGATGCTGAAACTTCTTATGAATGGTATACTTTTGAGAAGAATCTAAATCTTGAGCCTGTAGAATTGATGATTTAAGTTTTGAAAGGTTAAAAATATTTCTATGGCAAACCAAAAATGGGGATTTCACTGTTGGTCTCCAACGAACGACTAACATGCTTCAAATAGGTGATAATGATATAAATAAAATAATTATCAACAGAAGAAAATGCACCTTAAAAACTTGAAAACTCTCGATGTATTCACATATTGAAATTTAATTGTATCCTCGCAATACTACTGTTTCCTTCTATAATTATAAACATCTTGTAGGTATGTTCAATCCGTTTATTTACATCGTGAACATTTTATGTGAACAGGGGGGGTTGGATACTGCCAGCAGTAAGATCCTCACTTGTTTGATCTTGTCGTTCCCCTTTTCAGCTGTTTTCAAACGTCTTCCTGATTCCAACTATGCTTTAAAAAACTTCTACATCATCGTTGTTTCAGCTATTTACATCTTTTTCATCTTGGAAATCTATACCGGATTCTTAATTTTACTTTTAAATGCCTTATTCACTTATCTGTTAACTAAATATTACAAATCTAGATTCATGCCATGGGTTAATCTGATAGGTTTACTGTTATTTTTAGCTGTCAATCACATTAAAACTCAATTTAGTAGACTAGATGTTCAAGATGTTGAAATTGATGTCACTGGTGCCCAAATGGTTCTTGTTATGAAATTATCAGCTTTTGCTTGGTCCTACTGGGATGGTCAATTATATGCAAAGGATAAGGAGAGGTTTGAAAGGGAATTGTCAACCTATCAAAAGAGTAGAGTCATTCTTCATCATCCAAATATGGTTTCATATCTTGGCTATGTTTTTTTCTACGCTTCCTTAGTTACTGGTCCATCATTTGATTACTCTGATTTTGAAAAGTTCATTTTAACTGAGTTGTTTGATGATGTTCCTGATTCTAAAAAGCCAGGTAAGAAAAGAAAGAGAAAGATTCCAAAGTCTGGTAGGATTGCACTTGCAAAGGTTGTTCAAGGTTTTGCTTGGATTGGATTGATGTTTTACTTAGCTCCAAAGATATCAAGTGAGTATATCGTTTCAGAGGATTTTAGACTTCACACTTCCTTTGGCTATAAATTGATCTTTATGTGGATGTTAGGGTTTTCTGAAAGACTCAAATACTATGGTGTCTGGCTTATTAGCGAAGGTGCCTGTATCACTGCAGGTTTAGGCTACAACGGCTATGATTCCGTTAAGGAAAAACTGTACTGGAACAGAGTTCAAAACATTGATCCATTAGGATTCGAACTTGGTCAAAATGTTCATGACTGTTTAGAAGCTTGGAATATGAATACCAATAAATGGTTGAAGAATTGTGTTTACTTAAGAACGTGTACTAGAGATAAGGAAACTGGAAAGCTAAAAACAGGATTGATCCCAACTTTATTGACCTTTTTTACATCTGCATTCTGGCATGGTACCCTACCAGGCTATTATATGACCTTTTTAATTGGTGCTTTCCTTCAAACAGTTGGTAAGATCTTTAGAAGAAATTTCCGTCCAATGTTTATTTCAAAAGATAATAGTAATGTTTCACCATATAAAAAACTTTATGATGTTGTTTGTTGGGTTGTTACTCAATTAGCTTTCGGTTACGCTATTCAACCTTTTATTTTATTGAGATTGGAACCTTCAATGGATGTTTGGAAATCATGTTATTTTTGGGTTCATGTTTGCTGTGCCGTTATTTTGTTGACCTTCAATGGCCCATTTTCCAAAATAGTAACCTCCTTTTTAAAGCAATATCACCTACAACCAATTGACTCTAAGGAACCAGAAAACGCTGTCGAGGAATCTAACATTACTCTTCAATTGGCTAAGTTGAGAGATCAATTCAATTCTACTACTGATTTGATTGATGTTGTTCGTAAAAATAATTCATCAACTGAAATTCCAGATTATGACAACCAAGAAGAATTGAAAGCCATGGTTCCTGATTTTAACGTCTTAGAAGATAGTTTTGAAAAATTAAAGAAGGACATGGATGAATGGAAGGAACAAAGTTTGAAGGGTAAGGATGCCAGCCAAGTTACACAAGAAGAATTACTAAGGATTAAAGCTGCATTATCAGCATTTGAAAATGATCTTAATAATTATTTAACTAAGTAAGAATAGTTAATTTTGCTTTTATAATTCGATTTTAATTATCCTTTTTAAGTTCTTATTAATTAAGAAATATATATTATACATTATTCATCATCATCGTCGTCGTCATCAGAATCCATTAAATCTAAACCTAGTAGAGCAGTAGAAGGATCGTTTTTTGGTTTGACAACACTCTTTGCAAATGAGTTTCGCCTTTCAGGGAGAAATTCATCTTCATCTTCAGCTTCAACGTCCATTTTAATATCACCCTGTTCATCCTTTTGTTCATTAGTATTGACATGCAATGACTCTAATGGTTCACCATTTTCAAGAGCAATGACTTTATCACCAACAGTATTCATCATTGCCAGACCGCCTCTTCGTAGAGTATCATCAGCAGGCCAGATAAAATTATTAGGATGCACTAGTCCATCCAAAGACTTTGGTAGTTTGGTAAATTTAGCTAATTTCAATGCATAAGCTAACACTTGTGTAGTGTTTTCAGCTGATAAATTGTCATCAAGTTCTGCCTTTTTCGACGGCAAACTATCTAGTTCATGTTTGGCGTCACCTAACTCCATTAAAATCTTCTCCATTGTATCTGAAAGCTTTGAAGATAATGAAGAGGTCTGTAATGTATTCGTTTGTAATGATTCTAATCTTTTGTTCAAATTGTTGATATCGGTATGAATTAGATCGGAATCAGCCACTAAGCCGGTCGCTAAAGACTGCTTCGGTTCATAGCTTGAAATGGATACAGCAAGATCAGCTAAATGTGTTTGGAATGCATTCATTACATACAATAGTCAATGAGATTCAGTTGATGAAAATACTGTTCACGTTTAAAATATTTAACTTTCTCGTTTGGCATTTGCCATAGGTATCACATTGGATATGGATTTTGATCCTTGGGCAGAGAACGAAGTAGAAGAAATCTCTGAAGTGGAATACATCAGGGCAGAAGAGTCAGATGCGGTGGAGTTTGCCACTTCTTCGTTGATTCAAGTGAAGGAAATCCCACAGAAAGAGGGTTTATTGTTTAAACATACGAATTATCAGGTTGCACATGGCGAATCAAAAGTTGTGAGGCGTTACAGTGACTTTGCCTGGCTTGTAGAATTTCTGATTAAGAAGTACACCTATCGAATCATCCCTCAATTGCCTCCAAAGAGGTTTGGAACGTCAAATAATGATACATTGTTCTTGCAAAGAAGAAGACGTGGTTTACAAAGGTTTCTTCAACAATTGTGCAAGCATCCAGTGTTAAGTAAAGAGAATCTAGTTCTAATGTTTTTAACAGTTCCCGACGACTTTTCTAATTGGAGAAAGTTTGCAAAGATAAATTGGGATAGTGAATTTGAAGGTATGAGATTAGCACCTTTACCTCAGCAATTTAAGATTAACTTAGATGTCGTTTTGAAGGGTCTTAACAGTGGAAATGAAGAAGATGACGCCAGCGAAGATGAAGAAGTTTATGAACATCGTGAACAACAGAAAGCTTCAAACGAAACAGTTTTGAAGAACATTAAATCAATTTGGAAACAAAATCCCTTAGAAGAAAATGAAATGGGATTTATTGCAAATGTCACTATTATTAATCTAAGTTTAACAGAAGTAGCAGGGCTTTGGTCTAAGATGTTCATGCTTGTTGAAAGAATAGAAAAGAGAGAATTAGCTCTGGTTATCGATCAATTAAAATTTTCAAGTTTATTGAATGGAATGTCTAAATCAAACGTTGGCGTTTATGGCATGAATTCAATTGGTGGAACAGTTGAAGAGGAACAAAATTTGAGCTTAATAAATCAATCCTTTAAACAAATTCAATTGTTTTTTCAAGAATCAAAAAAGGCGAAAACTGATGAAATGATAGATATAACGACGTCAGTTTTAGAAACTTGGAAATCTGTACAGGATTATTTAACATCATTCCATTATCTAATTGAGAGATTGATCTCATTTAGAATGGAATCAGAAAAGGAACTTCAGTTGTTAATTGGAAATATCAACAAATCAATTGAAAGGTTTGTTCAAATGAAAGCCAGATTAGATTTTAAACCGACACATGCTGACAAATTACTTTTAGGATTAAATGAGGATTTGCAAACACTTAATAAGTCGCTGAGCGAGATTCTAATCGTTAAGGAAACATTTATTGTTGAATATAGACTTTTCCAAAGTACAAAGACTATGATAAGCAAAGTTTTAACTGATTGGTTCAAAGAACGCTCTAAGCTCTTTGATAACAATAACGACAGTATTCAAAGGTTATTAGATGTATTAGCTGAATTACCTTAATGATAATATTAAATATATATAAAGAGAAGAGTACACCATTTTTTTTGTCATCTTTAGCTTCTGTATAATTAAGCAATTTTTTTGGATGCATTGGTAAAACCAACACCCTTACAAGTGGCAATAAGACAAGTGCCATATTCTTCATCATCTTGTAAGAAGAATTCAGTTCCAAAGATTGATTTGATATCTCTTAAAACCGTAACTAATTGAGCGTCCAATTGATTTTTATCAATAATGAATCGTCCAATATCTTCCTTTCCAATGGTCATTAAGATGAAGGTGGCTTCTAATTGTTCTCTTGTAACAGCACCACTGTTTTCAATAGCTTCTAATAATTGATAAGCAACCTTTGCTGCAATGTCTTCAGGAGTGTCACCAGCTTCACCAACATCATCAACAACATATCGAAGAGGAACCTTTTTGGATTCGGAGAATAGTGTTAAACCAAACCCAGGAGATTGACCCGAATTTTCACCTCTCCAAACATCTGTTGTAATATTAACATCACAACCAGTTGGTCTTAGGATATCTCTAGCGGCATCAACTAACCTGTTAACAACGGAAGGAGAGACACGAGCACACCAAGCAACACCTCTAATAGCAGATATCTTTGGGATGTCCATAACATGAACAGTAATTGGTTGTGGAATACGAGAGTTAACAATCAAGTGGACTTCACCACCACCTAATGGAGGACATCCACGTTTAAGGATATGAAGTTCAACATCTTTGATACCAAATTTATCTAATAAAGGTAAATAAGACCATTTGATAAAATCTAAACCAGGTTCACCCTTCTTAGAGGTAAGACCTTTGAATATAATGGAGAATTTATTCTTCGAAAATGGACCTAATAAAAGCATTGGGAGCAAATAGTATGAGATAGAGGTATTATCAGGACATTTATGATTAAAAGATCCACCAATAATGAGACCTGGTCTATAAATCAATGTAGTACCAGTATATGAAATTTCAATAGCAGAACCGTTGGTAACAGATTCAAGTAATCTTAAAAGTGAAACTTCATGAGGTTGAAGACCAGGGTTTAAATCTTCAGCATGGATATTTTTTATTTTAATTGAAACACCCTGTAAAGTAGCCATAACCAAACGCATGGAAAGGTTCTCATGACCTGAAAATGTGATGATTGGAGCCATGATTTTTCAGTAATCAATATGATTTATATGATAATGTTCCCTTTTTAAAAAAATTTCATTTAAAAAAAAATTTCAAAATTTCAAAATTTCTTAGATCTAGTTAATAGCTGAAAAATCGTTTAGGTACTTTTTTGGTCTTCATAAAAAAAAAGATAAAATGATGATGATATTTGATCGTTGGTGAATTCAACCAAAAAGAAATTAAAATAAACATGGATTATAGTGATTTATTACCATCCTGTGGCAACTGGAAGGCACAATTGGCAAGCTTTGTTACCGAAGACATTCCTAGCTTTGACTATGGTGGATTTGTTGTTGGTAAGGACACCAAAACCGCTACTCTTTGGATGAAATCTGATGGTGTAGTTTGTGGGGTTGCATTTGCGAAGGAAGTTTTAAAAATGTTTGGATTAGAAGCCACTTGGGAACACCATGATGGTGAATATTTGAAGCCAAGTGAAGTTGGAGATGGTAAGATCAAAATTGCCTCTGTGGAGGGACCAGCAAAGGATATTTTGCAAGCTGAAAGATTGGTTCTTAATATCATGGCTAGAATGGGTGGTATTGCAACCAAGACCAAAATAACTGTTGATGCGGCGAGAGCCACTGGTTATGAAGGCATTATTGCAGGGACTAGAAAGACCACGCCAGGTTTAAGAGCCATGGAAAAGTATGCTATGCTTGTTGGTGGAGCTGATCCACATAGGTATGATTTGTCAAGTATGATTATGTTGAAAGATAACCATGTTTGGGCCACTGGTAGTATTACACAGGCCGTGAAAAACGCCAAGAGGGTTGGTGGGTTTTCAGTGAAAGTTGAAGTTGAAGTTCAAAGTTATGAAGAAGCTATTGAGGCAATTGAAGCTGGTGCTGATATTGTCATGTTAGATAATTTCAAGGGAGATGAACTTAGAGCCACTGCTGAAACATTGAAGGGACAATTTGGCAATCTTGTGTTATTGGAGTGTAGTGGTGGATTGACTTTGGAAAACTTAGCTGGTTTCCTCTGTAAGGATGTTGATATCTATTCAACTTCATCTATTCACCAAGGTGTTGGAGTTGTTGACTTTTCCTTGAAAATCGATCATTAAAGTGAGAGAATAAGCCTTTTTCTTTGATAGTACTACTTGAAGGTAAGTTTCACTTCTTTCTAGCTGCGTTGTTATTGTATTCATACTCTTTATATCACTCTAATAACAGTTTGAAAGGTTAAAAGAGCCATTAGGCTGAGCTTTCATTACGAGAAGATTGTGAGACGCGTTAGTAAAGGAAAATATCACAGCTAATAACAATACCCTTTTTCTTTGAAGGAAGGTGTCAATAAATAGAGAACCAGAGATGCTTTCAGGAGAAGAGTTTGAAGCAGTGATACTACAGGGAGACGCTGTTCGTTCTCTCCAGGTTTTAGGTGATTTAAAGACTCACGTTAAAAGATATCTAGTTGATTTGAATGAAGTACCATCTTATATTTTGGGGTTGAAAGATGCATATAGGCAATCCCCACAGCTACAAATAACAGCATTTACAACTCTATGTCATCTGGTTACTAGAATTAGTATGCAAGACCCATCTCAATTGGCTACCTTTTCAAGTTTAATTATACCGTTTTTATTAGAGAGGTTATTGGATTCAAGAAACGCTGTTGCTCAAACAGCAAAGAAATCAATCAAGACGTTTTGGAGTTGTGTAACACACATTGATGATCAATTTATTGACTTGATGTATCAACATGGGTTTAGAAGTGCTGACGCAAAAACTCGTGTTGATATCTTAGATATTTTAAAAGATTTATTACAGGATAATATAGGATTTTCATTTAAAAGTTATATTGGATTTACAGTTGAATTATTAAATGATAATAATGGTTTTGTTTCCACTAAGGCATTTGATGTTTTAATGGTGTTTTTCCAAAGAGTGAATCCAAATTCTAAAAATGCCAAACTAGATTTGATTAATCTATTGAAGGAGTACACTACCAAGGAAGCAATAGCTATTAATTTATTACAACGTATTGGCGGACTGGAATTTGTTGAAGAATATCAAAATTCCAATGAAGAAAATAATGAGCAAGAACAAAATGATATTTCAATGATGGATGGTGAAGGGATTGGTAATCATTTAAATTCACTTCTTAATAAGATTCCATTTTGGATACCTGATGAATCGGTTCAACCTTTGGCTATCAATAATATTTATTTTGAAGAATTAGAGGAAAAGATTTTACCTTCATTTAACGGTAAGGAATCTGAGCTTAATTGGAAAGCCAGACAAGATTGGATGATTAAATTAAGGTGTATGTTAAAATATGTCGAATCTAATGATGAATTAATTGAACCATTAGCTGAAGCTATTAAACAAACCAGAGAATGCATTACAAAGGGATTATTATCCTTAAGAACAACATTATCTAGTAACGCATGTCAACTTTGTAAGGAATTGGGAATTTGTTTAGGCCAATACCTAGATTCGACTACATTGGAAATTTTATTTAGCACACTAGTTAAACTTTGTGCTAGCAGAAAGAGTATTCAGCATCAGAATTCTAATACTGGAGTCATTGGATTATTATTAAATTGTAGTTTAACACCAAAACTTTTCAATTATTTAACATTGACAATGCAAGAAAAGAATGTTCAACCAAAGGTTTATATCGGCCAGTGGATTCGTTTATTATTAATTAGATATTATGGATCAGAAGAGGTATTTAACAGAGTTTTGGAATTGGTAGAACCATTAATAATTAAGGGTATTTCGGATTCTCAGCCGCCGGTTAGGGAGGCAATGAGAAATTCCTTTTGGTGTTTAAATGAATTGATGCCTAATGCTGCTGAAAGAATGAAAGTCAAATTAGATTTAAATATCTTAAAGGCACTTGACAGATCAAAAGTAAGTTCACAGCCGAGACAATCAATCAGGGAATTGATAAATGAAAAGAAAAGACAAACTCAAAAAGAAATATTTAAAACGCAAAAAGAGAATATATTGAATTTAAATTTAATTGAAAGGGAAATATTAAGGGAGAGTAATAAAAGGAGTATTTCACTTGGCACAGCAGATTTAATTGATCATAAGAAACCCAATAAAACACAACAGCAAGTTCAACAACAACAAAGGTCACAAAGTTTAGGTAGACCAAGGGAAGAATATGAAGATTTCACTGAGAGATTGAAAAAACAGAAATTAATTTATGAAGAAATGACATCAAATTTATATGAAGAGCAAGCTAGTGGGTTTTTAAAATTATTAAAGTTAAATGATAATCACGAAGGAGAACAATTATCATATAAGTTTCAATCAGCATTAAATAACTTAAGTTTTAATAATCCTAGAATATTTTGGAAAATATTTGAAAATGAGAAATGGTTTAAGTTAATTTCGAGTTATATCACAATTGAAAATTTAATTAGAGTTTATTGTATTCATTTTGTTGAAGGTGGATCACCAGAAAAAGAACAAATTGATTTAATAATCAATACTTTGAAAACAGAAGATGTTTGTCTAGGTATAAGTTCCATACTAGGGAAGTGCTGTGATACATCAAAGATCGACGATTTAAAATTATCAATTCAGTTTAATAAGTATAAACAGATTATAACTAATACTGTTTTAATAATTTTAAGGGATTTAATCATTTTTAAAAGAGATAAATTGAAAGCATATATGTTGACTAGTATATTTGAAATTATTTGTAAATGTGTTGCAATTGTTGAGTCAAATATGGAAGTGATATTTAATGAAGTTTTAGATATATGTTATAAGAATTGGGAAATCGAATTTTCAAGAGTTTTGTCAGACATTGAAGAAAGTTATCAAAAGGAGATTAAGAATATACTTGGTATTGAAAAGTATAATGAAGAAGTTTTCAAAGCTCAGCAATTAAATAATGTTGGTAATAGTGAAGATGAATATGATGCAAGTAATTTAGAACATATGACAAAGGTTATACCAAAAGTTGAAGAATTGAGGAATTTGATTGAAGAACAACAGGATCATGAAGATTTTACAAGGATTATTCCATCGGGTGGGGGATGGGAAGATGAAAAGTTCAATGCCAAGGATGTATTTGATTCCATTGAAGAAGATGAACCAATGGGAGAAGAACCAATAAATAAGGAAATAAATGAACTCGTAGATGCAGTGATGGAAGAAGAAAGTAATAGTGATTTAACACCAGATTTAGAAACCCTTGATATTAATCAAAGTAGTAGTGTTATTATAGAAGAAAATAAATGTACATTGATTGATAATTGGAGGAAGGAGGTTGAATTAAGTGGAGAAGAATATGGATATTTGACCTCATTAGAGGAAGAAGAGTTAGTTGAAAAATTAAAGGAGAGTAATGAAGAAGAAGTTATATTAGTATTGCTCGAACGATGGATGCATCAATGGTCAAAGGAAAGGATAATTAAATTGATTCAAATTAAGAAAAGATGGAGTGATATGGGGTATTTCGTTTTGCAAGAAATTATAAACAAATATGAAATTAGTATTGAAATACTTGTTGAGAAATTTCCAAGTGAATTTGAACAATATCACGAATTGGTTTTAGATAAAATATTTGGGATGATTCAAGATAAATTGATTAATGGAGAAGATGTATTCTTTATTGAAAGGTTTTTAAATAAGGGCATTAAGCATGACAACAATGGTATTAGGATGAAAAGTATGATTATTTATGGACAATTATATCAAATCCATATCAGAGGAGATAAGGATTCTAATGGATACGATTTAGTTGATGAAAGTTTATTTAAGGACATGAATTTGGAATTCATTAAGAAAATTTGTAAACTTTATCTATAAAGTGATCGGTATTCATATAAAATTTAATAAAGAGAGTGTGTATATTTCTTTTTAAGTTTAATCTATGTACAAAAGATAAAAAAAATAGGAAGGGGAGGGACAAGATCTCTATATAAGACAACGGGACACAAAATATATTAGAAGAATTTTTCACCGGCATCAATATGAATGCCATTGAAAGAATCGTCAGAAGGTAATGTTGAATCAAGTGGTTTATAGAGGTACCAAGCAATAAGAGCTTTAACACAAGATCTAACTCTAGCTTCCTTTAAAGAAGAACCTTCAGCAGTTGAGAGTAAATTATCACCAGAATAACAACCAACAACAAATATTGGAGAATTTGAGACTCTACCAGTTTCAGAAATTAATTTAATGGAAGGAGATTCTAAATTTTGAGATTTGAGAAGAATATTGAGTAATTTAGCAGGTTCCTTAAAATCAAACATCTTTGATAATTCAATCTTTCTTGAAAGGATATGACTATGGATAAAATTTTTAGCAGCTAATTCACCATCCTGAGCAAAGATAGTAGCAACGATTGATCTTGAAAAGTTAGCAAACGCTGTATATTGAGACATACCCTCAGTTGAAACTTTAGTAATACCTGGTTCAGGTTTAGCGATATTATTATTAAATTTTAATTTACCGTATTGGAATAATTGAGGTTCGCCATTAAGGTAACGATCTAAGTTTGATTGAGAATCAATTTCAATACCCCATTGATTTTTAGCCAAATCATAAAGAGCATAATCACCAATAAACGAATCACTAGCAGATCTAATGATAGATAAAGGTAATCTTGGGTAATTTGTGATTAAATATTCAGAAACGTAATAAGACAGGAAATTAGCACCAAAGATTGATAACTGAGAATTGTTAGGTAATTTAGAAGAAGTTGAATCTGAGTTAAGACATTTGATGATTGAATTATAAGAGACATTATTAGATAATTGTAATCTTGCATGAAGAGCAATAATTGAAGGGATTAACCTCGCATCTGATTCTTGAATTGAATTTTCAATATTTAATCGTTTATATTGGGAATAATTGTGAATATCTCCACCTTCTTCCTTTGGATATTGAAGTTGAGAATCTGGAATGATTTTATTTTTGGCACCTTCAAACGAGAATTTGAACTTTCTGTTAACAACAAGAGACTCTGAGTTCTTGAGTGTAGTAATTCTTCTAATTTGCTGACGTAACATCATCAATCAGGTGTTAATATCGAAAAACAGAAGAGAAATAACTATACTACTACTACTCAAGCATTCTGAAAAATTTGGATGAAAAAAAAGCTTTGAAATTTTTCACAGTTAAAGCACAAGTACTACAATACCTCCCTCGCGTGCGCATTGTGTTGTGCTGAGCATATTTTCTTGCACAAACATCGCGCGCCCCTGCATTGCCGCTTATGCCAGCACAGATAGAACACCAGGGGCCAGCTGTGCTATTTGTGCTCTTTCTCTACTTCCCCTCAAAGAAATTAGAAAATGTTTCAATAAGAGAAAGAATTATATACACAGATTTAACCAATAATTTATTTGATATTTTAAGATATTAATTAATTAACGTTATGTCACATCCACAGTTTGTTCCAAAGTGGGTTTCTCCACCTACTGGTGGTTGGTTCCATACACCAAAGAATCACCATGTTAACGGTGTCATTGCCTTTGCTGGTTTCTTTGCCGTTCTTTATGTTGCTTATGCACAAGCTGAAAGAGATACTATTGACCCAAAATTAGCTTATAGTGTTGAAGCTGTTAATAGATGGAATAAAGCTGCTACTCCAAAGGATAATTAAAAATTAAAAACAAATCAAAACAAATCAAAATACTTAAAGGAATTATATACCTAAGGAATTATATATTATTATTATTACTATTACTATTACATAATAAATGACAATGTTATTTATTTATTTATTTATTTATTCATTTATAATCCTCTTTCTATTTCTTTTTTTTTTAATATAAATAGATATGAAGATCAGGATTAGCTTTTAATAAAGTTTGTAGAATCGAAAAAGTTTCTTCATACTCAAATAGAGTACGCAACTTATCATCCATGAACATATCAATTATAACAGTATCAATTTCTTCTGCCTTGATAGCATCTTGTGGAACCCTTAATAATAATTCTAACCTACCGGGGGTACCGCAAAGCACTCTTGACCAAGTTGTCTTTAATAATTTAATATCTTGCTCAACTCTATTCTTATGAATCAATTTTAATGATCCACCTTCTAATTCTCTTGTTGCCCTATGAGTATCACAAGCTCTCATAGCGGAGGGAGAAAATATCATTAAGAACTTCCTTTCTGGTAGTTTAACTTCATATTTCTTTTCATTACCAGGCTTAAATTTACCACTCTTTTTATCCCATTTAAGCTTATTTTCCATTTTCTTGATTCTATTTCTAATCTTCTTATGTTCTTTAATAGAAGGTATTAAATCCTTAGAAAAAGTGTTAATAAATGTTTGTAAATGCTCTAATTTATGATCTTCAAGAAATTCTTCTGATGATTCAATATTTTGTTTCTTTATATACAATTCACTTAACTCTAAAGGAGATAAATTTGGATTAAGTTCTCTTAATTTGACAGCAAATTTTTCAGTAATGATTTCTGGAGTTTGCTTAGCAAGTGACTTTTTTTCCTCCTTTTCAACTTCAATTCTTTCTCTCTTACGTTCCTTTGAAGACATGTCTCTTATTTTTTGTATGGGGAAATCTGATATAAAAAACGAAAAAGTTTTTTTTACTATTTTTCTCTGAAATCATCAAAACGGTTTTCTAGCTGTCTTTAAGGGAAACATAGGTTATATTACGTAATCTTACTTTTGAATGTCAACAGCACCATCAACACCACAGAGACCAACGTCGGCGTTGACTCTGAGTGTGTTACAGAATGCAACAACCCCTGTGAGGAATCGAGTGTTGTTGACTCCTACCAGAAACAAACAAAAGAGACGTTATGACCCCTGGGATGATTTAAAAACATTAGGTGTATTATTAAATTTAAAGACAAATGAATATCAGGGAGAGCAGCAAGAGCAAGAAGAAGAAGAAGAAGAAGAAAAAGAGGAGGAGGAGGAGGAGGAAATGGAAGATAAGGAAGAACTTGTTGAATTCTTAGATGATTCTATGGATACTATCTTTAAAATGTCAAAACAATATAAAATTGACAGTTTTACAACAAAGAATCTATCAGGTTTTAGATTAAGTGGATCAAGTATTGATGCTAGGGATGTTTCATTTGATTCTAATAAACGAACAAGATTATCAATGTCTTCATTGCCAAATACATCTAATATTGCAATACCGGAAGCTATATTAAACGAACAAGGTGATGAACAAGGTGATGGCGGGTCTAGTTCACAAGGTTCATTTGACTTAAATGATTTAAATGAATTTCAAATTGATGATATTCCTGATTTTAGTATACCTGATAACGAAGAAGGTGATTATTCATTGATTGAACAACATGAAGAGTTTATAACAAAGAGGCGAAAATCCACTAATGACGGAATAAATAGAACCCTTAGAGTTCCTAAGCAACTAGGATTTAGTCCTTCAATGATCAAAAGATTGCTTACTAGTTTAGATGGCGATTCACAATGGAATCATAATACAATTGAAACAACGGATTTCATAAATGAGATTTCAAAAACGTTTATTGATGGAGAGTTACTCAATTTAGATAGGATAAGAGAATTTGGTGATTATAAGTCTGTTAATTTTAACGAAGTTGATCAGTTAATCAAAGGAGTTGATCTATTTGATGATTTATTAAATGATTGTACACAATCTGACATATTAGATTTGAGTATGAAAATGTTTGATTTAGAAACTGTCAAGGACTTAGAAAAGGTTCTATATACCTCAAAGAGGAGGAAGAAGATCAGTGTAAGTAAAGGGTTGGATAATATCGAAGAGGAGGTTAGCGAAGGAGTAAGTGATGGAAGCAGTCCATTAAACGATGAAAGTGACGATGGTAGTCTAATAGATAACCAAAGTGAAGAAGAAAGAAGCCTGGATCGTGGAATATATGATAGTTCACAGATTAAACCTTTAATCAACGCTGAGGAAGATAGCATGAACGACATTCTAGATTTAAACAACTTCAATTCTGAAATAGCTATAGGGATAGCATTTTCGGGATCTGACGATGAAGACGATAGCGAGGAAGAAGAGGAATACGGTATACCATTTGCAGAGGAGGAGGAGGAATAAAAGAGTTATGTATATTATTATTATTATAAGAGATTGTTATATAAAACTATAAAAGTAAGTAAAGAATGTCATATTAAGATTCCCATGGTTTCTTTCTTGAACCCAATTCTTGTTTAGAAGCATCAGTTGGATCTAAGACAGTGTCTGGGATATCCTTTATACCAGGGACAGGTTTGTTATTGACAATCATATCCACCACTTGGTCATAAGAGTTAGATAATTCATCATCTTCATCGGGACAGCCATTTGAGACCCAATCCAGATACGATGTCAATTCCAGGATAGCTTCAGTTTCTTGACAAAAAACAAAACACTTTGTTTGCATTTCTAATTGAGTTCTATCCTCGGGAGGTATTCTTCTTGGATCCAAGATACAATTTGAAATATCCTTTTTAACTTCAATGTCTGTTTCTGATAAAACTATAAGATATTGATCAAAAACTTGCTTTAGCGTCGATTCATAAGTTGGAGACTTCTGAAAATCATAATCATGAAAAGCTTTGAATGTTTTTGCTGACATTAAATGAAGGGACTAGTTAAGTTTTAAAAGAAACAACTAATTATCAACTTCAATATTATTAAAGACTTATTTTTTTTTAATATTTTTATATGGTATATCTAAAATTATACAGTGTAGTAATAAGTAGTAGTCGTAGTAGTATTAGTTATAAAATAAACACGCATAGAAAAGAGTATATGATCAATCTTCAATGCCCGCCTTCTTTTCAAGGGGGTTATAACGAAGGAACTTTTCAATCAAATCAACGTGAGTAAGAACCATTCTTCGACAACAGTATCTGTTCAACTTGAGTTTGTCCAAAGCCTCTCCTTCAGGGAGCTGGTCTTCTTCAAGGTACTTCAAGTAAGTTTCCCACTTGTCACCGACAACTTTACCACAGGAGAAGCATCTAACAGGAATGATCATACTCTTCTTCTTTGTATAATAACTCTAAAAGTTAACTGTTAATTAATTGTAATAGTTGATATTAAAAAATTTTTTCTTTTACAGTGAAAAAAAAAATTTTCAATTGAAATATAAAAAAAAAAAATTTGCCACATTTTTCTTTTGAATTCATTAATTAACATTAATAATATAGCATTGCTGATGTCTCTGATGGAGCTGAATAACGGTGGACGTTTATTACCACACCTATCCACATGGACTCATGATGGTCAATATGCACTTGTCTTTTTTCATTCAAGGTTGGCAGTCTTTTCCTTGGTTTCTAAACTTCAAATCAACTCTTATAATATCGACTCTGCTTCTTCTTTCATTGATTGTAAATTAAGCGCTTCCAACCCTGATATCATTTACGTTTTAGATAATAACAATCATTTACATCACATTAACTGGAGGTCTTCTAACCCAAATCCTATTTTCAAATCCTATGATTTATCGTCTTCTTCTTCTTTACAATCTAAGAAATCTCATCAATCATTTATTAAGATTTTAAATTTAATAGATGATAATAAATTCAATTTTATCACTAAATCAAATTCAAAGAAAAATAATTCAAGCTCTTGCTCATATTCTCTTGTTTCTTTGGATTTAATTTCTAGTAATCAAAGCATCCTAGGTTCTTGGAATAATATTAATCACTTCTCAATTTCTTCCAATAATCAGAATTTGTTATTTGTTAATACTAGTGAGCATAACTTATTCATTTGTTCAATTGATGATTCCTTTGAAAATTTATTAGATAATTATTCAATCCCATATATTCATAAAACTCCAATTACTGGATCTGCTATTTCAAATAATCCAGAGATTCCATTGGTTTCTTTGGCTTCCTCCTCAGGTATCATTCAATTGTTATTTATTAATCCAGCAACTAAAACTTCTTCTCAAAGACTACTTAAATGGCATATTAATCAACCATTAACAATGCAATTTACTCCTGATAATGAATATTTAATTTCTGGTGGTTCTGAAAAGGTGTTAGTCTTTTGGAACGTTGTTAATGAAAAACAACAATTCTTGCCTCGTATTAATGGTTCAATAGTTAACATCTCAATAGATTCAAAATCACCAACTCTTTATGGTATAACACTATCTCTTATTGATGGAGAATCCCAATTTATTATCTTAGGTTCAACGGATTTAATATCAAAATTTGATGTTTCTTCTCCAAGATTTTTAAATGGTAATAATGATTTTTCAAATCAATTATTAGAAAGAAAAAATGGATTTAACCCATTGGAATTAATTAATGTTAATAATGGTCAAATTTTTAAAAATTTACAAAGAGATTTAAAAATTCATTTAAACAATCCATCAGATCTTAATAATAAATTCAAATATTCTCAATCTTGTTTGCAATCTTATTTCAATATCAATCCAATTAACGATAATTTATATATACCATCTGGTTCCTATGTTCAAATTTACAATTTATCAAGACCCTCCGATTCTTCTATGTTTTCAATTGCTCCTTTAGTTCAACAATATGGTAAAGTTGGTAATGAACAAAAGATCAGAGATCCAATTGTTAAATTTTTACAATTTACTCAAAATGGACAATGGATGATTACACTTGATGTTGAGTTTAGAGGTGAAATTGAAGAAAATGTTGGTACTCCTGAAGAAATTGAAACTTTAAGATTTTGGAAATTAATCAACGGTGAATTCACCTTACAAACAAAGATTATTAATACTAATAATCAACAATCTAATAATCAATCTAAATTTACTTGTATTTTGACAGGTCCATTAGATTATTTTAATGGAGAAAGTTTAATCACATTAGATTCCAAGGGTGAAATTAAATTATGGAGACCAAATTCTAATAATATTTGGACATTAAGAAAATTTTATTCATTTGGTAACGATATACCTTTAAATTCAACACCCTTGTGTTCTTGGTCTAATGATGGTAGTTTAATCTCAATTGTTATGGGATCGAAAATTAATTTATTAGATATTAACACATTTCAACCAATTAATTTAGATTTGAATTTAGAATTACAAGATAATCATCCTAAATTTATTAAATTTTTAAATGATGGTAAATACCTCTTATTAAATACTAAGAATCATGTTATTATTTATGATATATTGAAAGGTGAAACAAAATGGGGCTTAATTATTGGTAATGGTAATTCAATAGTTAATGCAGTTAACAATGAAATTGCAATTATTGGTAGGTACATCAATTCTAATAACGAAGTTAATACTAAATTAACAATTTGGAAAATTAATCAAGATGACGAGGAAATTAATTGTATTTGGTGTGAAAATTATAATGGAATTTTAATTGGTATTGAATATAATTTTAATTGGAAATCTTGGATCGTTGTTGATATTAATTCTAAAATTGGATCAGTTAAATTTGATTCAAGTTCATTTAGTTTAGCTTCGTTAAACAATGAAAATGAAAATAATAATGATGATTATCAATTAAATAACTTGTTGAATAATGCTAGAGTTATCAATCAAAATAAAAAATTAAATTCAATTGATTTAAATGATAAATTAGGTTTGAAAAATGGTGTATTTGATTTAATGTTGACTGATCTTGAAGGTTTATCAGTTGATATCTTGTTTGATAGAATTGTTAAAGTTTTATAAATTGAAATAGAGAGAACCTTTATAATTTTTAAAAAAGAACAATAATAATAACAGTACTGATAGGGTTGCTGATAATATCATGATCTCAATCACTTCATATTATCAATAATAGTATTCTAGTTCCTTGGGTTGATTGATTTATTCTTGTCCTTTATATTATTTTTATTACTGTAAATGACATCAATGATATCTAAAGTACTGAAAGTGTATTAGTTATATTCAGCCGCAGATTAAAATATCGTTGGAAATCGCTCTTTTTGCTGCATTTTTAGGTTAAGTCAAAGTTGTCAAAATCTATATCTGAATTAATTAAAGAAGTTATAAATAATAATAAAAGTAGGGGTAAAGTAAACCTCCTTTTATAGACAAAATAATGATTAGAAAGAAATTAAAGAAACTAGTGTCTACACTACTTTATTATTAGAAACGACATAATCTTGTTATTGCCAAAGTTTAAATAAGAACACATGTCTAATCTCGGAAAGCTTATCTCATATATTACATATTTAACAGTAATATGAAATAGGCTTTACACTGACTTTCGTAATTAGTGAATAATTATTCTAAAGTTCAATTTAAAGTAATTTCATTCCTATTTTAGTTCACAAATAAGATAACCTTTTGTTTAATCTTAAACTGTAGCTATAGGTGTCCCAAATCCGTTGTTTAAATTGCTACATGAAAAGTATATCTTGCTGAGCATTATATGTTTTTTGTGTAAAAAGAAGTTTAGCAAAACTATCTACATACGTCAAAGATACCTTTACCTTAGTTCAACCCAATGCTATAAGTAATAATGGTAGCAACCAGGAAATGAGAACGAGTTGATGGTTTATATATCTTGTAACAACATAATGGCACGAGAAATTATTCAATTGAGGCTCAGGAAAGAAAACCATCTATTTCTGACTTTGCATCCAATCATCCCACTGTCTTTTTAAATTGATGGTAGATGGCATGTTTTTCTTTCTCCTTCTCTTTCTCTTTCCAAATTATCAATTATATCTTATAGACAGAAACAGCTAATTGAAATGAACAGTGTTCTTTGTTTGTTGCTATTGTTGACTTCGGCATGGGCTTTCGATAGTGTTCTTTTTGTTGAAAACGGGAGAATGACTAAATCATGTGCATATATCTCTGCCTTGGGCTCATGGCCTGAATCAATCTTTGGAAGTAGGTATGCCGCTATTGAGATCACTGGCGCTAATTATCTTTTGAGGGGTAATCCCGCTTCAGTAGATGCTACGAGTTCCATTTTCAAAGTTTTTGATGAAATTGATACACTTATTATGGGCGCAGAGGATTTGGAAAAGGTTAACCTTGGACTTGATTCCTATTATGAGGTTTGTGATGTATCTGCCCGTCGTGCAGGATATTGTAAACCTGAAACTGATGAAGAAAAGGCTTCAAAGGTTACTTTAGATGAATTAATTGCATCAAAAAACTATTCTCATCCAATTGAGCGTTTCGTGTTTAATGCAACACCTAATTATACATATGCTATTGAAAAATCTGGTATTTACTGTATTGTAGCTCATGCAAATTATATTCTTCCAAAAGAAGATCAATATGTCCCACCCCCTCTTCTTTTAAATGTTGATTGGCGACAACATTATGGACAGTTAAGACTTGCTGATTTTCAAAGAATGTTACTTTCATTCTATTTAACTTTTGCGTATGGAATATATTTCCTAATTTACACTGGTTTAACTTATCAACATATTTACAATGATAAATCAAGCGGATTTTCCATTGATTCATTAAAAAGTATGAGATTCATGTTTCAGTATAAAATTTTATCGTTCTTAGCGGGTATGTTCATAGTTCAATTATCAACGTTAATAAATTATATGTATATGAATCACTATGGATATTATTCTTCAGCATTTATGTATTTGATTTTTGGTACAATGGTATTAGTACCTGGTATCTTATTAACAATTTGGGTTGTCTACAATTTGATGTTATTTTCAGCAGGTGCATGGGTTGATTCCTTAGATAAATCTAGTAAAAAGGTTTTAATTGCTAGAGTTGTTTGCATTACTTTATTATTTGAATCGTTATTACAGTTTATAAATAGTGGATCCATTTATTCATTATTTGATCCTTATGAACATGGATACGCATATCAGATGATCTTTATGAAATTCATTATCACAAGTATTGTTTGCCTCATTTGGTCCTTTTATACTATCTATAACATTGAAGATAAGCAAATTAGAAACCTATATGCTAAAACAGTGTTAGTTCTTGGTGTTGTGTTTTCAGGATCGATTATTTTCAACATGGTTAGCCGTTCGCTCACAACGGCTTACATGACCTCCTTTGCGCAGCTTATAGCAGTGATCATAGTGTCCCTCCTATGGAAGGACATATTGTTTCAAGGTGCTCGGTTGTCTCTTTAATCATTGAATTCAGTTGTTGCATTTGTTCCTGTTAGGATTTGGAGACTTAGACACTTGCGTAACTGAAGCACTTTAATACATTAGATATTGTGAATGCTAATTGTAAAGGCTTCAGACATCCCTAGAATTAGATTATTTTGTATAATCATAATGTAAAATCCATATCTGAGTTAGTTTTAGAGGTTATAAAATAGAATAAATAAAGTGGTAAAAGTACCTCTACGTATACACAAAATATTGGTTATGATCATAAAGTAATAAAACAACTTTTGATTCTGTTTTATTAATGAAATGGCCTGGTAGAGATCTTATATTTAGCTGTATACATGTACATAAGACAAAAAGTTAGGTTTTAACTTGAGTTTTATATTTAACATTGCGTACATTACAATACTTCAACGATGACCATTATTATTTCAATATATTATCAATATTCATTATTTATTTAATTTTGTTGGAAATTTAACAGAACTGTAATAACGTAATAATCAGTTTAATTATATAAGTATATAGAAATCGAGAATAGTAAAAAGTGGGAATGGCTTCCTATATAGGAAATTAAATTAGATTATGTATCACCTTATACTGACGATATTAGTCCCGTTTAGTGAATTATGCTCAGTATAACTCTAATCATTTTGACAAATTTAACATTTTTCTTTTATTTTTACAATAATTAATAGGATATACAAGAATCAGTACAATATATTTAAATAAACAAAGTTCAATTTATTGTATCGAAGACCAAATTATGAAAGACATCAAACTTCCCTGTTAGCTCAGTCGGTAGAGCGTTCGGCTTTTAACCGAAATGTCCAGGGTTCGAGCCCCTGATAGGGAGTTTTATTTTTTTATTTTTCCTTTCTTTGATCTTGCCCTTTTTTCTTTAATTAACTTCAATGGAGGAAGCAACAACGCTGGAAGATACAAGTTATAAATCACAAAAGAAATTGAATAACGGAATCTTTTTATTCAAGGAGAATCAGATTCTTGATTTCACTGATTCGGATAACCAGAATTCACCTTTTGAGCAAGAACAACAACAACAACAACAAGATAATGATGATGATGAAGAAGATCATATTAAACATACTATTCTAAATGATGTTTATCTTTCAGATGATGATTCAGATGATGTTGATTATGATCCATTATTGTCATCAGATATAGACGAAGATCAAGGGGTATCAGAAGTTGATGAAAATGCTCAACCTTTATTTAATAGTAAGGAAACTACACCCGATTTTATTTATGAATTTGATACTGACGATTATGAAGACTTCGATAATACACAATATGCTTTTGAACCAATTAAGCAGAGGCGAGAATTTTACAAACTGAGCTTGAATTCATTACCTTATGTTATTCTAATATTTTTTACACTATTACTGTGTTATAATATGACGAATTTATTTTCAATTAGCCCAATTTCAAATATAAACGAAAATAAAAATATTGATACAGTGCTGAATCATAAATTGTTAATTTTAAATGATCAAGTTAATCAATTAATGTTAATGAAAAATGAAATATATGCTTTAAAAGATCAACTAAATTCATTAAATAAAAATCAATTTAATACTCTAACTTCAACTGTTACAGTGAATAATCACGGTCATAAACAAATTCAACTAATATTAAATAAACTCAATGATTTGGAATCTAGAATAAATCGAGGTATAGAAACTGAAATTATTCAATTGCCTCCAAAGATTCAAAATAATAAACCTCCAACTACGGTAAATAATAATATAAATAAGAAGGTTATTAAATCAACCAATCCAATAGTTAAATACTTTAATATTGCAAACCAATGTGAAGTTGATGTTTCCTTAACAACATTACCAGTTCAACATTACCAAAAGATTAGAAAATCTATTGCGTCAAAGGTTATTTATGGTTACACAGATTTAGTTCGTCGAATTAAATTAAAATTTTTGAATAAATCACAGAATTCAACTTGGTGGCAAGTGATAACTGGTAAAGGTAATCAACCAGTCTATAACTTAAACGTTACAAATTCTCCACTGAATGTTTTAAGAGAGGATGAAAGACTTCAATGGATTAATAAAGTTAGTGAATTACCAGTTTATCTGACTTTGAAATTTAATGACGGTGTTAAATTAAAGGAAATCGGTATTCATCAAAACCTTAATCAATCTATTACTAAGGCCAATGTTAAAATGATGTCATTATTCATTCAACCTTTAAAGGATATTAAAATATTAAGAAATGAAATTAAACATGAAATAAACCAAGATATTAATTTTTTAAAATTTGGTAATAGATTAAAAAATTGGGTAAGATTAAGCGAAATGGAATATAATATTCATCTTGACCAAGGGTATCAAAGTTTCCCATTCAATTATAAATTAATTGAAAACTGGCCAATTTCTAAAATTATGATAATAGTTCATTCTAATTGGGGGGATCCTGATAAAGTTATCTTTGATACTCTAAGGATTTATGAAAATACATCCAATGGGCTCAGACACGCCATTGGTACAGAAAGGGAACCTGAAGAAGATTCAGTACCATTTTTATAATGCTTTTTGTGTGTAGTAAGATTGTACGGGAGAAAAAAACATAATTTTTTATTACGATCGATAGGCCAACAACACCATCATTTGCTTATTCTATTAATATTATTTAGAAGTATGATGTCAGAAGCACCAATTATCACTTCATTATTGGACACAGATCTTTATAAGATCACCATGCAGGCGGCCATTCACAGGTTTTATCGTGGAGTTCCAGCGGAATTCAAATTGACTAATAGAACCCCCGCCAAGAAATTATCTGCAGAAGCATTATCATGGCTAAGGAGCCAAATATCCATGTTGAGTGAATTAAGATTCCAAGACGATGAAATCGAATATTTGAAAGCTAAAGTGGGATACCTTGGTGAAGATTACTTTAATTGGTTGCAAACTGATTTTAAGTTAACTCCAAGTAAAGAAGTTAAATTAAGCGTCAATGATTCTATGGATATAACTTTATTAATCACTGGTGATTGGGATATAGTTTCCATTTATGAAATTCCCATATTAGCTCTTGTCTCTGAGGCTTATTTTAAATTTGTTGATGTTAATTGGACGATCAATGGTTTAACTGCCAGTGATGAAGCCATTATCAAACATGCCAGAGAAAAATCTATTAAATTACTTCAAGCTGGTTGTGTCTTTAGTGAATTTGGTACTAGAAGAAGACGTAGCTCAAGCGTGCAAAGGAATGTTATGAAAGGTATTATGGAAGGTGTTGAACTTTGTAAAAATTCAACTGGTGAATGTCTTGGAACTTCAAATGTTCTTTTAGCAAGGGAATTTAATACTAATCCTATTGGTACTATTGGTCATGAATGGATGATGGGAGTTGCCGCCGTTGCCTTTAGTAAATCACATAATTATGATGCTTATACAACGGCTAACCGATTAGCCATTGAACAATACGTTGGATTAGTTGGATTACCACATGCTGGTTTAGCATTAACTGATACTTTTGGTACCGAAAACTTCTTAAGTCAGTTCAATGAACCTTATATTGGTGCTTATATTGGTATGAGACAGGACAGTGGTTCACCAGAAGAATATGCTCGATTAGTTTCTAAATGGTATTCAAATCATGGTTATTCAGGTAGTACTGCAAAAATGGTTTGCTTTAGTGATTCACTTAATGTTGACAAATGTATTCGATTAAAAGGGGTTTGTGAAGATGAATGTGGCATGAAATCAAGTTTTGGTATAGGTACTAACTTCACTAATGATTTCGATTCTGAACCAATGAATATTGTTTGCAAACTAATTTCTTGTGGTGGAAGTTACGCTATCAAACTTAGTGATAACATTGCAAAAAATATGGGTGATCATGAAACTGTTTTAGGTGTTAAAAGAGCCCTTGGTTACATTGATAAATATTGGGCTGAAGGTGACGAAGTTCATCGCTGGTCTAAATGATTAACTTAATTTGTACTTTAATTTTTGTTGTTTTTGTTAATATTTAAGTTACAATTTTAACAATACATAAAAACTACTATTTACACAGGGAGTCCTCACCATTTACAAATGCCATTTCTATTCATCTAGTCTAGTTTTCTTCTGTGAATTAACATCTACAGTTTCTTCTAATTTCCTTTTCTTCTTTTCCCTCATCTTCTCAAATTGCTTGTGAATGTAATCCTTAGCAAACAATTTAACTTTTTTTTGTCGAGCTTCGTTAAGACCCTTCGGAATTTCATACCCGTCTCCGTGTCTTTTAAATTCCTTCGTTGCTAGAATATGTGAAATATCCTTGGCAAATAGTTTTAAATTATCTCTCCCAATTTGTTCTTCATATTTCTTAATCATATGAGGAACATATTTTGCAAATAAATTAATCCATTTACGTTCAATACTTGAATCCTTCTTTTCTTCATTGGTATCAATAACTGTTGGCTCAGAATTTGAAATTGTAACCTTTGATTTGGCCTTGGCTGCAGTTCTTTCCATGATTGCTTTTTGCTTTTTCTCCCTTTTAAGCTTTTCAACCTCTTCTTCAGCGGCCTTTCTAGCCATTTCTTCATCAACTGACTTTTGCGCTTGATAAATAATATTGGATAACTGAGTAGCGTGATCTTCTTTCATCTTAAAAAGTTTAACCCTTTCTTGTTCTCTCTGTCTTTCAAGTGCTTTGATACGTTCATTCTCTGCATTTTGTCGTTCTTTTTCACGACGCTGTTTCTTGTCCTCTTCACTTTCAAGCTTTTTGGTTTCTATCCATTCTGGTTTCGTCCATGTTGTTTGTCCACTAACTCTATTAAAGTAATATTTTTGGCCTCTATTTGGATCAAACGCCCACTCCCACCCCATTGGTAATGGGACACCATCAACAACTTTATTTGGAGCTAAACTTTTAACATTTATACCTGACCATGGTTTCTTTGCAGATGACGGAGCACTAGGAAGTTTTTTTAAAATAGCTGAAATATCAGTAACAAGTTTACTTCTTCGATTATCAGTGAGTGGTGTTTCAACTGTAGGCGAAGAAGAACTTGGATTCTTTTTTGGAATTCTATATTCAATTTGCAACGTTGACCAATATTGAAGAATATTATTAATTTGTGATTGAATTTCAGAATCATCGACTGATAGCAAAATCCTTTTAAAAGACTCTTCTAAACTACTTGCTTGAACAGAATTCTTAGTTTTGAGTTCTGGCCAATTTTGAAGTAACTTCAAAATTTGTTCAAGTGTTTTCAATTGCAATGAGTCAAACTTATTTTCGCCAGTGCCAATTGAAGATAAAATGACCTTACTGGAATTACCAAGAGCCTTCAACCCATGTAAACGATTCAACCTCTTAAGTAATCCATCAAAATCACTGGTGTTTAATAGTATCCTTTCAAAGATTCTACTAATGACAAGTAAATCCAAATCTGGTTGCATCAAACAACCAACAACCTTAGCAACTTCGTTAATATCTAAGGGATCCAATTCTAAGGACTTGACAAATTCAACATTGACATTGGAATCTATGTTATCCTTGGTGATTTTAACGCCATTACTCTTTTGTTCTTTAATCCATTTCCTTTCATCACTAGCAACAACACCAAGTGCTTCTGTGATCGCATGAGGTAAGAGTCTAACAGATTCACTTTGAGTTTTACCACCTAGCACACCTAAACAATTTGAAGCGCCACAATAACAAGTTTGAGGTTCAGCACCATATCTATCAACATTGTAATCAAAACAAATTTCTTCACCTTTAACAATATCACGTTTGGCAAAGATACCCATTCTATATCTTTTATCTACAACCCACTTGTCAACATATGCATTTGGATCGCAAGAATGATTACAATATCTTGCTAATGAAGCTCTTTTACTTGCATCAATAATTTCATCGTCGTGAATCATCATGAAATAAAAATGTTTCAATCCTTCTTTATCGTATTGTTCCTTTCTGGATTTGTATTCTTCTTGATCAATGATATCACCAATATATTCAATAAGGAATGTATTAGCGGATATATCTATATTTGCTCTCATACCATAACCTTTATTTTCAGTTAAGAAAATTGAAGTATTTGCATACTGACGTTTTTGGAATCGTTGATTCTGACAGTTTTCACCACAATTACAATCTTCATCAGTACATTCAATGTTAGTTAACCGATTAATACAATCCGAATCTTCGCCACAAGCTTTGTTTTTATTTGAAACCTCATCAATTTCTGGATAACAATCACAGGACATTGAATCATCAGCAGCTGAATAAACGTGTTTGAGTCGTGGAATGTACTGGTTTTCTTTTAAAACGACAAACTGAGAGCACACCTCATCTGTTTTGTCCTCGTAATCCAGGAATAAAGTAGGCAATGCCATCGAATACCCTATTGGAAAGAAAGTCCTTTGATGTTTCTGTTAGCATCTTCTCAGAAGCAAATTATCAAATTTTTCAACTTCAGTTTTTTTTTGGGGATAGCTCATCTTTAACAAAAAAAGATGCCAAATGAGATTCACACAGTTCTCTTCATTCGACACTACAAAAAGGAGCTTTGAAGATGACGACGTGGTCTCCAACTCCTCAATTAGTACACGCCAGAGTTGTCAGACCGTTTATTCCTGACAGAGAAAAGTCTCAGCGTTTTTTGAATGCTCTATATCCTGGTGAAGAAGTTTATTTCTTTGAAACCTTGAATGACACTTGGGCTAGAGGCTACACTCTCCACACACCTAAACCTAGTGATTACTCATCTGATGCTGTTGACGTTAAAAGATTACCCAAGAGATCGGCAAATATTTCTGTTTTCCCATTGGCTTGTGTGAAGGTTATTGGACAAATTGAAGTCTCTGAAGAAGATCAATTCTTTTCTACCGAATCTTCAACTCAATTTGAAAATGGCACTGGCTATGATGATTCTGAAGCAGATGATGATGATGATGTTAATTTTGGTTTGGAAAATCAAACTGTCACTCAAATTAAAAAACATCACAGACCTTTATTACCAATCACAGATACTTCCTCCTCCTCTTTTTCAAACAATTTAGCTGAGGAAATCAAATTGACTTTGAAAACTATTTCTTCAACTTTATTCGCCGTTTATTCAAAAAGTAACTTTGAATTCTTCGATAAGTTGATTGGTATTTACAATGAACTCGATGATTTAAGAATTGGCTTAGTTGCTTGTATCCTAACAAAAAGAGAAGAAATGATCAGTAGAAAAAGGATTGCTTATTTAATGAATAAGTTTTCTAAACTCTTAGCTTCTGGTGGTGGATTAATTGATCGAACTCAACATTCTAAGGCTGATATAGATGGTAAGGAATCGATTCTTGCTAGAGATGAAGATTCTGGTGAATTATACTCTTTAGGCGTTGGCCCTGACATTACAAACCCTGCTAAGATTGCTCAATCTCAAGCTTTATCTGCGTTGAGCCCCAACTACCCTTGGGGTCAATCAAGTTCTCCATTAGTGCCTCAAAAGAACGTTAAATTTGATGGTACTATTCCATCGAATATTTTGGTTGATGTTAAACAAGTTGTGGCCACTTCTGCTGTCATTCCCGAAGGTTATGCCGGTATGAGGGCATACATGTATTTGAGAAATGCTAAAAAGATATTAACCGAAGCATTTGCCATTAATATTTCTCCAGACCAAGATCTATCTTTGGATAATTTGGCGGCTGCTTTGTTTACAAATATTCCTGCAACTGCTGTTACTGGTGGTAAAATTTACTTAGTTGCCCTTCTTACTGAAACTATCGCTGAAAAAGGTGCCAATGCTGATCAAATTGAGGTTTATGATGAGTTACCAATCATTAGAAAGGGTATTTGTGCTGGTGTGGCTGATATTTCTCGTATCTTTTCTCGTCGTAAGGGTCACCTTGTTTCTGGCCAAGCTCATAGGTTTTCCATAAAGCTTTTCTCCTCCTTCTTGGACTCCAATAAGCAAGAAGTTAAATTGTTCCAGGGTATGAGTTCTATGATGGCAAAATCAATGACAATGGTTAATAATGGTTGGGGTGAATTGGTGGATCGTATCATTAGTGGCTCTAATAGAGGTGTTGCTATCAATCCTAGAGCTGAGAGATTGATTTTAAGCATCAAGGAATGGAAACTATGTCCAAAGAATAAACGAGTCTTGGAAAGTATCACTGGTAGTTATAATGCTGCCTTGGCATGTATCCCTATTTTAGATTATAGTCCATTGGAAAAGGATACAAGTAAGTTAATTTTGAGGTTGATTAGAGTCAATATTCCGAATTTACCATTAAAGGAAAAAAATTATGTCTCTGTTCACCTTAGAGGTTCTTCTGAAGCTCAAAAGTTTCGTAAGGGTGCTAATGAACAATGCATTAAAAAGTGGAAATTTATATCCACTGCTCCTGAAGAGTACAATAATGAATTGATTATTGTTAGTGGATTCCCCGATATTCCAAATGGCGGCAATGACTTTTTGGTCTTTGATGTTTATTTGAATAAGACTTTTATTGGTACTTCCCAATATCTGGTGAGAAGTAATAGAATTATCCATGAAACCGGTATGTTTGGTAAAAATGTTAAATCTTTAGAAATTATGTCTCATGATAATACATCCAAGGGTACTATTGAATTTGATTGTGAATACGTTGGTAAAAAATACAATATTGATCCAACTACAGATTCTATTTTGAACTGGCAAGTCCAATATGGTAAAGATTTAAGTGCTAACGAAGCTTCATTTATCGAGACTTTGCATAATGTTAAACGTTTAAACCAAAATGTTTTGATTGGTAATTTCCATGAATTTTGTTCTTCATTAATTACTTCTTTTGCTGCTGCCAGTAGTAATAAATTGGAAGAATTGCAAACTGCTATCTTCGAAGCGTTGATTTTAACTTTAGATATTGCTGTTGCTAGAAATGATGAACATGTTTCAATTTTTGATTCAATGCTCGCTGAACGTTCTTCTAAGTTCCCTAAAGTTGGTGAACTGTTACTTTCTGCTATGACTTCCACATTTAACAAGTTTGATTCTGAGTGGACATCAGTTGGCAGGGCTCTTTGTAGAGTTTCTATTTTGGTTCTGAAGATTATTGTAAGGTGTTTTAGCAATACAAGTGCTTTCCAATATGAGGCCATCGAATTTTCAAAGTCTACTGCAAAATTCCTTTCTAGTGGCAAGGATACATTAATATCTGATCAATTGTTAATTATTGAAGCTTTAGAGTTGTATTTAGAAACTTTCAAACCATGGTTTAGTAGTTCTGAAGTAGTTGATTTTGCAATTTCTTGGATTGATTCCAATTACTTGCATGGATTGGGTGTTTTACCAGATGAAAATGCAAATGCCCTAGTTAATAGAAAAAGAGCTAAGGAACATTTTTATATCATTGAGAAGTTGCTCTTTGTTAACCGTTTGCTTAACAGTTTCCTAGTTTCATCGGGAAGTCCTGCTGATAGAGAAAAAGTTTTGAACAGTGCTTTGAGTATTTCACTCTCAGTTATCACTTCTGATACTATTGACTTAGAATGTTCCAGATTGTCTTTAGGTATTTTGTTATCTGTTTGTCAATCATCTATGGGTATTGACAGACTATTCTTTGATGATTCTTGTCAGCTGTATTTTGTTCTTATCAAGTGTCTACCTTTACTTTCTGCTCAATTTATTAGATATCACAATTATTGTAAAAAGAAGAAATTGTTACATCCTAAGAGAGTCTATACTGATTTATTTCCATGTGTTTATCCATTTAACGAATATACAATGGATTCCATTGTTGATGACTCCGTGTTTGTGGAAGTACTTGTTGAATTTACTATTATTCTGTCATACATTTCTAAGATACTTGAATCCAATTCTTCCGAGTTTTTGAAATGGGATGAAGCTTCAAAGACTAATGCCTACAGTTCCATTGAGTCCAATTTCAATTTTCCAAAGTTATCTTCAATTGAAGCGGTTTCTTTATTAATTTCTGTGACAAATGAGCTAGCTAACGCTCAATATTATCCAAGTCATATTTGGCTTTCTCTTCATTCTATTGCACTTGAAGCTTCATTCTTGATTTCAAAGTTACTTGAAAACTATATGCCTCCACCAGATTCTTCTAATTTGTCTTTGTGGAACACATTTATGCAGAACATGTTAATGATTGCAACGGCTAAGCCAAGTTCTCTTGAACAATTAGAATTCACTCCAAAGATGGCATCTTTCTTATTAATTGGTGATTTACGTTCAAAAATTTCTCTTATTGTTAATACTACGTGGAATTCTTTGAGTGCAGAATCATCCTTAGAAAATAAGGCTAGGTTCCAAATTGAAAAGTTTGGTGGTCTACAAGGCCAAATTCTTTCAATTGACAATTATAGATTGTTAAACAGATTATTTTTATTTTTGATGCAAAGGTCAAAGGCATGTTTGATCATTGGTAATAAAATCTTATGGTCAATCTTTGTTACAGAGATTTTACAAAAGGAGTCATTGTTCGATTTAGAAAAGGAAAGTGTTGTTGCATTGTACGACCTTTTCGAAAGAAAAAATAGGTACACTCCACAATTTACCGAAATCAACACCTTTATCAACTCTATTCAAAAGTTTTCTAAAAAGATGGATTCAGAAGATGCGGATATTGCAGAAGTTAATAAGCTCATAAACACCCTATCCCGCTATCTTGCTTCTCTTTCTGAATTGAAGAAGATTCCTAATGGAGACGAATTTGATGATGATCGTACTTTCCATAGTTTGTGCATTTCTAGCTTCTTAATGAACGTTGACAGACCAGAGATTTTCCAAAGCTTCATTCATGAGCTGTGCGAAAAGAACTTAAGTAAGAACAACTTTGTTCAAGCTGCATTGAGTTTAGAATTGCTTGCCAATACCTATGATTGGGATATTAATATTTACTTACCAGCTTGTCAACAACCAAAATTACCGAGTCAGACTGCATTTAAGAGAAAAGCTGATTTATTTAAGATCATTGCGAACAACTTTGCCAAGGGTCATAAATTAGAACAAGCTATTGACGTTTACAGTGAAATGTTAGAGGCTTACATGTCTATCAACTTTGATTTAGGTGGCCTTTCATTTTGTCATTCTGAATTAGGTAAGCTATATGATGCATTGCAAACGGTTGACAGATTGGAGTCTACATTTTTTAAAATTTCATTCATCGGTCTTGGATTCCCTGAAGCTCTTCGAGGAAAGGAGTTTATTTATGAAGGTTTGCCATATGAACATATTACTAGTATCAACACCAGATTAACTAGATTGTATCCTGGTTCTAAGATTATTAGTAACGACGCCGAAGCTGCTAGATTACTCAAGGAAACACCACTTGGTAAATTCTTGCACGTTAAGACTGTCAACTTAAACAAGAAATCTGGCTCAACTGAACTGTCGTTTATGGCTAAACAATATGTTGAAAATAAGAATTTAAATACTTTCATTAATACCAGAAGACTTGCAGGTGCTTCCTCTATTGCCAACTTATGGACAGAAGAAACCACATACACCACATACATGACATTCCCAACTTTGATGAACAGATCTGAAATTAAGAGTGTCAAGGTAGTTAAGATTCCTCCTATTAAGAATGCTATTAAATCATTATTGAAAAAAAATGAAGAATTGTCCAGTTTGGAGTACTTAATTCATCAAAACTTGAAAGACAACATCAGCTTAGAATCCATTGCTTCAAGTTCTATGTTTCATACTTTAACAAGAATCTTATCAGGTACTGTTGATTCTCCTGTCAATGGTGGCGCTGGCGAATTTAAGATTTTTTTAAATGGCTCTGGTGATATTGACAAGGGTGAATCCGATGAAGAATTCTCTCGTGATTGCATTGTTTTGAGCCATTCTTTCAGAATGTTGTCTCAATTATTGAATAGTTTATTAAAACTTCATGGATTGATCGTTCCTGCAGCTTTGAAATTACAGCACGATTCGATGGAGGAATTATTCAAAAAGAATTTTGCCTTTGAGATTCAAGAACAAGGATTAGATGTAACTACTCCATTGAATTACGCTCACCTAATGTATTCGTTGACTGCGACTAATGCTCATTCAAAGCATAGACAATCACACTACGATAATGGTTCTGAAATTAGTACTAATTTTTTTGGCAGTCAACTTACTAGAACTTCATCTCATAATACTATTAGCAGTGCAACTAGGAGACCATCTTCTATCAACAGTTATCAAAATCAAAACCATAATAATTCCCAAGGTTCTTTAACTGGTAGATTGAGTGGTCTCTTTTCCTCTGGTAGAGATGACACTAGTACTAACATGAGTGAATTTTCTCATGCCGATGAATCATTCCTTACTAGAATTTCTGGTACTAACAATTCAACGAGCAAGAAAATTGGTTTTAAGAAGACCAACATTTTAAATTACAAATAGAGTATTAAATCATTATTTTGATTATTATTTTGTTAGTTATTTTTAGAAGAGAGAAAAACCTTTGTTTAACAGAGTTTTGTAACTGTTATATCCTGAAGATAACGAAAAAATTACTGCACATCATAAGTTTACTGATAACACTAACTGGTCCCTGAGTTAAAATTGATACCAATCAGATTACATAATATTTTCCACATCATATGTTGATGAATCACATTTAATGGTATGAATCTTAAGTTCAGTTAAAAATGAAAAATAAGTAATTCTAATAATATGAATATATCACTAATTTATTTCTATAATGAATAGATTAATCGACTACGTTGATAAATTGCCATTAGAGCTTGCTATAAAAGTTTGCAATGAATGTTTAAGTTTATGCTCAGACCAGAGTTTATCTTTTCAATTAAGAAAAGATTTTCCCATTGTGTTCTTTTTGCCATTTTTATATAACGTTCACGTAGAATCATATTATTTAGAATGTTTTAATGCTGCTGGATCCGGAGTTAAAGTTTATTACGAAGAAACAAACTTTTTAACTTTGAAGCAATTATTAGCAAATGGTATAGAAATTGGAACGCTCGAAATAAGAACAGATGAACACTTGGGAACTGATATATTGAACTGTTTACTTGACTCCTCTGATAATATTAAGTTGGATATGTTACCTTATTCGCATTTTTATTTCTTTCAAGAACATAAGGAAAGCAATTTCAAGATTGTTGAATTGACTATCGATAATAGTGAACTATTTGAAACTATTGAACTATTATTGGAAGACAATATCAAATTTCCCAACTTAAGGAAGATAAAAATTGCCATATCTGATACTATTTCAAATATGTGGATCAAGAAGTTAGTTGAAAGTATAGCCAATAATTGCTTTGGGAGTAATCACCAAATTTTATGTATTCACTATTGGACGCTTGCAAATGTAAAAGACATAATTAGGTATATTACAACCAGGAATATGATCGGTAAGTTAGAATGTGGTTCAGTCAGATATGTACCAAAAATCTCCCTAGTCATTAACAATATTGACACAATGCTGGCCTTGAAAGAAACATGTTACATAAATTTCAAGAATATTATCGAATTAACAGTTGGGACTCTTTCAGTAACCGGAGTTAAACTGGTTGAAGAACACTTACCTTTTATGTGTAAACTTTCATCAATAACAACGTATTCAAAACTCAATATTGAAAGATCAATCAAAGAGGGAACGCTGGTTCGTTTAAAACAATTGAAGGACTTTTCCAGCCAAGGACAGTTGCCAATATCTTTAATCAATAATATCCGTCTGCCAAAACTCGAAAAGTTGTCACTAAGTATAGCACAGTTACCTGAAGGGAAACTATTTCATATCCCGCCAACTCTGTTAACACTTCATTTAACTAACTATGGAGTAGGATCCACCAACTTTAGCTCTATAAATTTTTCAGAAAGTTCGCTTAAATCACTCTATGTATCCTTGTCTGGAAAACATAAAGCTGTTGAATTTCAAAACCTTTCTTCAAGGCTAAGCAATTTTGGAATTTTTAATATTGAACACACCAATAGTGAAATTGAAAAGATAAGTATTCAAAAGGAGTCATCAATTGAAAACTTACAACTTCAATTTCCTGCTTACCGGTTTGTCAAAGTCTCTGTATAAGTTTGTAAACAATTTGTATACAAGACTCCAGAGCAAAGTGAATTAAAAATGTTTAATTGTCAGAATAAGACAAAGCGACAATTAACTTTCCACTAAATGCAATTATATCAATTTCATTAAACAATTTTTAAACACTACTTGGAAGATTTAAATTTTTGTTTTCCATTTTTGCTTTGAAAGTAATATAATATTGTAGATTATGAAATAAATGAGAGTAAAAAAATATCAACACTTTTGAAGTCTATTTTGTTCAAACCAATAATGGACATCAATAGCGAATCTGACAGGGCTCAATTGCTTAGTTTCTACCAGTTAAAGACTTTACAACCACAGAGTTATACAAAGGATACAATTGTGTCGTTTTTGGATAAGGATTATACGGATGAACCAGCCGGCGCTATTCCAAAACCAATTGTCAACAAGCTACTCTCCGAGAGCAACAATGCTCCAAAGGAAAGCTTATGCGATGCCTCAAATGCATATTCTCATGCATCTTCAGATTTTAAGGATCCTCTAGGGTTTTCAGGAAATATTAAAGAGCTCTTACTTGATATGGATGTTATTGAAGATACAAGAGATCCACAACTTAATAAATACATGGTTAATTCAAAATCCTTTAACCCAAAAGTGTTTTTATCTACAATTCATGCCGATAAGAGTCCAGATGAATTGAAACGTGGTATCGACTATCTTAATCATGATATAGAAGCCTCAAAGCCTGAACTACAAAAATTGATCACTTCGAACTTTGAGAAGACCTTAAGTGTTAAGAATTCCTTGGATAATGTGTTTTCTGAGTATAGTAATTCAGGCTTGAATTCCAAACTAGAACATTTAGAAGATGAATTAGCTGTTGCAAGTAATTTATTTGATCAATTATTAAATCCAGTTCTACTTCAAATTTCAAAGGAGGATCAGATTGCGAATGCGTTGAAACAGGTGGAGATAAATAAGGAATTTTTAGATTTACCAAAGAGAATTAACCAATATGTTGAGAATGATGATTTTGATACTGTCGTTGAAGAATATCGTATTGGTCAGAAAATGTTTCTTAACCTTAAAACTAAATATCCACTGAGTTCATTGTATCCAAAGGTTTGGTCTAAAATTCAAGAAATAATTGAAGGATATAAAGAATCAATGTTTACCAGGTTGAATGCTATTCATCTTGAGTCCATAAGCTCTAATTTTCAAAATCGAATAAACCAAAGAAATACTAACTTTGTTAATCTTATTAAAAGGATTATTATTTTAGGTTCTGATAGAAGTCCAATCAGAGAGTTTATTAAAGGGCAATATGATAGAGGTTTAGAGAGGTTGAATAACGGTCTTAGTGTTATTAAATATGATAAATTAATTAATGCAAGAAAGGGTATTATCAGTGCATATGAACTAGATCAGTCAAATGAAGGATCGCTGGGACAACCAGAAAGACTAACAAACACAACTATGAATAAAATCTTTGGTATTATGTCGAAACAGAATTTCAAATCTGAGCAGCTTGATGAACTATATACAACAATAGATTTACCTTTAGTTGTTGAATTATGGGGGTTCATTTTAGCATATGTTAACGATGTCACTATTAATGTCATAGAGAAGAAGATTTTTAAATTTGAAAGTATCTTTAAGTTCTTCATGAATGATTTTGGTGATTTATTAGATGCAAAAACACAAAAGGAAAACGAAATGCTTCTACATATTAATGAAGATGATAAACTTCAAATGAGAGAATTCTTTTGTAAGATCATTTCCAAGATATGTGGAAGATTGAGTTATATTTTTACATGTACCAGAGCTGATTTAGACAGGGCTATTAGTTTAGGATATGAATATGGTCCTGCCGTTGTGTTTCCACCGACAAGTGAAAAGAACTACGATAATATAGAATCATTTGGGTTTATTCCACCCCATTCCAACTCAATCTCAGGTGTCTATTTTATTGTTGATTTACATAACAAGATATACAAAACATTTTCAGAAATGCAGCTAGGATCACATATTTTCCATTCGGAAAAGCTTCAAGAAACACTGCAAAATACACCCATTGGGATTAATAGAGATGCGATTATAGGATCTCTGTGTTTATTAAATGAAGATATGAAATCCCTTCCATCGATGGAAAACTGGGTCATGTCTGACATCAACGAAGGTTGTACCAAATTTCCTGAATTTGTTCTAACATTCTATCAAACATTCCTTGGTAAGTTACAACAGTTAAGAGTGTATGACGATGCAGCATTGGGTTTAACAGCATGGTCATTACTTCAACGCGCATTAGCTACCCTAGTTGAATCATTGGTTCAAGTTGTAGGTGAAACATGTCAATATGATCAGAATAAGTCTGACTTCTATCATCTTTCTGTTATTGCTAATTTGAAATTACTTAGACGAACCACTGTACCAAGTATTTTAAAAACATTTGGTGAAGCTTTTGATCAAACTTTGTATTTGTCAAAGGATTTGGAAATATACAAGGAATTGAAGTCTTACGAAGATATGTTCTTTGAACAATGTGTTACACCATATACGATCACCATTAAAGATATAGTTAGAGATTCGATTATGATGATTCCAGAGCATTCCAAGGATTTATCTTCAAAAATTGCAGCTGATGAATTTATCCCAGTTTCTGGGTATATAATGAGAGTGTTTGGTTTTATTAATGCGGTGAAATCGAAATCACTGAAATGGCATGCAAGCAAGGCACAAATTCTTGAAATAGAAATGACTTTATTGAATCAGTTCATTAAGAAAGTTGTTGACTCTTTGACATCAAAATTCAGTAAGGAGGTTGCTACTCAAATTGCTATTGACTTAGGACTGATCAAGGTTATTATTGATAAGTTTAATTCTATTTTCAAGAATGTCATTGACACAAAGAAATTAAACGCTGCCAACAACACATTTTCAAGGGGAATTGATGTGAAGATATTGCAGAGGAATCTATCTGAGAACATCAACGCTAACATGGTTCTTATCAAGTGTATCTTGGAGATTTGATGCTTTACACTGCTTGCTATCATGAGCACTTTTGAATAGGCCATTCTGAAATCCTCTTCTCGCTTTAATTTTTACTACTTGTATCTTCTTTACTAAGGACTAAATCATGTTTAGAAACATATTACGGCATCAAACCGGTGCCACCGTACGCCAATATGGCATGCGAATGCAGTCTACATTTACAAAGCCTCAAACGCGTCCTAGAAATCTAGTTGGTGGTGGTCTGCTCGCTCTGTTTGCAGGTGGACTAGCAGTTGACAGTGATTTTAGACAAAGGACGTATGAAACCCTACTGGTAGCGGAAAGAGTTGGAGTGGTTACAGTTGCAATTGCCAAATGTTTTAGTCTCTATTTATGGACTTTGAATTCTAGTTATGACACTGAAGAAGATTATTTAACAGCATTGAGTGAAACACATCAGAAGGCAGCAGATACTACATTATGGGCCATTAGAAAGAATGCTGGTATTTATATTAAACTTGGTCAACATCTTGGTGCAATGACTTATCTTTTACCTTTTGAATGGACTAATACTATGGTGTGTTTACAGAGTGAATGTCCAGAATCTGACATTGAAGAAGTTAGAGAAATGTTTGAAAATGATACTCAGATAAAGTTTGATGATTTCTTTTCAAGTTTTGATTCAACACCGATTGGTGTTGCATCATTGGCTCAAGTTCATAAAGCAGTTTTAAAGGAAAATGGACAAGAAGTAGCTGTTAAGTTGCAACATCCATCATTGGCCAAATTCGTCCCACTTGATGTTAAATTAACTAAAATGACATTTGATATGATGTACAAGGTGTTCCCTGATTATTCACTAACATGGTTAGGAGATGAAATGCAAGAATCTATTTTTGTGGAATTGGATTTCAGATATGAGGCTAAAAATGCAAAGAGGACTGCCGATTATTTTAAAAATTACGAACGTTTAACTGCTATTAGAGTTCCTGAAGTTTATACTGCCCTTCCTAGAGTTCTTATCATGGAATTTATTGGTGGTGCTAGATTAGATGACCTCAACTACATTGATGAACATAAGATTTCTAGAGCTGAAGTTTGTGGATGCTTAGCACATCTTTTCAACAATATGATTTTCCAGTCAGGGTTTGTTCACTGTGATCCACACCATGGGAATATTGCAATCAACTACTTAGAGAAACCTAGAAACGGCCATAATTTTGAAATTGTTTTGTATGATCACGGATTATACAGAACAATCCCCAATCAAATGAAAGTTGATTATGCTAAATTTTGGTTAGCATTAATTGACAAAGACCAAAAAACCATGAAAAAGTATGGCACTAAGTTTGCAAAGATTGATGATGACCAATTTCCAATTCTTGCAGCTGCTATCACTGGTAGAGACTTTGAGCATGCTACTACAGGTCAAATGATGGATGAAGAAAGATCTCAAATTGAGATTGATAGAATGAAGGAAGCTATCGCACAAGAGAACGTTTTGTTTGATTTGATGTCACTTTTAGCTACTGTTCCTAGAATTGTTTTATTAATCTTGAAAACCAACGATCTTGTGAGACACTTGGACGAATGCCTCCAAAGTCCTTTAGGTCAAGAGAGGACATTTTTGATCATGGCCACATACTGTGCCAAGACTGTTTTGAAAGACGACCTTCTTCAAAATGGCCGATTACATAGACAATGGAGTCCAAAATGGCTTAGTGGGGCTTTCAGCGCATGGTGCCGCTACTACAAGCGTGGTTTCCAGCTTCTGTTCTACGACCTGGCGTTCTATTTGCGTCAAAGCTTCAATAAATTTACATGTGATTACGTAATCACCTAATGATTCTTACCCTGTTTAAATATTTCAAAGAGTTAAACATCTTCGCACTTTTTTTGTAATAGAGGTAATAGAGTGTTGAGCGCATACACGTCTTAATCACATATAATATGAACCACCAGAACGGTCCTAATACCGCTGGTACAGGGTTTTCCAAGACAAACTATTTTCAGAACAATGGTTTAAACAGGCCGCAGCGAAATCAGCCTTGGAATCGAAGTAATACAGGCCAGACACGCCCCAATACGAAACCGTTCACTAAACCAAACAACAGCAATAATGTACAAAACAACAACAATCAAAGGTCGTTTCAACCAAAGAATAACAATAATTGGAATGCTGCTAAACCTATACCAAAGAAGCCACAAAAACAACAACAAAGAAAACTGCAGAATAACTTCAATAATCCTGCAACCATAAAAACAAATACTCCTACTGCTAACGTTAGCAAAGATGGTGGTATTGCAGTTAATAGTTCATCCAATTCCAATGTAAAATCTAAAAGTTTTGAGTCTAAATTTATGGGTAGTCTCATTTCTGATCCATCTCAATTAGGATTTGCCAAAATAAAACATAAATCAAGGCCAACACCAAAGTATTTATTAAAGGAACAGGTTCTTTTTGATAGCTCATCGTTTATTTCCAATCAATGGGATAAACAAAATCAAATAATGTTACAGAATAGAGAACAGCAGTTCGTTGGCGACTCTCAGGTGTTATTTGAAGAATTTCAAAGTCATAGAGAAAAGGAAAGAAAGATGATGGAAAGTTTAAATTTAGTTGATAAAGAAAACGCCAAAAAATCACTTAATGACGCTATTGTCTTCAGAGGTTCATGTGAAGATATGTGTCCAACGTATGAAAGAGTTGAACGTGTTTATAAAAATCAAGTTTCAAAATGGGAAAAGGATCCTCAAAGTGGTAAAATATCAAGAAATTTTGCTTTGAAGACATTCATGAGACCATCTGGTCAAGCGCCACCGTTACCATCTGATGTGAGATCACCAAGAGTTTTACAACATGCTTTAAATTATATTATTGAGAATTTATTACCGAAGCTACCAGAATCTCAATCCTTTATTTGGGATAGAACTCGTTCAATTAGACAAGATTTCACGTTTCAAAATAATTACTCAGGTTATGAGTCCATCGATTGTCATGAAAAGATTTGCAGAATTCATATTCTTTCTTTGCATGTGATGTCAGGTTCCGACGATCCTGATTATCAACAACAACAAGAAGTGGAACAACTTAACAACTCCTTAAAAACATTAGTTAATATGTATGATGATGTTAGAATGAGAGGTGGGTCATGTCCTAATGAACCTGAATTTAGGGCATATGAACTTATTATCAAATTAAAAGACTTAGAACTTGAAAGAAGTATTCAAAATTTACCTTCACAGATTATCAATGATTCAATTGTGCAAAGGACTTTAATGTTAAGGGGCTTAATCAATCATGGTATTGGTGGATGGAATTTATATACAGAATTCTTTAAATCTATTCTAAATGCATCAAAAACTCCATTTTTACTAGCATGCTTAGCTGAAATACATTTTAACGAAATTAGGTATAATGCATTTAAGGAACTGTCTAGGTTATACCACAGTAAATCTAAGAAATTTCCATCAATAGAAAGTGTATGCCTTCAACTAGGCTATGGGTCTGTTGACCTATTATTAGGAACATGCAAATTTTATGGTATACCAATTATAAAAGACGAAGAGAACATTTCAAGATTAAACTTATCAAATTTTAAAACTGCATTTAAGCCATCCCAAAAGCAAGCTTATACTTTACAAATAAATAATATGATTGGTGGAAGATCCATGCAACAAATAATTAATTCAGGTATTACCAATGTTAAATTAAAATTATCAGAGCCTTTACCAGATGTTGAAATTGCAAGACAAAGTTTTAAAGAGGCTGCTGAGAATACTGATTTTATCAACAAAGTGTTTTCTAACACATTAGCGGGCAGTAAATTATTAAATACTTTCAAAAGCAATCCAAATTCATTGACTGTGGGGTCATTGGACAATACCGGTGGTAATACTTTTGGTCAAGCTCAGTTTAACTTTGAACCACAACAGCCTAATATTAGTTCAGCGTTCGGTTCTCCAGCTCCAGTGATGGCTATTAATTCAAATACCTTTGGTCAACCTACATCATTGAATCCAAATACTAGTAGGTTTGAAGTTACAGATACTTTTAATGGAGCTCAGAAGGCAAATAATAACGTTTCCAATAGCTTTAATTTTACTGTTATACCAAATGCTAATCCAACAAGTGCCTTTGGTGGTAATAATACCACGTCATTTTCATCAAATAATCCATTAATGTCTGAAAAAACTTCTAAACAAGAAAAATATCCAATTCCTAATTCCTTTGTTGAAAGTTCCATGCCTCAAATGGCTCCTCAAACAACATCCCCATTTTATGGATTTCCAAAACAAGATACAAGAAAAGAAGATACCGCTAAACCTGTGAATAATCAATCCAATAGAGAGGAGGCCGCTGTTGTTATTGAAGACAAACCAAATGTTATTGCACTAGTGCCAGAAAAAACTAAGAAGAAATTAGTTGATACTGAAGGATTTGAAAATGCTGCTCATAAAGAGGTTTCTATTTTACTCGAAGATTTCATTGACCGTAAAATGAAGGAGATTATTCAAAGTAAGGTAGATATTGAACGAACAAAGCGACAAAAATCAAGGGAGTTGAAAGCCAGGGAAGAAAGGAACAAGATGCTCCATGAATTGACAGAGGAGTTATATCATGCCTTTGTCAATGAACAAATTTATTTAAATGTTCTTGAAGGTAAAGCCAGAGCTGTCACTAATAAATCTTTGAAATTGAACGCGTTGAAGTTATTGAAGGAAGCAGGACAAAGGAGTTTGGAAAAGAAGAGGGTTAAGGATGCTAAGATCAATGAAATCAACGAGTTTAATAATTCTATTGTTGTTCCATGGAAATCAAAATCATGTAATAATAGTATTATGATGAATGATAGTGAAATAAGTAAAAAAGACTCCAATGTTTCATTTTCATTTTCAATGCATTCAATGATAGGTGATACAATCACAAAGATGTTTAATAAAGTTCAAAGTGAAAGAAATTTGAATATTTCATTAGTGTTAAGAGATCAATTAAGTTTGACATCTGAGTGGATTTGTCAGCATTTAAATTTTGTATTACCATCACAAGAAAAATCAACAATTATCTCAGAATCTGGGAGTACATTAACGATTAATAAATTAACTGATGATTTTAAGGCAAAGGAATATTTTAAAGACATCAATAGTGTTATTTTACAAGTTGGTAGTATACCAAGTGATGATAATAATATGTTGGTTGAAAATTTGAAAAGGGATGGGATTGTCATTTCTAAATTATTTGAATATTTAAAAAAGTATTCAAAATTTAAAAATTTTGGTCTTGTTGTTGTCTTTGTGGATAATTTTGATATTAAACTATCCTATTCTGATGTTATTTATTACCTTGGCTTAAGGAAACATATGGAAAACAATATTAGTATTGGCTACATTGATTTAACAAAATTGAATTGTAATTTAAAAGTTGGTGGAAGTTTGTCAATTTTAAATAAAATGAGATCAATGTTTGATCAAATAATTGAAAAGATATTGAAAAGGGTAATTGAAGCTGATGTTAAAGATGAAGAAGTCGAATTGGAGGTTAATTCAAATACGGAAAATACTACAATTGGAGCCAATGGTAAATCATTAATTGATTTAATGGTTAATCCCATGAATAAAGAATTGGTAGAAAGATATAAAAGAAAACGCAGTAGACAGATAAATGATATTATGGAAGCTACAAGGGTAAAAACTAGGAAAAGAGGGGCTTTGAGTAATTTTAATACTACCTTGGATATGAGTCAAGCAAGTAGAATTCAATCGACGGATTTGAAAAATGAATTGAATGAACTTGAAGCTCTAGCAAATAGTGTTTTAAAAGAGTGAATGCGAAGAACACTATCGTTATGAACATTTTTTTTGTATTATAGGATATAAATGACATTTAGAAATAAGTAAAAGGACTTAATATTAAACGTGGATCAATTAATTAAAGAGGTCATAAATTGCCTGGTCAATTAGTTCATCCTTAGAAGCGAAGACGTTATTAGTAGGGCTCATGTCGACTAAACCATAATCAAATTCAAAATCCTGAGTACCATTAGCAGCAACCCCCTGTAAAGAATCAAAAGTTGGTTTTTGATTGTCTGATTCATCAATTTTATTATAGATATTTAACCAAAAATCATCATTTGGAGAAGGCTTCTCCATTAAACCATCAATGATTGTATCAAAAGGAGTGTTTGATAGAGGTGAGTGATTTGAAAATGTTGAGAAGTTTAATGGGTTATATCTTGGATCTTCATCACAAATATTCCTTTTCAATCTATCTAGTATAGCAATTGCAAAATCAGAAGGTTTTGTTCTAGCGCAAAAGTTATTAACTTTAATCAATTCATTTAAAGAACTTAGATCATCCTTAGTAAAGAATTGAATGAAATTAAATAATTTTGATTGTTCTTCGAAAGAAAGCAATCTTTCTTTCAACAATTTTAAAATGAATTTATGAGCTTTCAACAGTCTCCAAGCATAAAAATATTTTGAAGATAAAATAGTTAACGTAGAGATGTAATATTGATCAGTAGATTCCAATAAACAATCCCTAAAGTAGCATAATGCACTTAATTTACTTCTAACCTCAGGAGTTTGTTCCATTTCTTCAAAATGTTTTCTAGCAATTAGAGTTTTAATTGAAAGTGTAATTAAAAGGAACCAAGATTTATGAACAGCAATTTGAAGAATTGGTGTGATAAATATATCAAAACCAGTACCAAAATAATCTTGAGAATGACAAGTTAATTGATTAAAATTTGATAGAATGTACATCATATTGGAAACTAATTTAAATAAAACGAATTTTGAACCAGCAACATTCCTTTGTTCTTCCAAATATAAAATAATTTGAAACAATATTGGTTCCAATATTGATAAAGCATTAACATATTCAACTGTATAGATGGTTTTTTCGATTTTACTGGAGTGGACATTATTATGATTTTTTAACATCCAATCCTTCAATGAACCAAATCTAATAAAGAGGGAATTTTCTAATTTGAATGCCTTTGATAAGAGAAATTCCAAAGTTGGGGCATTTTTCATATTACAAGCAGCTTCTGCCAGTTCAAGTGTTAAACATTGAATTTCATATTTTACTTTTATAGTTTCAATAACCTTTTTTTCTAATTCTAAATCAGTGATATTACTTGTTTCTGGACTAAACGTTGGTAATTGGGTGTCAAATGATTCATCTCTTATTCCTCTTGAAGAGCCAGATTGAACATAATAATAATAATCATTGGAAATTAAACCATACCAAATTTTTCTCCAGAGATTACCTAGTGGAGAATTTCCAACTAAAGGATCAAAGGAGGAAGGATCTCTATTTAAACCAATACTTATACCAGTGTGAATTAATAAATTAGTCAGGATTTGGGAACCACCATCAGCGAAGCCATCGTAATAATCGATTTTATGAAATTCAGTCATCAATATAGCACATTGAAATATTGGTAAGGCGCACCTACCCATTAATTTAAATTGATTAAGACAAGTTTGAGCAACTGCGGAAGAGTTTTTTGGCATAGGTCTATCGAATAAATAAGTTTCAATTGGTGTTCTTGAATTCATGTCACTTAGAGTATCTGCATTTTTCAATAAAGTCCTTGAAGCAAAATTTAAAACTAAGATCAACGAACCAATAAATGCAAAATCCAATTTTTTTGAAATATTTAAAGCTGTAATTCTATCTTCTGAATGAATATCACTTAATGCGTTTGTATTTGTCAATCTTTCAATTTCCTTAATAAAGGAATTTTGATCTAAATATGGAACAAATGGGTAGCAATATTTAAAAAATCTTTCAATTAGTAACCAAATTGTTTTTTTATTAGGTAAGACTTCAATTATATCAGTTATCAAATTATTTGGATGTTTATGAGTAAGGGATGGATTCAATTTCAAAGATTCTGATCTTAAAGGTTCCATGTCAGCTATACCTGAAGAATCATGCATTAATTTTTTAAAACCATGTTGACCCTTTGAATTTAACAAATGATTTTTTTTAACATTCATAATTTGATCTCTAATTGGTTTTGAGAACTTTTCTCTTAAGATAGCACCGATTAAAGCCAAAGGTCCATAATTATGAACTCTGGAATGTTTGTAAATCATTGGAGGCACATCGTTAAAGAAGCTGATAGTTTGATTTGGTGAAATCTTTAAGTTATGCAGTAATAGATCAATTTCTTTAACTGGAGAAGTCGGAGATGCACTTGAATTCGAAGGTGTTATTCTACGATGATTATAACTAGGTAAGAGAACAGGCTGATTTATTGAAGGACTTGAAACTGTATAATATGGTTTTGGATTATAAGGAAATGGTAAATTCAATGGAGATTGTTGTTGTAACATCATACCAGCTTGAGGAGAAAAATTCATTTGCGTTTGAGGAGGCATATTAGTAAAAGTTGGGAGAGGTAAACGTTTGTCGAATGTCCGCTGTGTTTGTAAAGGTAGTGGTGGTCTTGATAAATCGAACCCGATATAAGATGTTGTTGGATTCATAGAGTTTTCTATTAGTTGAATTTTATTTTTAAGGAATTGTATTTCGTTAATCATAGGACTATCATCTATTTGCTCTTCTTGTTCTTCATTCACTTTATTATTGGTACTAGTATAGTCTTTATTATTAATATTCATATCATTTGATGAATTTCTCTTCATTTTCTTTTGTTTAGGTATATCTGGATGTTCATAGATCAACTTATGAGTATTCTTTTTCTTTTGAACTAATTGATTTTTATCATTCTTTTGAGAGTATGTACAAAGATTGGTAATTTGATGACCAATACATTTTCCACAATGCGGTTTCTGTTTATCGCATTTGACCTTCCTTTTCCTGCAAACAGAGCAGGAGATTGGGTTTCTGTTCCGTTTGACTTTAGGGTATTCTACGTTGTCCATGCAGTTGGTTGGGATAGAGACGATTGTTTTGATATTTAAGCCTTATTGTATTCTTTAGATAATAATAGATATTATATAATAAGAATGAGAGTGCTCAAAGAAGAAGAAGGTTTGTCAAAAAATATCCAAACTCTGCTGACGTAATCATTACGTGGCGCATGAGGTGGCTGGTGCTGACGTAAGCTCATGCGCCACGTAATGATTACGTCAGCAGAGTTTTGCGTGGCTGGTGCGTCTATAAATAGAACCCCTATTAAAAGAAGCAGAGCAAAAACAAGATTTTGAAATTAGACATAACATTATTATCTTCATTAATATAGACCTGGACACAGCATATGCTATCTCCAACCAGAGACCACCATCGAAGGATTTCACTTCATCGGAGAAAGATCTCGGAAGTTTCCTTTACGGATTCTGTTGCAGATTCTTATACATCTAATAGAAATTCCATATTTTCATCAACTTCAAATTTAACAAATTATTCAATTCCAAGTGGAGAAACTGCTTCTGTTGATATTGAAGTTTGGGAAGACGAATTAAAAAAAATTATAATTGAGAAGCAAAATTTGGTTTTAAAGCAACCATTAAAATTTATACATGATTTATCAAATTTAAATTTACATTACTATCATGAGTTTTGGGAGTTTAATCCGGAAGAGTTGACAATTTTCAAAACTTTACAACCAGAGGAATATATGAGACAGTCAAGGATGATGGAGATGTTTTATTATGTGAAAAACATTCGATTTAGAATGTTAATGTTAACGGAATTTGTTGACCCACTGATTTTATCCAAATTATCAAATTTAAACAACGTTGATAAAATGAAAATTCAAATTTCATGGATGGCATTATCAACGATATTTGATAATTTTACACTAAATTTAAAAAGGTTGATTGATGGTCAAGTTTTAATCAATTCAAATGCGTTCGTTTCTGTATTGATTCACTCGTTTCATAAATTAAATAAAAAATATAAAGATTTTAGCGAGTCTTGTTCGATTTTAAGAGATTTCATTGAAAAGAATGGTATTATTCCAATTGATTTGTTCAATTATAATCAACAACTGAAAGAGAACTATAATTTAAGTTCAAGTGATTCTGTTGACTTGACTCTTTTATTAAAAGGATACATTTTAACAATGTTGAGTAAGTTTCATGATCCAATTTTAAAACTACAAAAGTCACTGCAAACACCCGAAACAAATGAGTTGGTTTCATTGTATAAGAATATTCAATTGACAATTGACTTCTTTTCTCCTCAACAAAGTGCATCACTTGTTTCTAAGTTGAAATCAAAAAATTTGGATGATTTGATTTCTCTTTACTCTATTAATTCGGTTAATCATGATCGTCAAATTGTTTTTATTAAACGAGCATCTTGGTCAAAACTCTGGGGTGGTAATTATTGTGTTGGCAAAATCGTTTTATTAGATAATTACCTTCTTTTAATTGAATCAAATGAAAATGGTGAAGAACTTCTATCCTTTCAACCAATGCTTTTACTTGATTTGGATTTTGACCAGGATATGCACGATGCAATGTTTCTTCAGTTTAAGGAAACCCTTTCAATGTACAAATCTTCAGCCGGATCTGCATTCAAGTCCAAAATTAAAAATTCTAATAGTAATACCTTTGCTTTTACTAATAAGGTAACTGGTTTGCAATTAGTTGGTGTGTTTGAGGAATTGAAATTACAATTTGGTAGAACGGGATTTCAGACGATGAAATTACAACAACAAATTTCAAGGATTAATTTAAATAAATTTTTAAAGATCGATCAGCTGGCCATTCCCAAAGAAGAAACCGATGAAGATTTCCATTTTGGTGTTGATTTAAAAAACAATATTTCAGTACTTGTTAATAAAAAGAAAATTTTTTTAAAACGAAGTAATGGATGTTTAATTGTTTTATTCGAAACTCAATATCAATTTGGTAAATGTGAAGTAATTAATTCACATTTTGTTTTTATTCATAACAATGATCTTTATACATTGCCAATTGAAGATTTAATTTCAAAGTCAACTCATTGGAAATTGTTAGACAAAGGAATTGATAATTTTGAAATCCAGAATCAGAATCAGAATCAGAAAGAAGGAGCAGAAGACAAGTTTGATTTATTTAAATTGAAAGGCAACACACTTGAATTGAATGTTATTGATAGTAGTTTAACTACTATGTTTTCTAATAAGACAATTTCTCAACGTGTTAAGTCAATGTTTTCGTTTGATAACTGGGGGGTTGTTTATACGAAGGAAGATGATCATCTACCACCACAGTTGTATCTTCTAGATGGCACACCATTATTAAATATATCTGATAATATAAAGCATTTACTTAAAGGTCAGGAACCAAGGAATGTATTTTATAGACATGATCAAAATCAAATTTTAGTTGGATATCAAGATTATTTGATTATTGCATATATGAAATTAGGATTTAATTGCGATATATTTGAAGAACGGATCTTGAAATTTAATTTTAAAGCCGATCATTTAATATTTGATAAATTAAGGGATTTAGTTTATGTTCATAATAATAAATGTATTGATGTTTGGGAATTGGATTTCAATAGAGATGCTAAAGATATTCCATATTGTGAATTAATTGTTAGTTTCAGGGCACAAGATGTTCAATTTTTGAATGATAAATTGATGTTATTATCCTATAAAGGCGAGGAGAGAGGAGCTTTACAATCAATGGGTTATTTTAACGTCAATTGATCTTGTTTGAAATTTGACATAAAACGGTTTTTTTTTCCTTTATTCTTCAAAAATGAAAATTTTTATTTTTTTTCATTTTTTCATTTTAATTACTTTAACTTCTTTATTTCTATATACGTTTAATAATTTTATTTTAATATGTTTCAAAGTCAAAGACGTTGGATTCACTTAACTAGTGATATTTCTCATCAATTAAAACAAAGTTCATTTAAACCAGTTATAGTTGTTGGTGCTGGTCATGCTGGTATTGAAGCTGCCTGTGGTTCTTCAAGATTAGGTGTTAAGACTACTTTGATTACTCCAACATGGTCAAACATTGGTGCAACATCCTGTAATCCAGCCTTTGGGAGGCATCGCCAAGGGTACATTGCTTAAGGAAATTGATGCACTTGATGGTGTTGCACCTAGAATTATTGATAAGGCTGGAATTCAATTTAAGATATTAAATAGATCAAGAGGTGCTGCAGTTTGGGGTCATAGAGCACAAATTGACAGAGAATTATATTTAGAGAAAATGCAAGAGTTTATAAAATCTTATGATGGAGTTGAAGTTATTGAAGGTAAAGTCGAAGATTTAATTTTAGACAATGACAAAGTGGTTGGTGTCATTTTAGATGACAACAGTATGATTAAATGTGATAAGGTTGTCATAACAACGGGGACATTTTTAAGTGCTGAGATACATATTGGTATGGAAAGTTGGCCAGCTGGGAGAATCGATGAAACTGCCAGTTATGGATTAAGTGAAACCTTTAAAGGTATTGGATTTAGAATGGGTAGATTAAAAACAGGTACACCAGCTAGAATTAGTGCTAAAAGTGTTAATTATTCATTGATTCAAGCAGAAGAGGGTGACAATCCACCAGAACCAATGAGTTATTTAAATGACAGACCAGAAATTAAGGATCAAGTGTTGTGTTATAGTACACATACGACAGAAAAGGTTAAAGATTTAGTGTTGAATAATTTAGATAAAACTTTTCATATTAGAGAAAGTGTTAATGGCCCAAGGTATTGTCCAAGTTTAGAGGCAAAGATCACGAGGTTCACAGACAAACCAACACACAGAGTTTGGTTGGAACCAGAGGGGCTAAATACTGATTTAATGTATCCTAATGGGATTTCTAATACTATGCCTGTTGATATTCAACAGCAAATATTAGAGAATATTATTGGACTAGAGAATGTTAAAATGCTCAAACCTGCTTATGGTGTTGAATATGATTATGTTGACCCAAGGGAGTTGAAAATGACATTAGAGACAAAGAAGATTAAGGGACTATACCTTGGGGGACAAATCAATGGTACCACTGGTTATGAAGAAGCGGCAGCACAAGGTATCATTGCAGGTATCAACGCTGGCCTAAGTTATCTTGGAAATGGAGATGAGTTAGTTGTGGATAGGTCCGATGGATATATTGGTGTTTTAATTGATGATTTGATCACAAAGGGAGTTTCTGAACCATATAGAATGTTTACCTCCAGATCAGAATTTAGAGTTAGTGTCAGAGCTGATAATGCGGATTTGAGATTAACAGAGAGAGGATACAAATTAGGATTTGTCAGTAAGGAAAGATGGGAATCATACCTAAAAGATTTGAGAATGTATGAATATGGTATTGATAAACTTAAAGACTTTAAGTTAACTTCATTAAAATGGGGAGAAGGTATCCCTAAGTTAGATATTGCACAAGATTGCAAATTAAAATCAGCATTTGAATTATTGAAGTATAAAGACATGACAGTTGATGATTTACTTTTCATGATTAATGATAGTAAGTTGGATGAAATTAACGAACGAGTTAAAATGAAAATCTCTATTGATGGTAATTATAGTGGATATATTAAAAAGGAAAAAGAATATATTAGGGCATTTAAAGCAGATGAGGATTTAAGATTACCATCGGATTTTAATTATAAGTCACTATCATCTTTATCAAGTGAAGTTATTAATTTATTGAATAGTGTGGAACCTGAAACAATTGGACAAGCCAGAAGAATTCAAGGTATGACACCCGCTGCGATATTTGAATTATATCGAATTAGTAAAAGGAAGTAACATTACATTGTGTATTATAATTTTTTTTATTAGAAAATGTTAATAAATAATGAAAAATTGGTTGGAATGAATATAGAACAAAAAAAATGTATATAAGTATAAAATAGAAAATCCATTTTCTAATAATAATAATAATAAATATAATGATCATCCTCCTTTGTATAGTAACAAGGGAGTGAGAAGAGAGAAAATTTAGGAAGAAGCATGTAAATGAATTATGAATTATTTAATTTTTAAGAAGAAGTTCATTTCTTTTTAATTCATCGATTCTCTTAAATGTATCATATTGAGTATCTCTAGTTGCAAACCCAAGAGTATTTTGTCTCCAATCATTGATTGAAGCTCTGATACCTAAATCGAAGTTTCTATCAGCTTCCCAAAGAGCAAAGGAACCGACAAGGGCAGAAGCAGCCACTGGTTGTCTGATAAAGAAAAAGAGTAAGACTGCTGGTCTAAATGTAACACCAAATGCCATTGTATAAGGGGGTTATGTTAATATTTTAAGTTAAAAAAGATGTTTATATTGATTTCAACTAAAACCAACGAATTTTTAATTTTATTTATTTTCTGTGGAGGGGCAGGAAAAACCACCGGTGTAAGGATGTAACCAAGATTACGTAAACATTCTGCCATGTTACACCCGTGCCATTAATTACGTAAGCCACCTGCCAAAATAAAACACGTGTCAATAACGCATTACGTAAGCAACGCCTGTCAATTTAAAAAACGGGTTTATCGGACTTTGCGAAATTGAGATTTTAATTCGTAATACAAAAAAAACCATTTGAAAGATTTCATTAGCAGAATAGATTAAGAAGGAATAATTATGAGTAATTACTATTCAGAGGAGTTTATACCAGATGATATACAACAAGACAGCCCGTTTCAGGCTCAATTGGATGAAATAGCACAAGAACAAGAACACACGGTGGAAGTAAACGTTGGAATAGTTCAGCCGCAACATGAACCACAAGAACAACAACAAGAAGCAATTAATGGTGTTGTTAATGGTGGAGGACAATATGAACAAAACCAACCATTTTATGTTAACGCAAAGCAATATCATAGGATTTTAAAAAGGAGAATAGCTAGGGCTAAACTTGAAGAAAAGCTAAAAGTTGAGAGGATTAAGAAACCTTATTTACATGAATCAAGGCATAAACATGCAATGAGAAGGCCGAGAGGTCAAGGAGGCAGGTTCTTAACTGCTGTAGAGATAGCAGAGCAGAGGAAAAAGGAAGAGGAAGGGATAGATTCCCCGAATGCAATTAAAAAAGAGGATAATGAAATTTTAAATGTTTCTTCACAAACAAATAATGATCAAATAACGCCATTATCTAATATATCAAGTTTAGAAGAGGAAGAAGAAGAAGGAACCCAAACGAAGAATGAACAGTTACTCTCCTTTAGCAACGTGGTATCACTATAGCGATAGAAAGGACATAGAATAAGGGTTAAAGACAATACATTCAATAAATGTTTACATATATAAATATATGTGATATATATAACTGGGTTTATATAAAATAAAGTAATATTCTCTTATATTATAATCCGATTGCTTTTGCCGATAATTGAGTTTCATTATCTAATGAAGACAAAATATCTTGGTAACCATTTAAACTTTGTAATTTGTTTTTAAAATAGTTTAGTAAATCATTTTTATCTTTGATTTCATGAACTGGATCCCATGGTCTAATGTTAATTATGTTTAACTTATTAAAATTTGAACCAAATGATAGTTCATCATTCTCTATCTCCATCATAATTTCGATATTTTCATTAATAGGCTTATAATCCTTAATTGAGTCTGAGGATAATAATTGAATAACCCCAGTAATAAGGGAAATAACCTTGTCCTTATTTAAGACCTGAACATTTTCAATACTTAAATTTGTTAAACCAACAGCAAGAATCTTTTTATCAGTCAAATTGTTAAATTTATTAAGAAATGGTAAAACGAAATTATTCAATATTTGATCAAATAATCCAATTTGAATATTCTCAATAAAATCAATAATAAATTTTGAATTTAACGTTGGTTTATTTAAACTTGATATTTTACTGATAAATATAATAAACCTCTTTAAAAATTTTTCGGTTCTGAAATTTTGTAATTTTGTCAATAAAATAATTCCAATTTCCTTTAAATATGGTGTTATAATATTTAATGGTTGTAAATTAATCAATAATGATTCTAAGAAATCAAATCCAATTAAATAGTTAATATTTGATGTAATTAATTTTTGATAAACTCCCAAAATTGGTGTCAAATTTTCAATGTTTGAAAATAACATTGGTTTAAATTTTATAATTGAAGATAAAAGTCTTTCAATTCCTGGTATATTGGCCTTGAATTCCCAAATTTGTGGCGAACTCAATGGTTTTATTAATTGTTCATATTCAATTGGTATTTCTAAATTATTAGGATAATTTTCTAAAATATATGATAATATTTGAAAAACATATGGTATAAATTCTTCAACATTTTCACCAAGAAGTCTAAATGACATTGGCTTTATCAATTCAAATAATTGTTGTAAATTCGTCCTTTTATAAAATTTTAGGATAACACAAATTGATTCAAATGCATAATGAGAAAATTTTGGATTTGATGGATTCTTTGAAATTAATTCAATAACTTTAATTAATTCTTGCAAAATTTCAATAATTGAATTACTTAATGAATCCTCACTATTTAATAAAACTCTCATGATACATTTCATTAAAAATTCATTTTCAGCAAGCTTTTCAGGGGTTTCACCCTTTTTGAACATTAACCTAAATAAATTCATTAATAATTCATTTGAAACATTTGATGGTATATCATTTTTATTAAACATCATTTCTTGATAATTATTTGGGTTTCTTGATGATAAAATCTTTTCAATTGTAATTGCTGTATATGTGTAAACAACATAATTATCACTTTGGAAATGTAATGATAATAATGGGAACGTTTGAATTAATTGTTCCTTTGTCAATTGGTTTCTGAAAATAAAGATATATTTAATTGCATCAACTTTTAAAATAGGGTGTGGAACATCATTAACTAAATCTGGATATATGTTATCTCCAAAGAATTTAACAATATCAACCAACAAATTGATTGAGGTAATACCTGAATTTGTCATAGACCCCTTTGATGCAATGGCACAAAATAAGAAAACGGCTAAATCCTTTGATTTCCAATTATTGACCTTGTCAATTTGATATTCACTTAGATAATGATTAATATAAATCATAATTTCATTAGTAATTAATGTTTCATTATTCTCCTTTAATGATCTAAGGAATTCAGTACATGATCTTCTTCTACTGTCAATATCAGAACCTTCCAAATCACGTCTTGTAAATTCAATTGGATCGTCTTCAAACATTTCTTCATCAATTTCTCTCAATGTGATATTTGGTAAAATTATCTTTTCAATAATACCTTTAATTGATGATTCATTATTTAAAATTTTAGAAAATTTATCAATATTTGAAATTGCTGTCAAAAATTGCAATGATTTTGATGTTAAGATATCATATTTTTGTTGAATTGTAATTTCATTTAATAAGTTCCAAATACTTTCAATAAAATTTGGAATAAAATTATCAAATTCTTCTTGATATCTAGTTGTATATAACTGAATTAAATCACAAATATTAATTTTCACTAATGTAATTATATCAATTTCTTCATCTTCGTCTGCGTCCTCAATTGATAAACTATGGAAATTCAAATACTTCAACATAACATTCATACCTTGTTGAATGTTATCTTCAAAAAATTCAGGTATATCTTGACAATTTAAATCATAATAAATTTTGATTAAAAGTAATAAATTTTCAAAAAGCAATTTTAATTTACCTGAATCGTTTAAGTTTTGATCAATTAATGAATCAATACTTTTTAAGATTTCTAAAAATGGTGTAGAAAATTTATCTAACACCATTTTAATTTCTAAGAATAATTCATCAGATCTAAATAATGGTCTCCATCTTTTAAAAATTGAATGTGCAACTTTTAAAACACCTTTGTTAGTCAATAAATCATCTAATGATAATCTATGGACCAATTCATCTAATAATTCAGGCCAAAGTTCAGGAAATTCACTTTCTGCAATTAAACTAATACTTTCTCCAATTTGAATTTGTAATTGATCTGGTAATTGAATCATTAATCCAACAATTTCCTTTTTAATTAAACTGGCATCTGAAACATCAATTAAATAAATTCCAGATTCATCAATCCATTTCCTCTTAATTAAATTCTTGAAGTATAATGCACTTGATAACCTAATTGGTAATGAAAGTTCATTTGACGCAACAATATGAAGCAATGTTAAGGAGAACCCCTTAGTCAATTCCAACGATTTTAATTGCAATTCTGCATTTTTAGATGTAGTAGGGTGTAGAGATTGTTCTAATAGTTGAGTGAGTTGACCAAACTCTGACATATCGCCCTATTTCTTGTATAACCTTATAAAGAAGTATGTGTACAATAAAAGAGAAAAAAAAAAAATTTGAAACTTTTCACTTTATTTTTATTTACATGGAAGGTGTCCCGATTGGGAAATACGCTCAGTACTTTATCCTCTAAAATAACAAAAATTTATAAAAAATAAAAAATAAATAAAATAACAATAAATAACTATAATAAAAGTAAGTAAAACGACAGCTTCTTCACCATCCATCATCGTCTTCATCGTCTTCATCATCACTCTCTCTTCTGGCATGTGATCTAATGGCTGCCGCTAAATCTGACGCCATGTTTTGCTCTTCCGTTTGCTTTTCCTTTAAAGCAGCAGCAAGACTACCCGCTAGATCATGACCATTGCCATTAGAAACAGGTGGTGCAACAGGTGTCGAGGCAGAAATGTTTTCTTTAATATATGCCGTTGGAACCCAACCTTCCTTTGATCCATCCAACGATTTAGCAAGTGACCACCCATTTGCTTCATGCCTCAACATATAGAATGTATCTCCTTTTGCCAATGGTAGAGTACCGGGATTATTACCCGCAAATTCATATTCTGCTGTATACACAGGGAATTGGGGCTCAACAGCAGGTGGTGGAGGCGGTGGCGGAGAAGCAACAGCCGGTTGTTCAGCTTGAGCAACTCTTCTTGGTGTTGGTGCTGGTGCTGGTCTCCTTGAAACAGGAGGAACTGGTCTTCTAGTAGCAGGACTCACATCTGGTTTTGGTTTTGGTTTTGGTTTTGATGATAACTGTGGCTTTGTAGAAGATGAAGGAATAATCGGTTGTTGTTGTTGTTGGTGATTGTAAGCAGATGCAGCAGCAGAACTAGCAGAGACAGGTGTAACATGCATAGCCCTTTGAACAGATGCATTTAATTTGGTTGAACCAGAACGTGTTTGTGCCTGTCTTTTATAAGCGGCAATTCTATCACCAGTAAAGATTGATTTTGGTTTTGGTGCTTCTTTATTATCGGTATTTGCAGAAGAACCTTGAATAACAGAAACAGTACTTGACTTATAAGAATCACCAATTTTTGGAGCATTTGTATCCAGTTTAAATCTGACAACGTGCTTTTTACCAGGTTTCTTAAAATAAGAAATAGTTTCACCAATGTTAATCCTTAAATTCGAATTAGTCTTTTTTAAACGAGCAACTAATTCAGTTTTAAAAAGACAATTGATAAATAAATCTGGTTCAGAATTTGAATTCAAATTAATTGCCAACCAATCATCGGCTAAATTAGATAAACTAACTTCGTTAATAGTTGAAATCGACTTATTTAACTCAATTGAATATTGAATTTTACGTTCGATAATTTGTTGACCAACAACAATAAATTTATTGGATTTTGTAATAATGAATACCTTGGGTAATCTTTGAGAAGATCTACCAAATTTAGAATGTAATTGTTCACCTCTTGCAGAGAATGCAATTGATTCATTGTTAAGGGAAATCTTATTCATAATAAACTTACCAAATCCACCAGTTTTATCATTGCAACCAAGGTAATCACCTAAGAAGGCTCTTGAACCTAGAACAGATAATCTTCTTCTTTGCTTTTTACCATAGACAAGTGAGTTACCATAATTTCTTAATTGAGTATATTTATTAGATTCAGAAATAGCACCTAATCTGCTTCTCCAAAGTCTTTGAATTGATTTTGCCGCTGCTTCTCTTCTCTTAAGGTATTTTCTACAAGCTCTTTGAATAACTTTTGCTTTGTTACCCCAATAATTTTCTCTTAAATCTTCTAAAGCGAAGAGAGTTTCAGGCTTTTTAATAAACACCTTTGTGACACCCAGCTGCCATTCTGATTTATCAAAATTTGAATCATTTAAAATAATTTCGGTTGCAGATTTTGAACTTCCTTGCCAAATATATTCACCAGCATATGAAGTCTTTGTTGATAGTAAATAAAATCTTTCAACGAATTTTTCAAATGTTTGTCTATAAGCAAAACCAGCTCTTCTAATTCTAACGTTTTCTTGTAAACCAAGGTACTTAACTTGATGTAAGACTGCCTTTGTATCGTATTCAGTTGGAGATCTATGTTGATTTGGTTTAATTGTTCTAATATAAGACGGGGTACATTTTGATAAAGTTTCAACGAGAATATTTGCACTCGATTTAATCTTATCACCAGAAGTTGGAGGTCTTCTCTTTGAAGTAGAAGATTCTGATGAAATTGGGAAGATCGTTTTAATAAATGAATCTTGGGAAGTTTGTAATAAATCTAATAAATCCTTTAGCATTTGATCTTTATTTTTATCGGTCATATTATTAATTTCATAAGTGACATCACCGGCATAATGTTTAACAACGAATTTAGAACCTCTTAAATCGAAATGAGGATTTGAAGAAACCATATTTAATCTCTGAGCAAATGATTGATCGGCAGCATTCGAATCTGCATGAGCAGTTGCGATAGCATCATTAAGAGCAGCAAATATACCAGGAGGATTTTTTGATTCAATTAAATCGCAAACAATTTTATTATTAAAGAATTTAATTGGAGTCCATTGAATTTGTTCTTTAACATACTCATCTTGTTCGGATTTCAAAGTTAATTGAATGAAAATTTGTTGCAATTTTTCATTGACATAATTAATACACAATTGCTCAAAAGAATTATGATCAAAAATTTCAAATCCATAAATATCTAAGATACCAATTGATTTAAAAACATCACTACTTAACTTTGCAAATGATTGGTTAACTCTATCAACGATCCAATCGAATAAATTACTATAAACACCCATGGCAAGGGCATCTTTAACAGCATTTGCTTGTGTTGGATTTAAAGGAACATGGTAAACAGAACCTCTTTTCATGCCATGAGAAGTTTCCATGATTCTTTCAGTAAGTGATTTTTCAAGTAAATTAGCATTAACTTGTAATAAATAAGCGACAAAATTGGTAACAGAACTATCATTAATTTTGGAATTACCTTCTGAATCTTCTGAAAATGTAATGTTACCGATCCAAAGAACTGCAGAAAGTAATCTAAAGACATGATCTTGTTCATCCTTTGACAGACCAATAGTTTCCATTGCTTGAATGGTACCGGCAAAATCTTTCAAATCGTCAATTGAGGGAACAGTTGTACAATTTGAAGAAGCAGTATAGAGGTATTGATCAGGTTGTTGAATACCAAATGTTTGTCTATAATGATCACTAGCGGCTTTAGTTAATTGATAAAAGATATGAAAATTTCTTTCATTTTTAATTTGACCAACAACTCTTTGCTTCTCTAATAAATAATTTGTGATATTAGCAGAAACAGGTTCGAATTGTTTATTAAATTGAATTTCTAAATATTTACCATGTCTTGAAGAATTATCATTTCTAAGAGTTTTAGCACAACCAAATGATTCTAAAAGGGGGTTTGTTGCCAAAACCATATCATTAATTTTTTTAATATTTGAATTAGTTGTTAGAGATCCTGAAACTTCTGCAATATATTGCATAATTCTTTTAGCGGCTTCTGTTTTACCAGCACCAGATTCACCGGAGATGATTACACATTGATTATCTTGATAAGCCATCATATTATGAAACATATTTTCAGCAATTGCATATACATGAGGAGGAACTTCTAATCTATTTTTATTTTTATACGATTTTATTACATCTAAGGTATAGATACCTAAATCTTTAAAGGGATTAACAGAGATGAGAACATGTCCAATATAAGTATAAATAATACCATTATCGAATCTCTTTTTTAAGTTATCATTGATTGAATCATCAGATATTGTAGATAAAAGAGTTAAATCAGAGACACCAACCTCTTTTTTCTTGGCATGTTCATATTGGGCTTTTTTGATTTGATTGGTTGATGTAGATGCATTGTTGGATCTTTGAGGCGGTCCCGAAGAAGCCTTTTGTCTTGACCGCTTAGTAAAGCCCATCATCTTTTCCCTCGCTGTTTGGAATAGTAAAGAAAGAGTGTCGGAATTGGAAGGCAAAAAATTAAACAAATTGAAGAAATGTGTGTTCAACTAACGCGAGTAGAAGCAATATAAAGAGGCTTTAACAACAATATGTAGTATTATAGTATTATAGTATTATAGTATTATAGTATTATAGTATTAAAGTGTTGGTAGAGGGTTACAGTAAGTTATCTAAAACCAAATCAATAATTGCCGGAGGGAACTCCACAGTTCCCGTTAAACAAGAAATCAATTCATCATTTGCTGTATAGGCTCTTGCAGTAACGGTATATTTACCAGGAGGAACTTGGCTCGGAATTTCGATTTCTTTCACGAGGTCATAATTACCCTTTTCAACAGGACATTGCATATCAACGTTAGGTAATTGCTCACAAAGGTCATAAGTTTGTTGAAGTAACTTGATGTAACCATAAGTAACAACAACATCAACGTAAGAACCATCTTCAATTGACTTTGAAAGTTCACCAATGGCACTAATAGTTAAGTTTTTACCACGTTGTGGTGGATTTGGATCAAGTTTAAGTTGTTTCAAAGATAAGATTTGATTTTGAGAGATATCACATTTTGCAAGTGGTGAATCGCCGGGGATTGGTGAAGTGCCAGGAACTGGGAATCCTAATATATTAGGGATTGAAAAAGCATTTGTTGAAATGGAAAAGAATAATAAAATAATACTAAGGATTATTTTGTTCATGTTATAACAATTGAGGTGGTTGTTGAGGTCGTTGTTACTCAAAATAAGAAATATAAAGGAAGGGGAGAAAGATTTTAAGATTAGAAATTAAATTAATCAATTAAATTGAACAAAAAAAAACGAGGGTGGTGGGAAATCGAAAATACCCCATTTTTTTAAAAAAAAGAAGAGAAAATCGCTGAGCACGCTGAGCCCAAAAGAGACGCTGAGCGCTGAGCTTTGACAAAGATGGTGGTGCTGCGTAACCATTATAGGGGAAAGGGAGTTTGTGGCGCATGCGAGCAAGCTTTTAGACATCATCTGCAAATGCTAATACATTACAGTGGGTATTATGTGTGCACATGTATATGTACATATACATATAATCATATACATAGATATACATAGAGAAGCTGTTAATAAGTACGTGTAAAGGCATAGCATCAACACCTCGTGATCCCGGAGACCAAGTAACCGAGCACTTAAGCACACACATATACAAACTAATCAACATACATACATACTGACACGCAAACACACACCTCTCTGGTCTGTTTCGGACAGCTGTCGCGCTCATCAGTGTGGAAAACATCATGTGTTGAATTTAATCTCACTTAATTTTTTTTCTTAAACTGTTGATTTTTTAATTTTTCACCTTGGAAAATACTCGCCCGGGAAGCGGGTGACTTTTTGCCATCTGCCTTTTCAAGTATAAATACCACCCTATATCCCCCTCTTTCATCCGATTGAACTTGTAATCCCTTTTATAATCATCAAACAATTTTATTTATTGAATTACTTATTCAATACTTTAACTTCTTTTAAAAAACACTAATTAAATAATATGTCCACCGTTACTAAAGTCTACGCTAGATCCGTTTACGATTCCAGAGGTAACCCAACTGTTGAAGTTGAATTAACCACCGAATTGGGTGTTTTCAGAACCATTGTTCCATCTGGTGCTTCCACCGGTGTTCACGAAGCTCTTGAATTAAGAGATGGTGACAAGGCCAAGTGGTTAGGTAAGGGTGTTACCAAGGCTGTTGATAACGTTAACAACGTTATTGCTCCAGCTGTTGTTAAAGCTCAAATTCCAGTTACTGAACAATTAAAGTTCGATAACTTCCTTAACTCTCTTGATGGTACTCCAAACAAGGGTAAATTAGGTGCTAATGCTATCTTGGGTGTTTCTATGGGTGTTACCAAGGCCGCCGCTGCTTACAAGAAGCAACCATTATACGTTTACATTTCTGAATTAGCTGGTTCAAAGGACCCATACGTCTTGCCAGTTCCTTTCATGAACGTCATTAACGGTGGTTCTCACGCTGGTGGTGAATTAGCTTTCCAAGAATTCATGATTGCTCCAACTGGTGCTAAGTCTTTCGCTCACGCCATGCAAATTGGTACTGAAGTCTACCACAACTTGAAGTCTCTTGCTAAGAAGAGATACGGTCAATCCGCTGCTAACGTCGGTGATGAAGGTGGTGTTGCTCCAGCTCTTTCTACTCCACAAGAAGCTCTTGACTTAATTGTTGCTGCTATTGAAGCTGCTGGTTACACCGGCTTGGTTAAGATTGCTATGGATTCCGCTTCCTCTGAATTCTTCAAGAACGGTAAGTACGACACTGATTACAAGAACCCTAACTCCGATGGTTCCAAGGCTCTTTCTGGTGCTCAATTAGGTGATCTTTACGAAGAATTATGCAAGAACTACCCAATTGTTTCTCTTGAAGATCCATTTGCTGAAGATGACTGGGAAACCTGGACCAACGAATTCTCCAAGTTGCCAGTTCAAATCGTTGCTGATGATTTAACCGTTACCAACCCAGCTAGAATTGCTACTGCCATCGAAAAGAAGGCTGCTTCTGGTCTTCTTTTGAAGATTAACCAAATCGGTACTATTTCTGAATCTATCCAAGCTGCTAAGGATGCCTTTGCTGCTGGTTGGGGTGTTATGGTCTCCCACAGATCTGGTGAAACCGAAGATACTTTCATTGCTGACTTAACTGTTGGTTTAAGAACTGGTGAATTGAAGTCTGGTGCTCCAGCTAGATCCGAAAGAGTTGCTAAGTACAACCAATTGATGAGAATTGAAGAAGAACTTGGTGACAAGGCTATCTACGCTGGTGAACGTTTCAGAACTGCTTCTAACATCTAATTAAGTTACACTCTTAAAATTTTATGCTCTCTTTTGTTATCATTTGATTGATTTCTTTTTAATCTAAAACAATTTATACGTAATCGATTTACTCTTTTTTATTTATATAGTATAATCAATCCAAAAAGATGTCCCATTTGGAAAGATTATAAGTTAATGAATGTGTCAATCACACATAGTTTCAAACTATTTTCCAGTAATTTTTTATACAGATGTTAATGTAAACTTATCAATAAATTTTTATATTTACGATGAATAGTTTCAAATACCTATTGTATAAACCTTTGATATCTTACACTCTCAATATTAACGTAATTAATTGATACTGGTTGTAGATAGCAAGTGCACAAAACATAGTGTACATGAACCTTCCGAATATGCACACAAAAAAGCAGTAAGAATATACATTCAAAACCCCTATTACCTACATACATGTCATTTATCTGTAGGGTTACTCATCTTTTCTTTTACATTCATTAGAAACAGAAACAGTGTATGAATTAAACGAAAGAAGGGCGACATATATTCCCATCGTGGTAGTAACGTGGTGTGTATACGCCCATGTTTTTCTATTTATCACACTTTCATATATTATCCATTGCATTTTATACCATAAGGCTGGAATTTAGTGTCAATTTGTACATACAAGTAAATAGGTTAGATTTCTAGTATCTACTTATTTAATGTCTGTATTCCCTTAGATATTTCTGAATACTATTGCTTAGCAGGTGGCAAATACATGCATCCATACACACACATATATATTCACACACAGTCCTGGTTTTTACGTAATTGCATACTCAAATTAGTCATAGATTTCCAGATGTCTAGCTCTTTTCATTTGAAAATCAAAACTCCTTTAATAAGACACCCCAGACTAATAATATTCTCTATATAGACCGGGCATAATGCACTCACCATATAGATATAAAGTCTTTCCTCTCTCCATTAAGTTAATGAGAAGGAATGTTTGCAAACAAGTTAATAAACTAACTATTGATTGTTGTGAAGTTAAGAAAACACCTGTTGGTGAAGCAGCAAAGGTCAAAGTTCCTCATAAGACTAGGCTATCAACTGTTGGACCTATTGAATGTGATTTGAATGGTTTTCAGATCTTAAATGCTCCTTTATTCAACAAGGGCTCTGCTTTTACCTTAGAAGAAAGAGAAGCATTTGGTTTAACTGGTTTATTACCCCCTGTTGTTAATACACTAGAGGAACAAGTTGATAGAGCTTATAACCAATTTCATTATTTGAAAACTCCATTAGCTCAAAATGACTTTTGTACCTCTCTTAGATTACAGAATAAAGTTCTTTATTACAAGTTAGTTCAAGAACATATTAGAGAATTATTGCCAATTGTTTATACGCCAACCGAAGGTGATGCTATTATTGCATATTCAGATAGATTTAGAAAACCTGAAGGTGTATTTATGGATATTGATGATCCTGATGGAATTGAATCACGATTAGAACCCTTTGGTGATGATAAGGATATTGATTATATTGTTATCTCTGACTCTGAAGGTATACTTGGTATTGGTGATCAAGGTGTTGGTGGTGTTAGAATTACTATTGCCAAGGCCGCTCTTATGACCGTTTGTGGTGGGTTACACCCGGGTAGAGTTATTTCTTGTGTTTTAGATGTTGGTACTAACAATCAATCTTTATTAGATAATGACCTCTATATGGGTAATAAATCTCCAAGAGTTAGAGGTGAAAGATATGATCAATTCGTCGATAAGGTTTTATATGCTATGAAGAAGAGATTCCCTAATGCTGTTATTCACTTTGAAGATTTTGGTGTTCTAACTGCAAGACCGGTCTTACAAAGATTTAGAAACGTTTTCCCATGTTTTAATGATGACATTCAAGGTACAGGTGCGGTTGTTATGGCTTCAATTGTTGCTGCTCTGAAATTAACCAACAGAAAATTATTAGATAGTGAAATTCTTATTTATGGTGCTGGTTCTGCTGGTTTAGGTATTGCTGATCAAATTGTTAACCACATGGTTGCGCATGGCTTTTCTATAACTGAAGCAAGATCTAAGATCCACTGTATGGATAGATTTGGTTTAATTCTTAAGGGTATGGAAACCAATTCTGAAGCTCAAGAAGCATATGCCGATGAACCTGAACAATGGAAAGGAATTAACACAAAATCACTTGTTGATGTTGTTGGAAAAGTTAAGCCAACTTGTTTAATTGGTTGTTCAACTCAATCAGGCGCATTCAATGAAGAAGTTATTAAGGAAATGTATAAGTATAACCCAAGGCCAATGATTTTCCCATTATCAAATCCAACAAGATTACATGAATGTATTCCTAGGGATGCCCTTAGATGGACAAATAATGATGCATTAGTTGCAACTGGCTCACCTTTCAAGCCTGTTGATGGTCATGTTATTTCCGAAAATAACAATTGTTTAACCTTCCCAGGTATTGGTTTAGGTGCAGTTCTTTCAAGAGCATCCACAATTTCTGATACAATGATTTCTGCTGCCGTTGATGAATTGGCATCTTTATCACCGGCTCAAAATGATCCAAAATCGGGCTTATTGCCACCTATCGAAGAAATTGTTGAGACTTCTGCAAGAGTTGCCGTCGCGGTTATTTTACAAGCTGTGAAGGAAGGTGTTGCTAGAGTTGAAGAAGAAGAATCCCCTGATGGTGGTAAGGTTAAAATTCCAAGAGATTTTGATACATGTTTACAATGGGTTTCTGACCAAATGTGGAAACCAGAATACAGACCTCTGATTAAGGTTGAACATGAAAAAGGAGTTCATCATCATTAATATTATATAAGTTTATAGGCTAAATATTTTTTATTATTATAGTGTTTTACTTTTCTATATATTGAATAACTTATTTATGTTAAACATGGCAAATGTGTATTACTCATCATTACCACCAATGTAACTGACGCATGATGTGTGATCTTATGATCGAGTATATGTTCTCATGATATTCTTGTATTGATTGTAACTCTTTTGGCTTTATAATGTTATCATACTCACTACTTTAAATGATAAGATACCATTAATTAATAATATTTACATAAAACAAAATGTTATTAGTAATTAAGCTTTACTTTAATTATTTTAAAAATTAATGAATACTACCAATATCAATGAATGCTTCTTCTATTAGTAATTTCTACTAACCATCTTTCTCTTATACCAACCAACAAAATCATTAATACCTGATCTTACTTTCCTAAAATTTCTAGAATCAATAGCAGTTTCTATTGTCTTTAATAATTTAATCTTTTCAGAATCGTTAATAAAATTACTTGGTAATGAATTTAAAAATTCATTTAACCAATTTAAACTAACCTTTGAATTAGATCCATTAAACATTGATAATTTAATAATTTGAACTATCAATTCTAGACAATCATGTTGAACATCATAGGTGAATTTATAAATTTCCCAATACATTAATTTATTGATTAAGATTTCACCCTTAATGTTAACAATATTATGGATTTTTAACTTTAATGGAATTGGTAAATCAGCGATAAATGAAACAGGTGGTGTTTCATCACCCCACATCAATAAATCAACAAGGAAATTAAAAATTGTCGTTAATGTATCATCCTCATTATAAATTTCCAATGAAGTCAAACTAATATCAAATAATTCATTTAATAATTCATCACTTTCTAATAAATTTAAGGGTTGGAACATTAATATATCTCTCATCATTCTAAAGAAATCATCACAAAGTGTACTTAAATCATTCTTATTCTTAGTTTTGAAAGTTATTAAAAATCCTTCAATTTGAGTTTTTGAAAAGTTCCACATTGAATTTAAAATTGCAAGGGGGAATTGTTGTTCATCACAATATTCGTTAATTAATGTTCCTGAAACCCAAAGATAACATCCCATTTCAAATTGTTTATAACCTAAAATTAATAAGTTTGCAATTTCTTCTATTTTTGGTAAAAGGTATTCCTTAAAAGTTTGAATACTTCTCCGAATTAGTTTTAAACTTCTTTCACTAACCTTAGCATATTTACCAAATTTTTCAATTAATTTAATTACTAATGGTAAAATTGATTCCATAATTAAATCGGCAATTCTATTAGTTTTTAATTCAATATTCCTTGGTTTTAAATTTTCAATATAAATTGTTAAAACTTCAATATTGTCAGCAATTTCACTAGCTTGGTTTTCATTAATCTCAATTAAATTAGAATATTCGTTTAATTTTGTTAATGTTGTTAACCAAAACATTTTTAATATTTCATAAATTTCATCGTTTTGACTATTTTTAATAATTGATTTATTAATAACATGTGAAATACCCTCTGAAATATCATAAACTGATTGAATATCAATTTCATTTTCAATATTATTATATAATTGATAAAGAGCTGGTAAATAATTAATTAACAAATCACAGCAATCAATACAAAAGTATTTTAAAGCATGTGATGATGCAATTATAATATCCCTTTTATCATTGACAGTATATTGTGAATTATCTAATTGGAACCCCCTTGAAATATAATCCAATTCCATTTCCAAGAATTCTTGATGTTTGCTTGTCCAAAGCGTATATCTACCTAGTACTAAAATAGCTGCATATCTAATCTTTGGGTTTTCTGGTAATTGAATTAAAAAATTCATAATTTGTGGTAAAATTTTATTTTCGTTATATGAAACTTCCTTTGCCATTGATCTAATACTAAATAATAATGCTTCAACATCTTGCCATTGAATTTGTGCTGTTGGAGTTGCACTAATCAAGATTTGTAATTTTTCAAAAGGTATATTTAACGTTGCAAATGATCCTGAAACGGAGCAACAGTCCTTTAAGGTATCACCAATTTCATATCTAGAATCCTTAAATTTATCTTCTGCTTCTTTATTACCATTAAATAATATTGAAATATCAGTTGATTGTGATGTTTTTGGATATCTCAAATGTTCAATAAGAATATTTGCTAACTTTAAATAAATTGGCTTAAATAATTCTCTTGAAGTTTTATATGGAGATAAAACTAACATTGATTTTAAATCTGCCCAACCTTTAAATGTATATTTAACAATATCTAAATCATCTGGATAACTGGTTAATTTTAAAATAATTTCCATTAATTCTTCAAAGGATTGAGGATCCTTAACAATTAAAGTATGCCAAGTTTCCATTGTAATTGAATATAATTCAGTTAATCTTTCAATTATTAAAGAATCATCCCAATTTTCTTGAATAAAAGGTGCTAAAGTAATCAAATGATTATAAATTAGATGAATTAATTCCATGAATGATTTATTTTCACTATAAATATCAATTTCTGTAATTATAGTAATAAGGCAATCAACGGCAGTATCAAATGTTTCTTCATCTGAAAATCCTTTAACAATAATGGGCCAAAGGTTTTTAAATCTTTGCAAAATATCAGTAATTTCTAATTCAAACAACCAAGACTTTAAACAATTTAAAATGGCCATGTCAGTTTCACTTGAATGTGAATTGCCCGCTAATTCATTTAAAATGTATAACACCCTTTCAATGTTATTAATTAATAAATTTTGAGTTTGTTTTTCAAATTCTTCGTTCGTTAATGGAGTTCTTTCAACTTCAGTCATTTCTTCTGGTAAAATTCTTAAGAACTCTAAAAGGGTATTGATAGAAGCTGGATTAGATAAGAGTTCGATTACTTGAGGTAATGCATTATTCCAAGAAAAATCTTGAAGCATTAAATAAGCAAGAGCAATAGAACATTGTCTAATGATTAGGTTATTGCCAGTTGATTGAACATTTACAATCAAATGTAGAATTGAAGTTCTTAAGGATTCAATCGATTCCAAGGGTAATTGACCAAAATCATATTGAATTTTTGATCTTAATGTTTGAGCCATGAACAGCTTGTAGTTGGCATTGTCAACATCATTTGAGGTTTCAAAGGCAGGAAACACCAAACCCCAAGCGTCCTTTGAACGTTGAAATTCCAATAAAAAGGTATTAGCCCGACCCTTGGTTTCTGCAGTAGATCCCTGGCCGTACAACGCTTCTAACGCCGTCTTGATCTGGTCCTTAACTTGACTCATAAAACGTCTTCAAAGAAAAAAAAGAAAGTTGATTAAAAGTATGGAAAAGTTGTTCACATAAGTGTTTTTTTTCATCATTCAATGATTTTTTTTTCTTTTAATAAATAGAAGTAATGAATAGCAGTAGAAAACAACAACCGAAGGTGATGGTGCCTCCAATTAACCAGCTCTTTAAACTATTGCAACAACAGGCACATGTGTCCGTGTGGTTGCTGGAAAAGAGGGGTGTTAGAATCTCTGGCAAATTAAAAGGTTTTGATGAGTTCATGAATATCGTGTTGGACGACAGTTTGGAAATAAATGGCGATAAAAGAAGATCATTGGGTACTATTATGCTAAAAGGTGACACAATTTCATTGATATCATCAGCATCTCAATAATAAAGTAGATTTTATTTTTTTTAAAAAAGGATATTTCTTTTATTTTGGTAATATTAATGTGATCAATCACATTTCTTTAAGCCATGAAGGGAAGTGAAAGGGATGTACTTTGACGTGACGAAAAAAAGTGGCTGGCTTTTCCCTTTGTTAATAATACTAACCGAAGCTTGGTTGGTGTGGAATTATTACTGAAAATGGAAACTGTGATTAAATAAGGGTTATGTATTATATTTATAAATAGGTTGATGTTTGTATTTTATCTTTTAGTATTGAAAATGATGTTAATTATAGTTAATGAAGATGTTGTTAATCATATCATTGTTATTGATGATCAACGTTTCAAATGCTGTTGGAGTCAATAATCATTTGAATTTATCAATAGATGAATTTATTAATAATGTTCTAGTTGAACAAAATGAAATAAAGGATTTATTGCAAAATAAAAGAGATAGATCATGTATTATAAGGGTACTTGAATTATATTCTCCAAATTGTCAGCGAGTGGATTCCTTTGATAAAAGAATACCTGCACTGGAATTAACAAAATGTCTTTTTGAATCTAATTATGAAATGCCCCCATTACCGCTTCCTTGTACTTCGGTACCATTGAATATGGATAAATGTGTTGGTTTACTAGCTAATGATGGTGTTTTATGGACTACTTATTTTGGATACTTGAATTTAATGGAGTCTCTATGTTCTTATTATTATAACGATGTTGCCAGTGTAAGACTATGGGATGATTATAACTATATTATTGGTAAACTGTGTGAAACAATGAACAATTATGACCAAGTTAGTAAAACACAAATTGAATTAATGAAATTTAAAATTAGTGAAGTATTTAGTGTTGTCAATGAGCAAATGAATGCTATCCAAATTGAAATAACATATAATAAGAAGGAACTAGAACAGCTTAAACAGCATAATTCACAGTATCTAGAAAATCAAGAAATGAGGTTCAGAGACGGTATTATTGAAATGAAAGATTGGATTAACAAGGAACAACTAAAAATAGTGCAATTAATGTCCTTGAGAATGGAAAAATTAGGAAATGATATTGAAAATGCCCAGTTAAATTCTATTGGTCTAGTTCATGAAAAAATTGAAGATATCATAAAATTAAAAAAGATTTCTAATGTGTCAATAATTGGATTTGTTTTAAGTATGATAAGCGCAATTTTAATGGTATTAATGGGTTTCAATTTTTTTGTAATAATTGGTGCAAGTATTGGGGTTTATTATGGGATTGCCATCGATATTACTTCTTTAATCAATACGTCTATTATTTTATAATATAGTATAAAACTTTGCATGTAAATCCAAAAGTATAATCGGAATGGCTACATACAAAAAGCTCGTGCAAGTTTTCAACTTGAATGCATTACATCACGATAAAGATTCATGTACAAAATCTTTCGATTTTCCCTTTTGGGAAAAGGTTATACAATCTGCAAATGCTATGATTTAATTGATTTGCATAGAACATTTCATTGCAATCAGATTCACCTATGATGCCTCCGATTTACATATATGTATGTATTTAAATGCTTTGGTATAGAAACACTCAATGTACTTTATGTTGTAGTCATTAAGAACAGACCAATTATTGGTTGCACTCACTAAGCCACAAAAGGAATGTGACATTGATCATTATTCTGATATCATGATCAATGCCATAGAAAAGGTTTTCTTCACCAAAATCTGGAAGAGAGCGCCCTGGTGATGCAACAATAGACAAAAAGAGAAAAAAAAAGATTCTGCGAAAAGTGTTCCGCTTTATGTCAGGAAGATGAAGGAGTAAACTGAAAATAAATAGATAATATGCTGACGCAACTACCGAAAACGGAGATTGCAGACAAGAGAAGGATGAACAGAAGTACGAAGCACTCTAAATGTTTCAAACTAAGAAAGATGATTTGTGAGAATTAGTGTCCAAAGATTGTTGCCATATATGCTATGTGTTGGCTGTTGTCAGCGACCCATGTTTCAGCTTCTGGACGTACGGAGTGTTATATTTCGGAGATTTCACGGTTCTATGCGGTAATAGAGCACATGCCGTTGAGCAAAAGTAGCGCTCCCAGTAAAATAAGTTTTTATGATATTACCTGGTATGCATGTCGGCCTTAGCATCATTTCTGAAATTCTCAGGCGTTTTTGTTTAAGAACAACCTTGAGGAGTATAAATACTAGTCAAGTCTCCACATTTCATCCCTCCGCGCCTAAGGTCTGCTAAGATACATCAAATAATGAGTTCACTCAGAGAACTTCAAACTTCAACAGTTCCTACTTACAATCTTCTTGATACCAATTCTTCAGCCATTAACCACTGTTCGGCAGCCAATTCAAATAATATTGATATTTCTCTCTGGCTTAATCAAATGTATACATCTCAAGAACAACATGAACAACAAGAACAGCAGCCGCAGCAATTGATTTATTTTTCTAAAGGAGTTGGTTATATATACCCGACGTCTCCAAATTCACAACAAAGGCAACAAGAACCACAAGACCAGCAAATACAGCAGGTTAATACAATACCCCAATTATATAACTATAGCTATGGAAATAATTATTTACTTTATTCAACATCTCCACAAGGGCCAACATTAAATTATTCACAGCAAACAAGTTCCTCAAACATTGTACCAACGTCCCCTGGCACTACTACCACTTTATTTACGATGCCATTATCTCAACAAAGTCCGTCCACAAATACAAGCTCAACACAAAATATAATTTCCTATTCCACCGGTGCAATGGAAAGGTATAATTACAAAAATTATAATAATATCAGTATCAATGATTATGACAATCAAAATATTAATAGTATTAATAATAATACTGCCAATGATACCAATAATAATAATAATAATAATAATAATAATAATAATAATAATAATAATAATATAGTTTTAACAGTAAATTCAAATTATATACCATATCATTTACATAATAGCTCAAATATAGGTCCATATGATAAATCAACAACTTCAACAATCATATCATCACCACTTGCTTATCCCAAACCAACATCTAATGCTCAACAAGAATTCATTAAATTTCCTAATGTAGCAAACAGTGGGAATTATTGTTGTACATATCTAGATTGCAGGTATGAAGGTACATTCCATACAGTAGAATATCTAAAACGGCATATTAAAGAACAGCATTTAGACTGTAAGAGGTATGTTTGTCGATGTGAAGATGCTGACTGGGGGTGTGGTAAGATATTCAAGAGACCATATCAATTAGTCAATCACTGGAAAGCAAGACGTTCATTATTAAGTTGTGGAGTTCCTGTCAAAATTCTAAAAGCACATCTTATTGAAAAGGACATGAATAAATTAAGTGAAAAATTAAGGAGAAAGAGAAAAAGACCAAAGACTTAAGTTAGTCGTTCTCTTTTCTCAGGTACTTAGGCTATGGATTGGGTATATATTTAATTTATAAGCTTTGTTTTATTGTTAATAACAACTTTAGGTTAAGATATATTTACGTGTGTTCATGTTGAATACCCAAAAAAAGTTCTTTTGCGGTTATGATATTTATTTATTGGGCAGCCATTATTGTCACAGTCATGAGACAGGACTTCGGCGTAATAAACCCAGAAGACGTCATTGGATATTGGCCGAGGACTAAATACCCGAAATGTCGGGGAGAGAAATGATCTGCAGCAACAGCACTTTAAAGCAAATGAATCACATCTCTTGCATTATGCAGGTTTCACTTTCATGTATCTTGAAAACAATACGTTTTTTAAGATAATTTATTTTTGGAAATGAAAAAAAAAAAAAAAATGTTTTGAGGCAAAAAGTGCCCATTAGATGTTTTTTTTTTTATATACACCAATAAATCGACAAATCGATAACAGGTTTTTTAACTATCCTCTGTTGTATATGAGTAAACGCAAAATCACATTAAACTTACCGCTAAGTGACGATGATGATGATGATGATTATGACAATAATAACGGAATTAGTTCAGTGAATATCGGAACATCTAAAATTTCTATCCCGCAACATCAACTCTTAGATAAAGAAACACAAATTGATTCGACAATAAGTATTTTAAAAAGAAGGCCTAAATTGAATTTCAAAAAACCGAAACCAAAACAACGGGATATTAATGAAGGATTATCTAGAAATATTTTAGAAACTCATTCGGATGACAAACTTGAAGCTAATATTAAACCTATTGATTGCGAAAAGGAGGAATTGATCATACCGATTAAAGCAATCAATGATAAATATTACGAAGTTTCCAATGATAATATTGATATTATAGTTCATAGATTGACACCACCATTTCTAAATTCTGATAATGTTCTTTCAACATCTCAAAGGGATATTATTAATGTTATTAAAGATCCAACGGGTGATTTGTATAAATATTCTCATAATGGATCACATCTAGTTAATGAGCGTCGATTACAGAAACAATTAAAATCTCAGCAACACAAGGAAGATGGGACACCTTTACAAAAGCACGTAAAAGCTTCGTTAAATGAACCAATGAAGATAAATTTAACTCCTTCTTCAAATTTAAATATTAGGAATCAACTTCCTGCTTTTAAAGTTAAAAATGAACTAATTAATTTGATTAATGAAAATCAAGTTGTTATTATCATTGGTGAAACTGGGTCAGGTAAAACAACGCAAATTCCTCAATTCCTTTATGAAGCTAATTATCATAATAGAGGTCTTATTGGTATTACTCAACCTCGTAGGGTTGCCACTATTTCTGTGGCCAAGCGTGTGAGTGAAGAAATGTCAGTGGATTTAGGTAAAGAAGTTGGGTTCTCTATCAGATTTAATGATAATACTAGTAATGAAACCAAAATTAAATTTATGACTGATGGTATTTTATTAAGAGAGGCGTTAATGGATAATGAATTAGACCAATATTCTTGTATTGTGATGGATGAGGCTCATGAAAGATCTCTTAATACTGATATTTTATTAGGTTTATTTAAAGAGTTATTGAAAAAGAGAAGAGATTTGAAATTAATAATAACTTCTGCAACAATGAATTATCAAAGATTTTCAAATTTTTATGGTAATGCTCCATGCTTTTTCATTCCTGGTAAGACATTTCCTGTTGAAATACTTTATCAAAGTTATCCAAGTGTTGATTATGTGGATTCTTCTGTGAAACAAGCTTTAAGAATTCATCTTAGTAAAGAAAATGGAGATATTTTAATTTTTATGACGGGCCAAGAAGATATTGAAACAACTTGTGAATCAATAAAGGAAGAATTAATTAATTTACAAAAAATTGATAAATCAATTGTTGATTTGGATATTTTACCTATTTATTCTTCCTTATCAAATGAGGAACAATCAAAGGTTTTTGAATCTTCAAATTTACGAAAATGTATTGTTGCAACTAACATTGCAGAAACTTCATTAACATTTGAAAATGTTAAATTTGTTATTGACTCAGGACTTATGAAACTTAAAGTTTTTAATCCAATGTTAAATATGGATACTTTGAAAATAACACCAATTTCAAAAGCACAAGCAAACCAACGATCAGGTCGTGCTGGTAGAACATCAGAGGGTAAGGCTTATCGGTTATATACGTTGACATCTTTAGAGGAAGAAATGTGGCCGAACCCCATTCCTGAAATTCAAAGATCAAATTTAATGAACACAATTCTAATTTTAAAAAATATGGGTATTAAGGATATAAGTAAATTTCCATTTATTGATTTGCCATCAAAGGATTCCTTACAGACATCGGAATATGAGTTATGGTCTATTGGAGCACTGGATAACTACGGTATGTTAACAAAATTAGGTAAGGAAATGTCCAAATACCCCTTAGATCCAGCATTATCAAAATTATTAATTTTATCAACTTTGAAAACATTTAAATGTTCTAGGGAAGTTGTTAAAATAATTTCGATGCTATCAACCCCATCTATTTATGAGGGTAAGCTAGATGATAAAAGAGCTGAATTACAAAGAAATAAATTTGTTATTGAAGGATCGGATCACTTGACATTGTTAAATATATTTAATCAATCAGCATTTCATAAAAATGATTTAGAGAGATGGTGTAAGATTAATTATCTTAATTTTAAATCTTTAAGACAAGCACATGAAATTCATTTGCAATTACTTAATTTAATTCAAGACAAACTATATTCATGTGATAATAAATGGGACATCCTTAGGGAGTGTATATGTGCAGCATTTATGCAGAACTCTGCACAATTTTATAAACAAAATCAGTATCAACATTTAAGATCGGGGCTACCAATGTATTTACATCCAAGGGGTTGTATTTATGGTATGGGAGATTTACCAAAGTTCATAGTATTCCATGAATTGATATTTACAGGACACAAGCAATATTTACAATATACAACAGCAGTCGATGGTTTTTGGTTAGTTAAGTATGGAGGGATATTCTTTGATATTAGAAAAAAGGGTATTAGTAATTTACAACATCAAAAGAATAAAGAGATTGAGTTTGAAAAAAGTTTCAAGTTATTATAAAATAATATTATCGATTAATCTAGTAATACCAGCTTCACCAACATTAGTAGAATTTGGAACATAAACAGCAAGTGAAATGATAGCACCGACTTTTGGATCAATAGAATTTAAATATATAAGCGATTCAGGATCATTGAATGAAATATAATCAATTTTAAAATCAGAATTGGTATTAATGATAGTGTCTTCAATTAAATTAGTTAAGACTTCAACATTTAATTGATTTTTATCAATATACTGATCTCTTGCAATATTTAATCCTTTGTATATGCAGGTAACTTGCTTAAGAATTTCATTTGAAAGGTATTTGTTTCTAGAACTTAAAGCTAAACCATCGTCGTTTCTTTTAATTGGCACAATATGAATTTCTAAATCAAAGAATAAATCTTTTATCATTCTTTTGATAATAATAGTTTGCTGAACATCCTTTTGGCCAAAATAAACATTATTTGGTTGAACGATATTAAATAGTTTTGTAACTACCGTAGCAACACCCCTAAAGAAATTAGGTCTTGTTTTGCCTTCTAAGACTTCACTCAATCCCTTAATTTCAACAAATCCACCAATTTGATCTTCAATTGTCAATGGAATACCCATTGGATACATTTCTTCAACAGAAGGTTTAAAAATTGCATCAATTTTACCGTCAAGTTTAGATATTTCTTTTAAATCATGATCAAGATCTCTTGGATAAGTATCTAAATCTTCACCAGGGGCAAATTGTGCTGGATTGACAAAAATTGAAATAATAGTATGTTGATTTTCACTCAATGATTTTGAAATCAATGAACGATGTCCCTCGTGAAGAAACCCCATGGTTGGGATAAACCCAAGAGATTCACTTTTAGATTTGATACTTCTCACTAACTTTCTGACTTCTTCAACGGTCGTTAAAACAGGTGTATCCATGCTGCCAATAGAGAGATGAAGAATATTGCATGAAAAATAACCTTAACGGTTTTTTTTTTTGACAAGTGAAATTTCAGGTTTTCACAATAGGGGAACGAAGAAGCTCATGTGCCTCGCAAGATATTGTTCAACCTAAATTAAATTATATTAAGTTAAATCAAATGCATTGTTAACAAATTAAAAAGAGTGGTTTATACAGTATGCACTAGAAGTATTAATATTAATAATAATAATAATAATAATAATAACAACAATAATAAAGAGAAAATAGAAAGAATTAGTTTGGTAAGTTTTCTGGAACTTCGGAAGGAGCAATGTGTTGTTCAACCTGAGAAGCAGCAGATTCGTTCTTATTGTTCATCAATCTTAATAAGTTTCTCAGTAACATAGCAATGGTGACTTTACCAATGGAAGGAACATAAAGGGAAGCCACCTTTTCAACTTCTTCGTCGTTGAAATTATTTTCACTTGAAAAGTTAATGACAATAGCACCTCTTTTAATGTATTCAGATGGGAATTTATAAGTCTTAGTTGGGACACCAGTAATAATAATATCTGATGCCTTGGCACATTGTTCAAGAGTTTTATCACATTCATGAACTGTGTGTTGTTGATATCTTAAACCATCACCTCTTTCATAAAGTTGAACATCGTTTATATCAACAGAATAAACACGAGCACCATCATTAGCAAGAAGAGAAGCAAGTGGTCTACCAACAATTTCTGATCTATTAACAACAGTAACGGTCTTACCGTAAAGTCTATTACCATAGTTTAAAACACTGTTGTAAGCACCAATATATTCAAGAATTTTAACAACTGCAAGAGGTGTACATGGTAAAATTGATTTCATTGTTTTCGCATCATCCAAAAATCTAACATTATGATACATATTTGAGATATATTTAAAATTTAAACCTTCAACATCCTTATGGACTGAAACACACTGTTGAAGATATTGATCTTGTTGATTACCAAACACCGGGAAATAAACAATCATACCATTAACGTCATCATTATTATTACATTTATAAATTTCTTCCTCTATTTGATCTTTGTTAACTTTCACTAATTCATATTGGAAACCTAATGAGTTTGCAGTTTTACCAGTCCAAGTTGCGTACATCATTGCAGCTGGGTCATCATTTGCAAGAAGACCAACAAGTTTAGGTTTTCTTTGAAATTTTGATGTAATTTCCATAAGATCATTGATATAGGCTTTAGCGATTCTAGCAGCTGGAATAACTTTACAAGACATATTTTTTAGTGTAGATTGTTTTTATTAAAAAGGAAGAAGAATATGTTAAAAAATCTTATTATTTTTTTTCACTTATAAAACGGACAATTAACAATTTAAATATAAAAATGAAAAAAAAAAAAACTTTTTTTTCTTTTTCCCAGTTTTTGCAATATTGAAAAAGGAAAGAGTATAAGAATCCGAAGTCAATTTATTCGGAGTCGGACTTCAAAACTATTTATGACTTGGGAATCACAATCCGAAGTCAACAAAATATTTTTTTGATTTTTTCAAATGATTATGTAATCACCCCCTCTTCCATATGATTGTTTCCATGCATTATTTTCATTGGAGACAAAACTTCTAGAATTAACTGCGGCGGAAAAATCATGTTGTTCTTTGTCATGATTTCCCCGCATTCTTCGAATCTGTTCCGACCTACGGAAGAAATAAGAAGATGGGCAGAGCACAGGAAAATGGAAAATGGAAATTGTAAAAAAAAGCAAATGATCATTTGATTTATCTTTGATCATATAAAATGTCAACATGTCCCCCACCTTTTTTTTCTCTCTCTCTCTGTTCTCTTCCATATATATTTATATTTATATTTATAACATTATTATAGTATAAAAACACCATGAATAGTCAATTAAAGCAAGAGGTCGATTCAATTGTTGAGGAGTTCTCTCTTTCAGAAGATCTAATAAAGAAATTAGTCGATTTGTTTATTAAATCGGCTGATGAGGGACTAAGATCAAATTCTTCTTGTAAGAATTCTTTACCTATGATTCCAACGTTTGTCACTAATATCCCAACCGGAAAGGAAAAGGGAATTTTACTAGCTGCTGATTTAGGTGGTACTAATTTCCGTGTTTGTTCTGTTACTCTTAATGGAGATCATACATTTAAATTAGTTCAATCTAAGAACCCAATCCCTGTTGATCTCATGTCGGGCACATCAGATGAATTATTTCATTACCTTGCTACTAAAGTTAAGTCTTTTGTTGAGAAAAATCATGCATCTCGTCATGAAGCGGATCCAACACAAAAATTGAAAATGGGATTCACATTCTCTTTCCCTGTTGAGCAATCCTCCATTGACTCGGGTGTCTTAATTAGATGGACGAAAGGTTTTAAAATTCAAGACACTATTGGTCTTGATGTTGTTTCCCTTCTTCAGAGTCATTTGGATAAAATTGATGCTCCAGTTCACGTTGCTGCTCTTGCTAATGATACAGTGGGTACGCTTTTAGCCAGATCCTATACCGGTGCTGATAAAGAGGGCCGTACTTCCATCGGTTGTATCTTTGGTACTGGTACTAATGGTGCTTACAATGAAAAGTTGGATAATATTAAAAAATTAGATCCTCAACTCGTTGCTGATTTAAAGGCAAAGGGTATTGATTCAATGGTTATTAATACCGAATGGGGTTCCTTTGATAATTCATTAGAATTATTGCCAGTTACTAAGTATGATATTTCAATTGATACCATTTCAACCAATCCTGGTTATCATATGTTTGAAAAGAGAGTTTCAGGTTTATATCTTGGAGAAATCCTTAGACAAATGATTATTGATTTACATGCAAATGGTTTGATTCTTAATGAATATTCCTCTTATGATAAATTACCTCATAGATTGAGAACTGCCTGGTTGTTATCAAGTGAAGCTTTATCTCTTTTTGAAATTGATGATTCAACTTCTCTTAGAGCTTCTGAATTGGAATTGAAAAATATGTTAAGGTTGCCAACTACTCATGAAGAAAGATTGGCAATTCAAACTTTGACAAGAGCCATTTCTAGAAGAGCTGCTTATTTAGCAAGTGTCCCTATTGCTGCACTTCTTATTAAAAGTGATGCGTTTAAAGGTCACCATGTTGAAGTTGATGTTGGTGCTGATGGTTCTGTTATTGAATATTTTCCTGGATTTAGAACAATGATGAGAGATGCCATTGCTAAAACCCAATTAGGTTCTAAAGGTGAAAGAAGGTTACATGTGAACATTGCAAAGGATGGTTCTTCCGTTGGAGCGGCCTTATGTGCTTTAAGTAGCGAACTTTGATTGATTTGCCATTATCTCTTTCTTTTTACTCAGTTTTATTGAAATTACATATATACCTTTTCTTTTATGATTCTATTGTTTTGAGTATATTTAATTAATAACAAAAAAAATAATTTGTTTAAACGTATATATAATATATGACTATTAAAATAAGAAACTTCAGGTGTGAAACTTCTACTATTTACAAAATGTCACGAAAACCACTCCTTCAATGTCCAGCTATCCCAATTTGTTCTTCTTTTGATTGATTATCGTTATTATCATTGTTTGATTTGTCAATTGAAACTCCCGCTTCTTGTAATAACTTTTTACTATATTCGTTATTAACATTTAATTGCTTCTTTTCAGCAATTTCCCTTGATTTATCAACCCTTTCTTCTTTGTTCATACTATTTTCTAATTTCCTTTTCAACTCCTTTTCTTCTTGAATTCTCTTTGTGAGTAATGTGCCCTTTATCAAATACCAAATTATACTGATAATTCCAGTAGCAAGAAATAATTTCAAAATAGTTTTACTACCATTGTCTTCTCTCCTATGCATTTGAATATTATGTCTGTAACTTTTATAAATGTCTTTCTTGGGTCCATATCCTGACATCTTACGATTATAAAGATTCTTGCCAAACATATCTGCACTATGATCTGCCATGTTTTTCCTAAACCTTTGTTCCATCCGTTCATTTCTTTCATAATGTTTCTTTGAATCAAAATGTGGTGTATCCTTGTTATCAAATGGGTTGCCACTCGTCGATTGAGCATAGTGGAAAGAATTCATTCTTCTTAAGAATTCACTACTCCGTGCATTTGATCTACCATGTCCAATCTTAATATCATATTGTGACCTAGCATGTGGATCAGACAATACTTCGTATGACTTCTTTATCTTTAAATATTGTGTATTCATGTCCTCTAATTCATGTACAGTCAAATCTTGTGACTTCAATATATCGGGGTGAAGCTTTAAAGACAGCTTTTTAAACGCTGATTTGATGTCCTTTGATGTAGCATTGTGATGAATACGAAGAGAATCGTAATGTGTCCCTGTTAAAACTCCTCTGGAAGTGTGCAAGTACCTTGCAAACATCGAATTAATTAATTGATTAATTAATCAATGAGTTATTTAGAGCTACTATGGAGTAGAAAAAAAAATTATCACCTCTATTAAAAACTTATTTACTATCGAATTTATCGGACAATAGATCAAACAATCAAGGAGCCATGTGTATATCAGTTAAGCTGGGCCATCCTCTTCGTTGAACATTGAACACTACAGTGGTTCTTTTAAACCCTTTGAAACGACCTTTTTTTGTTAATTATTATTACTCTTGATTTTTTTGGAATATTCCAATGAGACATAATATTTGTACATTTCAACATAGACGTAACTTCTATAACAAACCATCAATCTCATCCTCTGCTTCCTCCTCCTCACTATCATCTTCATTGAAATCCAATTCAAGCCAATTAGGCCATGCCATTTCATTTATTATCATATTTCTAAAGGCAATAATTAAAAACTTTTCAATTTTGCCAATTGATCTCAATATAAGTGCTTCGTTTGATTCTGATTCAACGCTATTCCATTCATTATTTCCATCATCGTTACCTAATTCACCTTCAATTTTCATATCCTTAATAATATCGATTCTTTCCTTACTTTTTAATCGAGTTTGAATATCTTTTCCGTTTTTCCCATTGATTCTTGAACCTTGTCTACTATTTTCTGTTAACGTTTCACCAACATCACTCTTTGGTGTACTAACTCCATCATCATCTTCTTCATCTCGTTCTTCATCGTCAATATCACAAAGGAATGATAAATATACCTTTTTTGCAATATATGCAACAACTAACATCGTATGAATCTTCATATCCGTGATCTTTAATCTAACTGGTAAGGTAATAAACTTTGGCGAAGGATAATTCACTAGTAAATTACATTGGATTTCAATATATATTTGTGAATCCCATTTTAAATCTGTTGATAACTGTATATCCATCCCATCACTATCTTTATTGACATCATTTGATTCTTGTTCATTATGAATGTTCTTTATATTAAACGTTAAATTTTTAAGCATTTGGGTGGGACTTTGAATACTATCATCTACATGTGATGATGTATTTATGTGTAGTTCATGGTCAAATGAATCGATATCTTCATATTGGTTAATGTCATCACCATCGCTATTGACAATAGTATCATTAAATTGAGTTGGGTAGCCATTTTCAACACCGTTGGCGTCCAATGAATTCATGTAGCCCATACCACTAATACCAACCGTCATTATATTAGAACATGAACCTGTATTTGTTCTTCTAAATGCAAATCTGGTATGTGGCGAAGGTGAGCCAGGTCTTGAATTTCTGTTTGAAGTATTGTTATTCTTATTTAACTTCATTGGAATAGATTGAGGGAATGGTAAATCCTCTTCCTCACGTTTATAGAACTCTTTGAACGGAAAATCAATGTCTCTAATGATAAGATTTGGAGCCGTTTTACCTAATTGAAAATCAAGAACTTGCAAATTGGCAAGGTAGTTAGGGAGTTGGATATCAGCAAGTTTTTCATTTAGAGTATCCTTTAGCTGTGTATTCAGAGTATCATCGCCTTGGATGTTTTCCCAGTTGATGATGAAAGACATGCCAGCAATATGTAAATATTGACTACCCAAATGTCACAATAAATAAACGAACCTGATTATGTAACAAATTTGTCATTCATTTATTACCTTCTCTTCTTCAATTATTAACCACAAATGATGTTAACAGCCTCCAGATGTACCATGAAACCGATTCAGCTTGTTAGGTGGAACTCTACTGCAAAGAAGGGCACTGCCATTATGTTTATGAACATGGGTGGTCCTTCCACTGTTGGTGAAACTAGAGATTTCTTATTCAGATTGTTCTCAGACGGTGACTTGATCCCATTAGGTCCATTCCAAAATATGTTGGCCAAGTTCATTACTTGGAGAAGAACTCCCATGATTGAAAAGTACTATACTAGGATTGGTGGCGGTTCTCCTATTAGAAAATGGTCAGAATTCCAAGCAAAGCATCTATGTGAAAGATTAGATGAAATCAGTCCTGAAACTGCTCCACACAAGCCATATGTTGCATTTAGATATGCAAATCCATTAACTGAAGAAACATTGGAACAAATGCTCAAGGATGGTGTTACTCGAGCAGTGGCCTTTTCACAATATCCTCAATTCTCTTATTCAACAACTGCTTCATCCATAAACGAATTGTTTAGAAAATCGAAGATTATGGATAAAGAAGGACAAATTAAATGGTCTACTATTGATAGATGGCCAAAACATCCATCTCTTATCAATACATTTGTTTCTCATATTAAAAAATCATTAGCAACGTTCCCTGAATCTGAAAGAAGCGATGTTGTTATTCAATTCTCAGCCCATTCCTTACCAATGGATATTGTTAATAGAGGTGATTCATACCCTGCTGAAGTTGCTGCTACTGTTTATGCCATCATGGAGAAATTACAATTTTCTAATCCTTATAGATTAACATGGCAATCTCAAGTTGGTCCAAAGCCATGGCTTGGAGGTCAAACTGAACCACTTTCAATTAAAATGAACGAAATGAAGGAAATTCCAGGGTTAGTCATTGTTCCTGTGGCCTTCACTTCTGATCATATTGAAACACTTCATGAAATTGATGTTGAATTGATGGAAGCTGTGCCAAATCCAGAAAAGGTTGTTCGATGTGAATCACTTAATGGAGATCCAGAATTCCACCAAGGTCTTGCTGAGTTAGTGAAAGACCACTTGCAATCGGGTGAGCTTTACTCTAAGCAATTAGCATTGGACTACAAGCTTGGTAATGTTTCTGCTCAGAATGTGTTTGAACATCCAGATGAATTCTTTGGTGATAGAACAAAGAAATGAAGAAATTCGAATATAGGAAATTGCTATTAGATGATATGATTAATTGTAATACAGCGATGTGGTTTATATATTGGTATTCCTTCCGTGATGGTAATGTGATGTGTTATATCTCGTACTTGCATTTAAAATCTAAAAGAATGATATATTTTTCCCTCACCTCTGTAATGTTTACTTCTTTCTTCCTAAGATAAACCTGTAATTAACGCGTTAAATATATGTCAGATTTCAATCTCACGGAAGCTATAAGTACATATAAGGCAGAAGAGGCACAATATAGGGAATTGGAAAATTTGCCATTGGATTTCGATATTGAAGAGCTCGTTTCAAATGTCATTGCGATTCCTAACTCACCTTTGGATATATTACAAGAAGACAAATTTAATGACTTTTCAACGTTAGTTAATCATGTTCATTTAATAAAACAAGCAAAGTATATAAACATTATTTACCAGGCAGTCATTGACTCTTTAAAGAGTGAAGTAATGGTTATTGAACGTGAAGGATCAAATATTGACGCGTTTGATCATAAATTGGCTTTAAATAAATATGGTTATTTGTTGTTTGTAACAGTTTCACAATTGACTAATTTTATTGATCAATGTAATGAACAAATGGCTACAATGAGAAAGAGGAAAGGTAAAGAAAAATCAAGCACTGATGAAGCAAAAATAATGAGAGATCAGAGAGATAAATTAAAACAGCCAATGTCATTATTTATTCAATTAATGTCTAATGTTTGTTCCTTACTAAAAGTTAACTTAATACCCATTTTTCAAATGCAAACAGAATTATCAACGTTTATTATGCATGCTATTTCAAACTCCCTATCATGTGCATTTAAGACATCGTATGTTACAAAGGAGAAGGATTCAAAAATATTACTTTTAAACTATATGTGTTTGTGTGCAAAGAATCAACAACAATATGATCAAATATCACAAATTATAGTCCATCATATTAAACTCTCTGAACATTTGCCTGAATTCATGGCAGAAGTTTTAACAATGTTAGTTAATGATTATGATAACAAAAGTGTTCTCGATACAGTGTTAGTCGAATTAATGGATTTAAATATCTCTAATGATAATTCTAAAATGACATTACAAAGGCATTTTAGTCAATTTTTAGTAAAACTTTCACAAGGCTTACCACATATTTTAATTGACTATGATGATTATTTAGTTAATTTTATTGGAACATCTTCAATTATTAGAGGTTCTATTATTGAATCATACGAAAACATATTAAAATATATCATTTCAAATGAAGAATTTTATATTGAAAAGAAAGATAAAGTTAATAATATATTTGAAATAATTCATTCTAGAATATTTGATATGCATTTTAACGTTAGACAAAAGTGTTTGAATTTAATTGATCATTTATTAAGAGATCCAAATAGGAAAGTTCAATTTAAAGATTTTAGATTGAAATGGGTTACTCTTGCTACACAGTTTCTTGAAGACAAAACAACATATTCAAGAAAGGCAGCGTTGTCGTTATTGGGTGCATTGGTTTTAGATCATCCATATAATATTGATGGACAAAAGTTAAGTTGGAAATTTTATTGGAATAATTATATTGCTTTTAATAATGAGTTAAAAAGGTTAAGCCCTAATTCATTTAATATTATTAGACAATCAGAAATTAATATTTACAAAACTGTTGAAGAAAATGGGATTGAAATGGAACCATATTATGTATTAAAGGAATATGAAACAAATGACGAATTAACAAATGAGTTTTTTGAATCTGATGAAAATTTAGATGATGAGAATTTGGATGAATTACCAGAAAATATTAATGAAATTATATTAAAAAGAGCATTTTGTAGGGATGCATGTACCTTTATTGGACAAATTCATAAATCAGTTGAACTGTCATGTTTATTATTTCATTCTAAATCTAAATTAGATGCAATCAATGCCATGGATTATTTTGTCATTTTAGATGCATATGATATTGAAACGGCAAAGATTGGTATTAAACAAATGATTCATTTAGTTTGGAGAAATGGATCAAATGAGGATGATATTAAAGTTTTACATAGATTAATCGAATGTTACGTTACAATCTTTTTAACCCCACCACCAGATGTATCTAGGGAACATCAAGCTATTTACATTGCATCACAATTAATCAGTTTAACATTTAATTGTAATGAAGCAGATTTAATTTCCCTTGGAAGGTTAATTTATGAAATTTATACATTTACATATCAACGTGGCCATAAATTTGAAGGTAAGAGAGCTGAATGGATTAATGAGTTAGTTATTAGTGTTCTTTGGAAAAGTTTTAGTCAACCAAAATATGCAAGGGAAAAGAATGGATCAATTATTATTTTAACGATGTTAGCAGAAGCAGATAACGAAATTATTCTACAGAAATTGGATACATTATTAGAATTTGGATTAAATAATAATGAAGAAATTAATCAATCGACAATTTATTCTTGTATTGCTTTGAGAAAATCAATACCAGAAAACATTAATAGCATGCCTGATTATTCACTTGGGATAGAAAAATTAAAGAATTTGTTGTTAAAATTTACTAATAATGGAGAATGGTACCATTTAGCAGAGGAGGCATTAACAACATTATATGAAATTGATAATAATGTTGATCAAACCTCATCAGATATATTAAAATTAAAGGCAATGACAATATTCGGAGAAAATGAAGAAATGAGCAGTCAAAGTGAACGAATTTACTCATTATCACAATTTATATTTTTATTAGGCCACATTGGGTTAAAAACGATAGTTTATTTAGAGAAATGTGAAGCCGAGTTTAAAAAGAAGAGAATGGAGTTAAATATTGAAAAGAATGAACAAGATATTGAATTGGAAATGATTGGTGGATCAAATGAAGATGATTTTAGCGATGTTATTCAAAATATTAGAGAAAAGGAATTACTTTATGGACAAGAATCATTATTAGCTAAATTTGTGCCATTGATATTAGAAATATTGATTAATAGGAATAAATACAATGATGAAATATTACAGAGACAAGCAACGTTATGTTTATCGAAGTTTATGTGTATTTCACCATTCTTTTGTGAACAGCATCTTGAATTGTATATCAAGCTCATTAAATCATCAAAAGATACTATTATTAGAAGTAATGGTATACTTGGATTAGGAGATATGGCAGTTTCATTTAATAATTTGATTGATGAAAGAAGAGACGAGCTTTATTCACCATTGTTGGATAAAGATATCACAGTTCAAAGGACGTGTTTAATGACTGTTACATTTTTAATTTTAGCAGGACAAATTAAAGTTAAAGGACAGTTAGCACAACTATCTAAATTGTTAGTTCACGATGATCCAACTATAAAGGAAATGACAAAATTATTCTTCTTGGAATTAGCTACAAAGGATAATGCAATTTACAATGGATTTATTGATATGGTTATTGGATTAAATTTAGATACTAACTTTAGTGAAGACAATTTCAAGTCGATTATTAAATACGTTTCACAATTTTTGAAAAAGGATAAGCATAGAATTATTTTAATTAAGAAATTTTATGAAAGGTTACTAAAGGAAAATAATGAGAGAAATTTTAATAATTTATCATTCTGTATTAAGGAGTTGATTAGAAGGGATGAATTAAATAACAAATCTAATAATTTAGCAAATGAATTAAATGACAATGGTGAAAATAAAAGAGTTAAGAAACAACAGCTTTATAAGGAAATAATGGGTGTTATTGAAGCTGGATACCAAAGGACAAAATTGGATGAATTAGAAGACAAGGAAGATGAATCTAATGAACGGTTAAGAAAGTTGAGGGATATCGACGTCGAAGGAGTGAAAGATGAAAAGGAAGAAGAAGATGAAGAAATGGATATAAGTGAATAAGGGTATATTTGCTGAGCGAAACAACCCTGTTTCGAAGCACGTGACAAACCCTATTTCACGCAAAGAAAAATTAGAGTAGGAAAAAAACAATCAAGAAAAATAATAATTTTTCAGTTAAAATGTTAACATGTCTTTTTTTTTTCCCTTTTAAATAACTGACCGGTTAGTTAAATTACTGAGGAAGAAGTTAATAAAAATGTCTGACGTTGAAGAACAAATTATCCAAGAAGAAGTTGAAATTGTTGAAGAACAAGCTGTTTCTATTGAAGACTGTTTGAAGAAGGTCCTTAGATTGGCTCTCGTTCACGATGGTCTTGCTAGAGGTTTGAGAGAATCTGCTAAGGCTTTGACTAGAGGTGAAGCTCAATTATGTATCTTGTGTGATTCCGTCACCGAAGCTGGTATTACCAAGCTTGTTGAAGCTCTTTGTCAAGAAGGTGAAAACAAGGTTCCTTTATTGAAGGTCGGTGATGCTAAGCAACTTGGTGAATGGGCCGGTTTATGTCAAGTTGACAGAGAAGGTAACGCCAGAAAGGTTGTTGGTGCTTCTTGTATTGTCATTACCAACTGGGGTGCTGACTCTGAAGAAAGATCCATCCTTTTGGAAACTCTTTCCCAAGAATAAATGCCTTGTTTATTTTCTCAATAAAATAATTTATATATAAATAATATAGTAAATTTAATATAAGAAAACAATAAAGATATTTAAATAATAAGATTAGTAAAGAAAGGATGTTAGTTTTAATTTTTTTTATTATTATTTATTTTCGTTTTTTTGAGGGATATAAGAATTTATGTATCTAAGAACAAATTATATGAAAAAACAACAAAACAAGAAGGAAAAGAACAAATAAGAATAATAATGACACAAATTAACAATAGAAGGAAAATTTCTGAAAATATTCAAATAGTTTTAATCATCACTTTCATCAAGAACAGCAGACTCGTCACGGACAGCAGTCTCGTGATTAAAACTTTGATTATTTTCTTGTTCTTCTTCATCATCATCTTCGAAATCAATAACAAAAAAATCTTCATCGTCACCAACAATGGATTTATAAAGAACCTTTGCTTCGCTAACAACACCATCATAGGACATTTCAATTGGAGGCATGGAAGAATAAATGATTCCTCGATCAAGACCCTTTCTACCAGAATGTGACAGATCACCCAAGGCCTTTTCTTCAGAGAAGGTACCTTGTTTAATAATACCAAAAGGAGGAGTTGAAGTTAATTGAACAAAATTTAGATTCAATAAATGATTTAATGTTGAATTTGGTTTAAATTCCATATATGATTTTGATAATTTTTTAGTTAAATCAGGTTTAAATTTAATATTTTTCAAATCATCAATTTCAATAACATCATCATCATTTATATCTAAATCGAATTCCATTTCTCTTAGAATCGATTCATCCATCTTTTTCAAAGCATCATTAAGATCTTTTTGGGCAGATTCAATATTTGGATTAATAGTATGTAAATACCAAATACATTGACCCTTAGGACAACAACCAGAACCAGCACCTAGTACAAAAGCTTGGATTGGGTATTCATTATTATTTAAGGACATTGGAGGGAAGACAACGATTGCAGAATGTTCACCATCTGCAAACCATTCACTGCAGGATTTGTCAACGATTGTAATTAATCTTGAAATTTTATAATTTTGAATTGGTACATTAACTGAATTATCAGGAGCTTGAGAGGGTGAGCAAATAACTCTTTCGTTGATTTTAATTTTTGAATTATCATTCAAAATAGCAATTTTTGATTTGAAATCAAAAGATTTCAAATGGGTATTTAATTTATAGGTAGTACCAGCAACAGCAGCAGATCTACAAAATCCCTGAGATAGTTCACCGGTACCGCCATACTTTGAATAAATTGATGGGAAATTTCCATAAATATTGAAGGAATCAAGGTAACGTTTGATTCTAGCAAGTCCATCTAGGGTTTGAATATCTGGAGAAGATGATAATCCAAGTGTATAAATTAATTCATTAATGTATAAATCATTCAATTTAAATTTGTCCTTGATAAAAGTTGACAATAATTTATCTTTGTAATTGCCATTTTCTATCAAATCTGAGGAATGTGATTTATCAAATTGGAAAATGAATTTCATAAACTTCATTAATTGACGTTTCGTTAATAAGGAATGGTCATCACTTGTAAAGATTTCTTCTTTTGATGACATTAATTTACCAAATGAATCGTTTTCGTAAGTATGGAAGTTTGAAATTGATTGAAATTCTAAGTAATGATAAACTCTTGAGTTAATCAAAAGAGTTAATAAGTCTGATTTTGCAAATAAAATCTTTGGTGTTAAATCAATACCATATTCCTTTGATTTTAAAGATTCATCCTTAATTTGTAGGTTAACATTGATGAAATTTTTGAATCCAACCTTACCTATCGATAAAGACCAAGCTTTTAATTGATCAATTGTTAACGTTGCAGAATGATCACCATAATAAGGATTTGCATCAATATGAAGTACATTGGAACCTTGCCAAGACAAAGCAGCAGCTAAGACGGATTCAACAAGACCAGTACCACAGATTAACACATCAAACTCATCTTCCGATATTGGTTGAGTTGGTTTTTCCATACCTGCCAACGATGGTATAACAGAAGGCCTTCTTGATATATTCGAAGGGCGACGTTCAGCCATTGAAGGACGACGATCATTAAAAGAAGCAGTCATCTTAACATAAAACTAAATAAAATATAATAAAAATGAAATCTCAAGTACTGAAATGAAAAGTGTCGATTTCTTGGATTAAATTAACTTTTCAAAGAGAAGACTGATGGATAAATTTGAGAACGTGAAGATTTTTTTTTCAATAATGAAAGTTGATAAAAAACGGTATGATAAAAATGAGGAAAAATTTTGAAAAAAAAAAAAAAAAAAAAAAAAAAAAAAAAAAAAAAAAAAAAAAACAAATGGAAAAATTTTAGAAAGGGAAGAATTTTTTTTAAAAAAAAAAAATTAAAAAAAAACGGTAAAAAAAAAAAAAAACAAAAAAATTAAAAAAAAAAAAAAAAAAAAAAAAAAAAAAAAAAACGAAAAAAATTTGTTCGCTTACGTAAGATTACGTCAGCTGACGTAATCTTACGTGATCGTGTGTTGCGTAATATTACGTAAGCAAGGCTGATTGCACCAATGATTTTGAAAAAAACTTGAATTTTAGTTAAACAATATAGAAAAGATAATAGAATAGAATGTAATAGGATAGAGGATAGTATGTATACAGTTAAACAGTTGAAGAATGAACAGTGTTATAGGAAACAGCTTCAACTCTCCTTTTAAAGGCTGATGATTCCGCTTCAGCTTCAGGAAAATTAGTCAAATCAACAGGAGAAATAGATCCAAAGTTAATACCAGAATTATTCAATGCAGCATCTCTGTACTCTTTAAAAGATAAGAAGGAATTACCACCGCTCATTTGAGCAGAGGTGTTTTGAGTTCCCAGGGAATAGAGACGTCTGCTTGTAATATTCAAAGTGGATCTAAGAGAGTACATTACTGAAAGATATAAGTAAAGAAAAGGGAACGATGAAGAGATCTGTGTGCCTTTTATAGGGAAATCAAATAAAGAGGGGAATTTCAACTGCCCCACCCACTGTTTGTACGTCCGTATTAGGAAGGTGCTCAGCAGGAGTATGCTCAGCACCTGGTCTCCCACCACCGTTCATGCTATTAATGCTATTAAAGCTGGTAGTACCAAGCAAGGTTTGTGCAATCTCTTCAGTAATCACAATACCTTCTTCAACTGCTGGTATGTCTGTACGTGTAACTTCTCCAGTATCTATAGAATTTACTTTTTCAAAATAATCATCAATCGTAGTTAATTTACCATCACCTCCAACTCTAATCACTTGAATACTCTCATCATCTTTAATCAATTTTTCAATCTCAGCATCACCATAGCCATTATTCATTTCTTTATTAACACATTCCAAAGTCATAAACTCAATGGAAGATCCATTGAACATAGCCTTGACCATGGAATCCTTGTTGGATCCAAGTAATAATAATATCGAGGTTATACCATTGACATCTCTACGAAGTTTAACCATTCGCGAACCTTTAACAGCTTTTAATAGTTTGGAGAAGTGATGATAGTAATAATGTGATGAGAATGATAGATCAAAACATGGTACCATTATATCTCGTTGTTGTTGCTGTTGTTGTTTAAATAACTTAAAATCTTGAATATTAGATCGTCTTTGAGGAACTATCAATTTAGAATACCCAATGGAATCATATTTGGATTTAGAAATAAATATCAATTTATTTTCATCGTTGAATTCCTCTACCCTTTTCAAACAGTATATACTAAATTGATCAGTGTGCAAATCCTTCATGTCTTTTAAAATTTCATAAAATATTGTTGATTTTAAAACAATTTCACAGTTAATGTGATTAAAATCGAGAAAAAATAGGTTATCATCTTTCAATTCATCGTTGGTAACGTATGTATTGATTGAGCATGTTTCCATTATAACCTCGTCTTCAAATTCTAAGATCAACCTTTCGTTTAATTTATAACTAATATTCAATTTAATTTCTTCATTGACATGAATATTCAGGGTATCTAAAATAGTTGAGATATCAATCCCAATATAACAAACAGAATCAATATCTAACTGTGCGTCAACAGTCTCCTCTCCCTCCTCTTCATCTTCAGTTTCCTCTTCTAAAGATACCTTCGGTATTCCAAGATACTCCCATTCTTGAAATAAGCTTTTATTCAAGTTCAACTTCACTTTACAAACTTGATTATCAACAACACTAATACACAATTTATCCCTGGACAGTTCTAGTAGACCTGAATTACCAAATGGAGAAATCGAGTTCACCAACTGGTGTAATATGTTAACGTTAACGGTACTAGCCTTATAAACTAGAGACATCTTATATATATATATATATATATATAAAAAGGGAAAGAAAAAAGCAACACATAAAAAGAGTAATATACAAAGAAATTAAACCAGCAAATATATGTATATATACATATAAAGAGCTTAAAATGGTTGTCGACACATTGGACAAAGACCTCTTGCTTGATTTGTTACTAACCATTTATCAATACAATGAGAATGGAATGAATGATTACATTGACCCTTTGTTAATGGACACCCATCGCCTGGTAAAACACACGTAGGACACGTACCATCAAATGGCACACGGCAAATCCCACACACGTCGTCGCCTCCTTCTTCTCCAATCTTCCAATGCCATCCAAACGTCGGATGGATCGTCTTTATAACAATTTTCATTCCAAAGATACTATCTAATAGTATATGTATATATATATATATGGATTCCTAAAAGGGTAATTTTATGTACAAATATAAAAAAAAATTTTTTTTCTTTTCATCTTATATATATAACGAAATATAAAGAATTTAAATAGTATAAAAATGGCACCTAAGAAGTCCTGGATTGATAAATCAAAAGCTCAAAAGTTTACTCTTGTTCATAGATCCCATCAGGATCCACGTTATTATGACCCAGAGGCCTCAAACTCTGTTTTAGTGCCTGTTTCTAACAATGTCAATTCAAATGATAAATTAAGAACTGTTAATAACGATGACTTGAAAACAGTTGCAGATGAAATGAATCAAAATGAAGGTTTTGCTGCTGCTTATGGTATCACATATGATGATTCAGAATATAATTATTTGCAACATTTAAAACCAATGGGTAAATCATCAAACGCTATTTATATTGCAGCATCTAACAATACAGAAAAGAATAAATTCAAGAATAGTAAATTAGCACAATTATTAGATGATTCGATGTTGCCTAGTAATGAAGAAAGTAAGTATGATTACCAAAAGCAACAAGATATTCCAGATGAAATAAAAGGGTTTAAGCCAAATTTAAATGAAGATTTAAGAGAAGCTTTGACTGCTCTTGAAGATGAAAATTATCTTGATAAAGAGCAAGATGTTGATGAAGTTGACGTCTTCGCAGAACTTCTTGGTGGTGAAAGTGGTGGTAAAAAGCAACAAGAATTATCACTTAATGAATATGATCAGTTAAATGGAGATGAATATTATGATGATGAAGATGAAGATTGGGATTTTGATAACTATGATGGTGGTGATGTTGATGCAGCTTATCAACAAGATGAAGGAAAGGGAGAAAACCAAGGAAACTTTGATTGGGAAAAGGATTTTAGTAAATTCAAGAAATTCCAAAGTAAAAAACAAAATGATTGGGATAGTGATGATGAATTTGAAGAGCAAGATGATGATGATGATGATTATGATGATGATGATGATTATGATGTTGTTGGTGAATTACCTAATATTGGAATACAGAATTTAAAATCTTCTAAATCGGCTAAGAAGAAATCAAAGAGAAGTAAAGGTGCCAAGACAGACACTTCATCATATTCAATGTCATCCTCAGCAATAGCACGTACTGAACAAATGACAATAATTGATGATAAATTCGATGTTCTAAAGGAGAAATATGAGGCTGCTGATGCAGATGAAGAAGAGTATCAGCCATTTGATCTCAATAACGAAAGAGAGGATTTCATGGACATGGTTGATGATTTCCTTGATAATTATGAAATGGAAAACCGTAATAGAAGAATCGTTAAGAAGAATCCGGAGATGGAAAGTTACAAAAAGGCTGCATTGGATGCCACCAACACAAAGATGAAATTCCAGAAGCCTAAGGGCCTCAGAGGTGTCATCAAAGACATTGACGATTTGAAATTGTAAAGCTTGTAAATGCTGAGTTAGTGTTACGTAAGCAGATATTTTGTAAAAAAATTTTAATAAAAAAAATAAGAAAAAAAATTTTGTGAACTTTTTAATATAACAACGTTCTTTAGTAGAAGAATAGAAGAAGAATATGGTTCAGAAAAACTTGAGTGATCGAATCTTAAAAAAGATGAACACCCCAAAGTATAGGGATGTTGATATTGAAAAAGAAGAGTTAAGAAATGATGTTGTTTCAGACAATGAAGAAAATGGATCTAATGATGATGATGATGATGATGAAAAGGAAAAGGAAGAACTAGCAAAGAGAACTCACTATGTTGATGTTGGTAAGTCCAAAATTAAGAAGACAACTATTAATTTAGGTGATAAATATATCGGTTCAAAAGTTGATAGATCTGAGCTTTTTGATAATGAAGAAGAAGAATCTGAAGAATCTGGAGAATCTGGAGAATCTGAAGATGACATTCTTGGTGATGTTACGGATTCAGATAATGAACAAGAAGAGGATGAAGACGATGATATCAACTCTGATCAATCTGAACTTGAAGAATCTAATAATGAAGAAGAAGAATCTGAAGATGAAGATGAACAGTTTAAAAGAACACAAGTTTCTAAATTGATTCAACAAGAAAAGGACCAAGTTTTAAATAGGGCTTCTAACACTGCTAAATCAGATGCACTGAAAGGTTATACAATTCTTCGACAAGGTTCCCAATTTGATAAGATCTTAGATTCAAGAATTAAAATTCAAAAGGCTATTATCAATGTTAATACTTTACCAATTAACGTTAAATCATTAACAGAATATAAAACAGAACAAACAGATGAACTTGTGTCTCAGGTTGAAAATAAAGCACTTGATTTACTTGAAAAATTACTTGAACTTAGAAAATTAGCACTTAAGAAAGGTGGTTTAACTAAAAATAAAATTAATCTAAAATCAAAAAAGAGATCACTTGATGAATATCTTAATTTAAACAATGAATTCAACATATTAGAACATCCATTACGTAAGACTATATTGACTAAATGGTCAAATAGAGTTCAATCTGCAAGTGGTATGGGAGCTTTGAATCAAGGTAAATTTAAAGTGCTTAATCAAAGTATATGGAACCAAGTGAATAATGAACTTAATGATATTGATCGTCTTGTCAAAAAGACTCGTGTTAATAGAAGAGGTGTCAAACCATTAGGTTATATTGAAGAACAAAAGAAAGCAAAAGATGATGAAGAAGACGAAGAAGACGACAAAAGCGGATTTTCAAATATTGACAAAACATTACAGACTAATGAATATATCTTTGATGATGATGATTTTTACAGATTATTATTAAATGATATGATTAACAAAAAATTAGATCAAAAACAAGCAAACTCACAAGCAATTTTGATGCTCTCTAAGAATAAATTACAAAAGAATTATGACAGGATGGCCACCAAGGGACGTAAATTGAAGTATACGGTTCAAGATTCAATTGTTCAATTTGAAATGCCAAAGAGACAAAGATATCAATGGGATGATGAACAAATCGATGAATTGTTTGCTGGTTTGATGGGTATGAAAGTTCAAATGAACGAAGGTGACAGTGAAGATGAAGATGATGTTGTCAGTGAGCATGAAGACATGGAAACCTTTAAGGAATCCGGTGTTAAACTGTTTGGTTAAAAATCGTATACAATATATAAAATAACTGTATAGAATAGAATTAAAAAAAAATTTAAAATAGAAGAGGGAAGCAAACCTTCATTGATTAAGAAGAAGGTGTTATGGATGAATCGCAGAGTGTAATGGAAGACCAGGACATTGGTCCAGTACACGATGGTGATAATGGTACACAAGTTAATGAAAGTGCGGGCATTTCGATCATTAATAAACCGTATCGATTAACTGATATATTGATTCAAACACCAGAAATGGATGAAGATGGAGAAATAACGTGTATAGAAGCATGGGAAAATAACTTGTATATAGGTACAAGCAAGGGACAGATCATTCATATGTATAAAATGGATGAAGAATTAGGGTACATTACAATATCAAAACATTGGGTCCATTCAACAAAGAGGAATTCAATTAAAAGGATTACATTATTAAGTGAAATATCTAAGGTTATGATACTATTTGGTAGTCAATTAACGTGTTATACATTACCTGAATTATCTCCAGCAAATATTGGTAAGGTTAAAGACGTTAAAGATTTAGGCATATACTATGAAGATTTAGTTTTTGACAATAAAGGGAACAATTATATTATTAAAAAACACAGGTTTAAAGAAGAAGATGAATATTGTCGATTAACTGTTTTCACATCAAGTTCGATTAGAATGCTAAGGGTTTTTGATGACAGTATTACCTTACATAGGGAAATTTTAAATAATGACAACATTGAAGTCGGTATTCAAAATGGTTCAATTGTTGCTATTGGCAAATCAAGCAACGAATTTGATATTATTGATATTGAAAACTCTCAAATGATTCCATTATTCCCGATAAGTACATCTAATAGCTTAAATTTTAAACCAAGAATGGCCTCTTTAACAAATGATGAAATTTTATTAATCTGTGGAGGTTCATCTTCGTCTGATCCAAGTATGGGCATGATTGTTAACTTTAATGGTGAAGTTACAAGAAGTACATTAAATTGGGAAATGTATCCAAGTGAAGTAGTTATTGATTATCCACATATCTTGACTGTAATTAAAAATAATGAAATAGTTATTCATTCGTCATTATATGAACAGAATGAAATTGACAAAATGGAATTAAATTTTGATTGTAATATTCAAAGAGTTTGTAAAGTATTTAAAATAAAGGATAAGGAAATGATTGAAAAGATGACCATCAGTCCAATTGTTTCACAAATGAGCAATAAGGAATTAGAAAGAATAACAGTGGAATCTGACAATGCAAATAAGGAATCAATTATTGAAACCTCAATACTACTATTCAATTCCAAAGGAACAAATTTTAAGTTATTGAGACCAATTTCAAAAGTTAATAGATGGTTAAATGAATTTAACAAATGTAATGAATCAAACTCACAAATGATATTCGATAAATTAAATGAAGAATTGAAAAAGCTAAAGGGCAATAATAACTTCTTAGTTTCTTTACTTGGTTTATTTTGTTTAAAGTTTCACTTGATTAATGAGTTATTTGATATTTGGATTTCAAATTATAAAATTTTAGACCCAAGATTATTGATTTATATAATGGGAGAGGGGGATATAGAAATTCACCAATCCATTTGGACTTATAATGGATTATTCGAAATAGTTAATGCTTTAAAAAATAACACTTTGTTGAAGAATAATACTGAAATAATTGATTTTTATAAATTATATTTATCATCATGCTTAACATTAAAATTTCCCAATGATAATGAAGAAATTTTAAAAATAATTGAAATAACATTAATTAAAAAGTCAATTGATGACGAATTGAGTTTAAACGAATTCATTAATGATATCAAATATAGTAAAAATGAAACAATTGAATTACTATTATTAAATAAAAGATATTGGACATTATCAATATATTACAAAAGATTAAAGGATCATAAACAATATTTGTACTACATGAAAGGATTAATAGCGGAAGAATTCAACGATGATGGATTTAATAATTATTATCATGAAGATAAGAGTGTGGTATTGAATAATTTTTGTGATTACCTATTAAAATATTGTAATGAAGATTTTGAAGTTATTTGGAAATACATCGAATGGTTGTTAAATGCACATTGTGAATATGGACTAAAGATAATAATGAGTCCTACTGCTAATAAAATGGAATTCAATGAAATTAAAGTATTAAATTTAATTTCAAAGAATATTAAATTTCAATGGGATTATTTAAATTATCTTTACGAAATTAAGAAAGAAAGACAATTTATTGGAGATTTAGTTATCTCAAGCTTAAAAAATTTACAATATTGTATAAAAGAAGAAAGCAAAGGGGAAATTGATAACTTTAAACTAAAATATCAGAGGATTAAAATACCAAGAACATCATTTTTAAATTATTGGCATCAAATTGGCGTTGAAAATAAACATTTTACTCTGTATCATGATAAATTATTAAAATATTTAGAATTGGGATTAGTTAACAATGAAACAACTATACTTTTGAATAAAAATGAACAAAATAGTAATGTTATAAATAACATTGAAATGATATTAGATAAATTAGATATTGATTTACCATTAATTAAAATTCAAATATATAAAATTCAGGGTGAGATTAAAAGAGTTGTTGATATATATTGTGAAATTGGAGATTTTATATCAGCAGAAGAATTTGCAAATAATTTAAACGAAGATAGTGAAATCATGTTAAGTCATATATTTGATGTTTACTTAAGTTTAGGATTAAATGACTTAATAGATAGATTTCTAACCAAATATGATTTACAAGGATCAAACAATCAATCCAATGTTATTGAACGAATGGATCAGTTTAATACATTGATTAATAAACTACCAGATCATTTAAGCGTTCATCAAGTTAAAGGATTCTTAGTACAAAATTTGATGCAATTTAAAGATGTTGAAACAAACATCATTGTGCATAAATGTTTACGGCGGTCCATGTTGTCGAATATGAAAAAATAACAGTAATAGCTACTGATACTGATAACACCAAACTATGGTGAAAAAGGGTAGTGGTGTACTGACATCGTTGTTTTCGTTTTGCTTAGGAAGAGCGATAACCGCCAGGTGCTTGCGCTTTTTTCGCCTCAGTAGGGAGGATGGAAACTTCGGAATTAGGATGTCCATATCTGTATATGTTGAATGTATAGTATACGGTAAACCAACAAGTTAAGTATATGTATACGCTATACATATCGTGATGAAGGGGTAATCTAATCTCTAACTCTATGGTGGAAGAGGTAAAACCGTGCTTTCTCCTTCGGCGTAAATATCCCTATCATTGTTTCCCATAATGGCAAATATGGCAATATGTTGATAAGCATCTGTTCGCTGGATAACAACACGCACAATCCAACTTTACACAATGACAGACGATGACGGCCCTTGATCTAAGGCGGCGTTGCTACTTTGGGGATAATCTGTTCTGTTTGATAAATGCGAGGTTCACTATCTATAATCACACTTATAAATAAGAGATCTATTCCTCTTCAACAACATGTTGGATATCGGAAGACAGTGGAACAGAGACTAACACAAAAAGAAACCTATAGTAATTAATATGTCTTCTTCTGATGTTGAAAAGGATCCTTCTAAGGTTGGTATTTATCCAACCTTTTCGACTGATAATATTAAAGATCCACATGCAGTTTTATCTCATGTGCTCTCTGTCAATGGAGATGTTGTTGAGATCACAGGTGATGTTGATGAAGCAATGAAATTTATGTTAGATTCAGAAAATGTTGAATTAAGCGATGAAGATGCTAAGAAGTTACTTAGAAAGATCGATATGTATCTCTTACCTGTTGTTTGTCTTCTTTATTGTTTCCAATTCATGGATAAAATTTCGAGTGGTTCTGCTGCCGTGATGGGATTAAAAGAATACTTCAATATGAAGGGTACTATGTATTCTTGGGTTGGTACCTCTTTTTATTTAGGTTATTTGGTCTTTGAATTCCCTGTCTCTTTTACTTTGCAAAAACTCCCTGTTGTTAAAACTGCCTCTGTTTTTATTATTATTTGGGGTGTTATCTTATGTTTACATTCTACAGCTGTCAATTATGCTGGTTTTATTACCTTGAGAACTTTATTGGGAATTTTTGAATCATCGGTTACTCCAGCAATGGTCATTATTACTAGTCAATGGTATAGAAAAGAAGAGCAATTCTTAAGAACTGCCTTATGGTTTTCTTGTAATGGTCTTGGTACTATTTTAGGTGGGGCTATTGCATACGGTTTAGCAAACAATGCACATTCTTTTTCAATGGAGGCCTGGAAAGTTTTATTCATTGTTGTTGGTTGTATGACTATCTTTATTGGATTTGCTCTCTTATTGCACGTTCCTGATGTCCCTGCAAAAGCTTGGTGGTTAACTCCTCTTGAAAGAAAGCAAACAGTTTTAAGAATTAAAACAAATCAACAAGGGTTCGGTAACAAACATTTTAAACTCCATCAATTTAAAGAAGCAATCATGGATATCAATACTTGGCTTTTTTTCTTATTTGCTCTTGCTTCCGATATTCCAAATGGGTCTTTAACAAATTTTGGTACTATCTTATTAAAGGATTCATTTGGTTATACTTCGAAAGAAGCACTCTTAATGAATATGCCTACAGGTGCTGTTGAATTAGTTGGTTGTATCTTATTTGCTTATTGTAGTAGATGGGTGAAGCATAGATTGGCTGTTTCATTTTTTGCAATGGTTATCACATTAGTTTCTTCTTGCATGTTGGCATTTGCACATAAAAGTCCAAACGCAAGGTTAGCAGGTTACTACTTAATGACTATTTATCCTGTTACAATGATTTGTAACCTATCCATTTTTTCTTCAAATGTTGCCGGTCATACTAAAAAGATTACTGTCAATGCTATTTATTTAGTTGGTTACTGTGTTGGTAATTTAATTGGTCCACAAACTTTCATTGCCTCTCAAGCTCCTGAATATAGAGGTGGCCAAATTGCTATTGTTGTTTGTTATGTCGTTTCCTTAGTTTTAATTGCACTTTTATACTATAACTATTGGGCAGAAAATAAGAGAAGAGACAGATTAGCAGCTGAGGGGAAGTTAGAAGTTCCTGAAATTGAAAATGTTGAATTTGCTGACTTAACTGATAAGGAGAATACCATGTTCAGATACCAATTATAGTGCTGGTTTTATTATATTTTGGAGGATTGCTTTTTCTTTTACTTTCTGTTGATTCTCTTTGTTTTGTATCTTAATTTCTTCCATGTTTCTAATTCTTTTTAACTTTTTATCCTTTGCATTTCTTTTTATCGGGTGAGGAATTTTCTAGATTTAAATAAGTTATGAGTGTTTTAAAGTATCAACCATTGTTAGTTTTAACAGCGTCTTGTATTTTGGTGCATATATGGTAGTAGGTAATTAGAATTCCAAAATACAGGTGAGTAAATAAGTTCGTGTCCTTCTTATTCCTGAACATCATTGCTTCTGCAAGGACACCTGTGTTAACGCCACTTAATAATAGGTAAACTCTATTTCTAGAAAACCAGCAAAGCTATATTGATTAACTGTAGTAGTCTGCAGCTATTCGTCAAACAATTAGAGACCTTCATAAAGGCATATGCTCAGCATAATATTATTTATTAACACGTCATAAACTCGAGAGTCTTACACATGCTGCTACACTTAATGAATACGTAAAATTTTTTACATGTTTCTTACTCCTCATTGTTTTTTGAAACTTTGCAGACTACACCTGTTACAGTGTTATTTTAGAAAGAAAAGAGAAAAGTATACTCTATAATAATTTTTTATGGAGTGGATATATGAAAAATGGGTCAATTGACATATGATACTACAGAAAATAAGACCAAAATAAGGAAAAAGGCATTATTCATTCACAGCAATGGTAACTTGCCAGTTAGTTTAACATAACTAGACGTTACTCGGAGTTTAACAGAATTCACATTTCTTATATCTGAGAATTGCAAAAGATAGGAGAGGAGGCATTACAAGTAAATACGAAGGCTGATTGAATACACTATGTTTGCTTGAGTAATAATAATATCAGTAAACTTAAATATCCTTAGTGTTGTTAAACTGTTGAAAAGGTTAAGAACAAGGAAGGTTTTTTTGGTGAAAAAGACATCTTGATCTGACAAGAAGACTTGTGAAAAGCGGCATCCCCAATGGAGGAAAATTCAATTCAGTTAAGCTATTAATAGACTATAAATTATATATTGTTTTTGTCGTGTATTTAGTTTGAGCAGAAAAATCTGGAAACGTTGGTGTTAATAAGATTCTAGGCAATGAAAGTCAAGTATGTTAAAGTATAAGTTTTTCAGAACTTAATATGACGGTAGTTTTTGTAGTACTAATACTGTGCACATAAAAACTGTTGAATAACGTAATGTTAATCTATTATAGTATTAACCATGGATAACAATATTAATTAAGATAGTTATTTCGAGAAAACTAATTTTATTATCGATAGATAATTGACATGATGAAACAATTGTGATACAAAACTTATCAGATAAAAGTTGTTTATCACGACTAGTCATAGATCATTATCTATTGATAACAAACTTATCTATTACTAATATTATAATCTAGAACATAATTATAATTGTATAAAAGGATTTAGAAAACTCTCGTCCTCTATATTATTTTATATTAATAATCTAACCGTTTAAGCATCTTATACAGGATTTGTTAAAAACAAGTGTTCATAGAGATGAATTTACTTGGTGCTGCTACTAAAGTAAAGTAGTGAGATGAGCTTTATGCTAAGCCTAGGCCTCGAAACCTTGGTATTCTCGTGTATCGTGAAAACAGGAAAAAAAGAAGTTTGGTTAAAAAACATCAACATTGATGTTATCAGTAATGATAATGAGAGTATATCTCCTATTACAATTTAGAAAGTAAAAAAGTACTATTTGAAAATAGACAGATGTACTCCATCAAAGTGAGCTTTTGTAATATTAAACAGTTTTTCTCAAAATAATTAAATTAGAATGATACAACGAAGAAGAGAAATGTAAAAGTCTTTTACGCTAGGGAATGTATTCTGGTTATTTCCCACTTTCTACACTTCCTTAGTTCCTTTCTGTTCATATGTAAAGCTTATTAGCTCATTAGTTTAGTCATCAAAAAGCTTTGTAGTTTTTTATTGTGCTATACATTCAGTTTGCAAATAGTTACTTATTTAGTGAGCACGATAGAGTTGAATGTTTAAAAGACATGAATAAAGCATATTTAAGATAAACTACAGTTAGAAAAAATTAGTCTATAAATTTACAAAATGCTAAGTTGAATATTCTATGTTTCTCATATAGCTAAAAAAGAATATGGACAAGTTGAATAAAATCAATATAAATGGTTGCCAAGTCAAAGATTAAATTTTGGTTTGTCTTTTACAATAGCAATGTTTTATAATGTTCCTCTGTATAGAACTACAGAAAAAAACAGAAAAGGAAATGTTTATGAAAGAAAAGAGTTGATATATACAAGGTTTCCAATTTTTCTATATTCTTTGTTTGCTCCTGAAAAGCACATTGATAAGAGACAACTAATACCTCTAGAAGAAAAAACAATTAATATGGCATATTCAGTAGCATCCCAGGCAACATCTTTAACAAAAGTGTGGGTTGTGTTGGAGTTTTGGGCCGATACTTGTTAAGTATTTATGTAACTGATAATACCGTATATGTCACATAGCATTTACTGAACTGAGTATAATACGTGGAGTAAAGGTAGGAGGAGATAGATTCGAGTAGATCAAATAGAAAACAATGAACATCCCCATGGGACTATGCATGTGCGATTCGGGCTTTAACTAACTCAACAATAACACACACTTTAGAAAGGTTTCCATTATTTCTTCCTTCCAAACAGCACCTTTCTTTTCCCACAAGGTGATACAATATGGCCAAGCTTCAGATATATGTATATGCATAGGTATATTTATATTTATATTTGGATGCTGATATTAATATAATTTTAGATAGCAATATAAATGACAACAATTAAACGAAAGAGACAGATCAAGACCTGTGAATATTGCTATTGATATAAAATCAAATTTGATCTTAGCTCCCCTTGTGGGACTTGTCAAAGGACTAAAAATACATGTATTTATCATTTCTTGGAGGCGGGGAACCCAAATGGTCAAGATCAAGGTTCCGATATCTCAAATCATTCACATACTCAAAAACATGCTAAATTAATCTTGAACACTGATAATAATAATACTTCTATGTATTATTCAAGGAGTTTTCAACTATTTTTAGAACTTGGATTGAACAAATTTCTCTTATTTAAAATGGCTCAATATACTTTAACACAAGATATTATGAATTTTGAAAATAATGTGTCAAATGGTAACAATGACGACATCCTGACTGAATTTCGATCAAAAAAGGAATTGACAACAGCCTTTGGTATTTTTGGTATGCTGTCCATCCTGTCGTACCCATATTGGATAAAAGACAAATTGAAAAGAATCATGCTTCATTTTAGGAAAATTTGTAATCTGATGATTCTGCTTTTGAAGTTAATTATGCAATGCTATTATGGAGTAAGTTATTTGCCTCAAATTCTTCATCAGAATTAAATGAAACAAATAAAGAAAAGGTTGCCTTACTTAGATTGCAAAAGGCAAGAATTCATAACTTATTTGAAAAGATTAAAATTACTTTTGGTTCAAATGCAAAATCAACCCTTGCTTTCTTAAAGGCATCAGTTTTAATTCATTATACTGATTCATTTTATTATGTGGGGATATTTTCTGTCACTTCAATGTTGGCAAGGTTAGCTGGATATATGGGACTTCGTAGAGATCCATTGATGCATCATATTGATCCGCATTCTTTATCAATTCAAGAAATGGATAATAGGAGATTCATATGGCATTTTATTATATACCTAGACACATCATCTTCAGCTAAAAGTGGCATTTCACCTCATATGCTTTTAATTAATGCATCTGTTGATATCCCATTTAAATATGCTTTCAATCCAGAATCAGGTCAATTTGATGGACCTTTATCACCATTTAGGATATTCAATATTATACAATTTAAAGCAAGTTTAGTATTAGAAACAGTTGTTCATTGTTTAAATTTTGATTTCATAACTGAAGAAGAACATAACTTAAATGGAATAGTGTTACATCTGTTGTTATGGCGGTTTATAGAAATATTGAAAGACTGCTAACGGAGATACGTTCATGCACAAAATTATCAACAGGAATTGATTGATTTTATAGCAACAAACGCCTCAAGTGCTGTAAATAAAGTTTTTTATTTCACTTATTGGGCAAGGGGATTGCACATACTTATCATGATATAGTTTTTACAGGGCCAGTAAATATAAGAGATGAACTAACAACTATTAACTTAGATTCAATTTCAGAAGATTTCTTAAAAAGTGTTTTAAAAGCCCATCAACCATATCCAGTTTTTATTATTAAAATTATGGTGTTTTTCTTATATGAAACAAAAATATAGAGTCAATACACCTGATTCTTTAAAGCAGTATACTTGGTTTGTTGAAAATACAAATCCATTACAACATACTTTTTTTATTAAAAGATATTTATGAATATCCAAAGAGGTTAATTACAATGGATAATTTACCTTCGGATTTTGAAAAGTTCTGTTCATATGATGAGTTAAAAAATTTTAAGGGAGACGTTAGAAGGTTTGTTATTGATATTGCTATTGAAGCCGTTTTCTGATATCGTTTGATTCGGCCAGTGGCAATTCAAGATATAATGGCTTTTATTAAATACTTGAGAAATTTTGTTTATCATTCAGTAGCTCATTTTGCAGAAGAAGAATACCAACAACCAAAGATGAATGGAAACAAAGAAGCGCGAGTAGATTCATTGGAATCAATTGATGATCATTCAGTCCCAGTATCGAATTCAAATGAGACCGATATTGGAACAGTCGTACAGATTGGTAAACCATCAACAGAAACATTAAATTCTAAAGGTAAAAAATCAGGTCAACAAGGTACAACCCAAGAACAAATTCAATTACAAAATTAAACTCATGTTCAACCTCCATATCAACCATTTTCTCAAACTAATAGCAATTATGATGCATTGGCAAGGGGTACCAGCTCATTATTCGAAATGACGATGAATTCAAATAGTAGAGCACCAATTTATTTACCACGACCAAATAGATTGCCATACTCACTACAATCGCAGCCGTTGCAGCCACATGTGATCCCACCACTTACACAAATGAGCATGCCTCAATTTCATTCACCTGTTGCTCATCTTCCACCACAGGGGCAATCCAATGGGTTAGGAACATCACCAACGAATAGGGCACATTTAGATGGACAATAACCATGTTTGTATAATCCGAACTTGCCACATTATTATTAAGTAATCGGAAGGCTTTTATAATTTAATTTAATAATAAAAAAAAAGTATATATCTGAAGAGTTTAAATAAAAATGTACATTTTGTCGAAGTACTATAGCGATGATTAAGATATAAGAAAGAAATAAAGAAACGTAAGTTGACTGAGAATATGAATATATCTGGCCAAGTCTGAAAAATAAAAAAATAATTAGCTCTATTCAATATGTAATTGAACGGTTGAAATAACAGAAAAGAGAGTTCGAAATATTAATGTTCCTCTTCATTGTTTGATAATTTACCAAAGTCTGGATTATTTAAATCAGGTGTTCTTGTGCAATTTGGAGAAAAGTTAATAAAATCCATCAAACTAAAACCAGGAGTTCGATTCAACCTCTTTGGTGTTATTGGTGTTTGAAATCTTGATAAATTCATTGGTGTATTGACGATATTATTGGAATGACTATTGTTTGGTATTAATGAATTTGGTGTTTGTGGACAACGTTGACCACTAGCCATAACATTTGGACTGAAATTTGTTAAGTAATGACTATTAGCTCCATCGCCAAATAAACTAACTCCTAATCCACTATTATCAGTCTTAGAATTAGAATTTAGAACTGTTAACTTTGGTGTAGTTGGGATATTATTTAATTGTTTTGAATCCCTTCTAGCTGTGTTCATAGCTGTATTAGCTGGTGATTTTAATAAATATAAAAGTAAATCGGCTCCCACATTATCAGGATTGGCTTTAATTGTTTGATTATTGTTCAACTGATTTTGTATTGGTGTTGAAAATATCAAAGCCTTGTTTCCTTGTGAATTACTCTTTGGAGTTGATAATAAAGAGTTAAAATCATTTGAATTCTGAGAGTCTCTATTATCAAGGGAAGCATATTTCGGCGGCGGTGGGGTCTTTGGAGGTTGTTGTCCTTGGCTTTGTTGTGAATGGGGTAATGATTGTGGTGTTTGTAATGCATTTCTTGAAGAATATGGACTTTGATGATGTAATATTGGAGAAGAATTCAAATTTAATAAGGAATTATGTCTCTTTGAAGGGGAAATATTATCATAATTATCGTTAGGATCATAAAATGAATTTTTGCGTCTCTTTAATGGAGAAATCAGAGGTGTCATATCATTGTTAACTTTATTAACTGTGTCCTTCCCATTTCTTAAAGGGGTCAATTTGGAATTTTGAATATTGGACATCGCCGTTGCTGTTATATTGTTAGAGATATCATCGCTTATTGATTTTGTTGGTGACGATAATGGTATACTTTCTCTTTTGTCTCTAACCTTTAGTCCTGCCCTATATAATCTTTCTTTTAACTGTCTTGTCATTTTCGCAAGTTCACCTCTTTGGAGAATCTTTTCCTTGATAATGGCATCTTCTGATGCCATTGGTGATGGTTCTAGCCCGCTGCTATCTTGAGAAGTGATCATAGTCGGTTGAATATTGCTTAAATTGATATATTAACCTCCTTTAGTTTTGTTAATATCTCGAACAAGAAAGAAGTGTATGTATGGGTGTGTATGTGAATATTAATATATAAATAATTGATATTACAAACTGAACTTTCTAAGGCTTATGTAGATTGCCCTTTTTTCCTCTTCTAAAGCGTTTATAAAAACAGATTATCCAAGAAGAAGAGAATACAGTCTTTTCATCGTCTCTCTTTCTCACTTCAGGCTTTTGTTTTCTCCGCCGCCAAAAGCTGCAATTTTCCCAATCTGGTAATTTCACGTTTTTTATGTTTTCGCGTCGCCCGTGGATTACGTAAGCTCACTCTTTGCTGTGGTTAAGACGTCGCATGCTCAAGACACGACGGAAAGAGCTCGAGTGTGTCATCAATGGGGGCTGGTGGTTGATAGAGGCCTCGGTGTACTCGTCATCCAACTTTGTGACCACAGGCGGCACGTGCTTAGCAGAGTTCATGCGATTTGGAGTTGTTCCCGTTCCTGTTCCTCCTAAGCTATTTTCTCCATTCCCAATGTTAGGTGTCATCAGTCCTGATGTAACAAGGTATGGTGTAGACATCCCATTCAATTGTGTAGATGAAATACTATTTGATATCAAATGGTCTTCTCCTCCTAATTCTGCTTCAGATCCTAAAATTTCATTTTTTAAAACTGATCCTGTTCTTGGTAACATTGATGAGATCACTGATGAATTAATTGTTGGTGTTGATGATCTTGTTTGTAGTAGTGAGGGTTCTCCACCTCCTCCGCTTAACTCTGAATTATCATTGGCTTTTATGTTGGCTGTCCGAATCTGTTCTTCTCTTTGTCTTTGTAAATTCTCTAAATTCTCCTGTGCTGTTTCTCTTGCAACAGCCATCAATTCTTGTGCCTTTAGCAAAGGTATCGTGGGAGTAACACAAGAGGAAATTACGGGAATTGATTCGTCAACTTCAATAGTAGCCTTCATTAATGCAGCCATCCATTCTCTCATCTCTTCTTTAGTTTCAACAGCAAAGTAATGAACCTTTTGTTGAGTAAATGTTAACCCCATACGTGATCCTGGTGCCGGTGGAACCAATTTAAAAATGTATCGGCCATAACCTGCGGTTGCAGCATAAACTGCACTGATCTTATCTTCAGTGTCATTTGCTGGCAATACCTTATGGGAAGTGATATCAATTAAACCCTTTTCCTTAGAATCATTTAATGAGGTGAAATAAGACAATCTAGTTTTATGTAATGTAAAAAATCGCTGTTTCCATGATCCAATTGACATATTACCTCTCTTAAACATCCAGCCTGAATATGATGCAGATCGAATCGATTCATCAACACTGATATTTTGAATACCTTCTTGGAATGCTGAAGTTTGTGTCTTTGCCAATGGCTTACGCTGAGTTAATGATCTAAATGGTGATTGCTTTGGAGTCGACCCCATTGATGGTGATCCTGATGGTGATCCTGATGATGAATCCTTTAACATAGTGTTAGTAGACTGAATTCTTTTACCATCCTTAGTCACTGCATATTCATTAACCGGACTATTAAATTCCTTAGCTGAAACTGATCTTCGTTCGTTACCAACAACATTAGTGTTGGAGGCAACAATAGGCGAAAATGATGAAATAACCATTGAGTTTCTATATTCGCTATTACCATTGTGATTAGACTTATCTAAGCCCATGTTAATAACGGCAGACAGTCTCCTAGTAATAGAGTTACTAGCAGATTCAACTTTATGTGAATAACCACCAATATCTGAACCCCTTCTACTACCATCGCCAGATAATGAATCCATGTAAATAGATGAACCTCCACCAAAGGATGATTGCCTACTGTGACCATAAGTTGGATTCAATAATGAATGGCTAACCTTATCCTTTTCGGGGGAGTTTAATCCAAATTTCATGGGATTCCTTTCAACAGGACTTGGATAACTTGGTGGCTCCGGAGCCTTCCTAGGAGAGAGGAATTGACTTGTTGCTTGATAATTTAATGCATCCTCTGTCTCTGTATCAGTGACATATTCAACTGTATTCTTATCATCATTTGGAGACTTTGAAAGATCATTTGTTAAATTCGGATTGCCCGTAGTTAAAATTGTTAGAGATTTACCCTCTCCTGGTCTTTGCTTTTTCATTGGCGATGATAAACCAATTGGTAAGGTGGAATCTTTAAAATCAATGTTTGAATTACCATGAAAGAGAGGATCGGAACCAGCAATATTATTATTGTCGTTATCATTGCTATTATTATTGTTATTGCTATTATTATTATTATTATTATGAATGCCATTTTTACTCTCATAAGATTGCTTCTTTAATTCTTCAATTTCTTTAAAAATTTCATATCTTGTACCAAAAGAGTTAATGTCTAATTCTTTTAAATGAGATAACTCCAACTCTAATAAAATATTACCAGAAATTTTATGTGTGATAAATTGATTAACAACGTCGGGTTCAAATTCAAGTAAAGTAAAATATTGAGCAACTTGTTGGGGTGACCAAAGGTTGATCTCACTAATTTTTAAATCTTCGTTATTCATTGAAGTTGAAGTTAAAGATGGAGTTTTATCCATTGATAATTCTTTTAATGCTTTATCAATATCATCCACATATCCATGAACGTCCTTTTTATTACCATATAAAATCGACCTTGAAGCATCTGCTGCTGTATCTAGTGCAGATGGATTATCCAGCAGTGCATTTGTCGGAGGTGCTGCGGTTATATTATTAATTGGATTAGTAGAGTTATTGTTATCGAACGTTGAAGCAAATGAAACATCAATTGGGGATTGGTTTGGAGTTTTTCTTGATCTTGATCTTAATAACATTGTCTTTGGGGGCATTTCCAATTCCAGTTCAGGTTTCTTCTTTATTAATTTAGTGAAGACTTTTGGATAAAGCCCAACTTTACCACTACTAAGGTTTTTACCCATATACCAACCATCACCAAATTCTGAGTCGTCTGAAATGAGCTCCACCACGTCACCCAGTGCTATGGAAAGTTCATCATTCAACCGGGCGTTAAAATCTTTGATAACAGTGTATCTGGAAGTAAACGTTGCCATTGTCTCCCTGGTTTTCAGCCAAAGTGAAAGTAAAAAGTGTCTCTTTAATCCAATTTAAACACTTGTTTTGTTTTTTTTCTGTCGCCATTAAAAAATGCCAGAATTTTTGAACATGTATATTCACGACAACATTTTTGTTGTAATATGATTATTTAAAAAAAATACAATAAAACAATTTGTAATGACGGTAGTGATACTAAAGAACGTATTATACTCAGTAGTTATTATACTATAGGAAAAATCTTTTTTATATTGCTACTATAAAGCTTTCCAACTTTCTTTTTTAGAAAAATTTAGCAAATCCTGTATAAGATACTTAAACCGTTAGATTATTAATATACAATAATATAAAGGATAAGAGTTTTCTAAACCCTTTTATACAATTATAATTATGTTCTAGATTATAATATTAGTAATAGATAAGTTTTGTATGACAATAGTCTTATCATGTTATCTATCTATCGATAATACTATTATGGCTTTCTAAAATAAATATTCTTAATTAACATTGTTATCCATGACTAATACAATATTAGATTAATATTACGTTATTCAACAATTAAATGTTGGAAATTTAACGGCAGTAACGTAATAAGCAGCTCAACTATATAAATATATAGAAATTGAAGAAAGTAATAATACGGGAATGCCAGAATATATAAGAAATTAAAGTAGAATATGTACCACTTTATAATGATGATATTAGTACCGTTTCTATATACGCTCGTATAATCAATTATGCTCAGTCTATCCCTAATCACTTTCACAATTGGTTGTGTCAACCATTACCTCGTCATGATTAAGGGATAATAATGTCAAATTAAATATATATCGAATTAAATCTAGATAAGAATTACTAATAACAACTAGGTTAATTATAGTTTGATAAGAAATTAATGATTGACATTGTTTAATGTTGAAGATCTATTGCGAGAAATAGCTCTTCATACCCGTTTCTAACAACGTGATAACTCCTTTAAGATTCAAATGGCTAGATGTAGTTTTAAATTTGAGTGCAAATTCACTTCCATCTTAACACTTTAATATTATGTTTATGGTCAATATTCTGTTTATAAAAGGAGATCTACTTTACCTTTGCTTTGCTTTTATAATACTTTATAGCTTCTTTAATCATTCGGATACAGGTTTTTACAGTTATTAATACTGCAATCTTCGAACATACTCACTACAATTGTTACCACTATCACAACAAAGAATAATAGATGTGTAATGGTAATCGTTAAGATAAAAAAACTGTAGCAGTGAATAACCTAGCATTTCCAAAGCATCAAATTAAAAGACTTCCGAGCTTTTAAAGTAGCAAATAAAAGTTAATAAAACCCTTTATTCAATAAACACTAATACGAAATTAAAATGAAAAGGATAAACCATGAATTTCAACCTTTTCAATCCTGACTTGAAGTGGTCATTGAACGTCACTTGCAAAACTCAAAAGCTCCTTCGGTGAGTTAAGAGAGTCCATCACAGGCGTTACTAGTACTAATAGCACTAACAATATTGAGGAAGAGGAAGAGCTTTTAGAGCAAAAAAATTGACAAAAGTAACCAATTTAGGAGTCACGTGCATTATCATCAAATGTCAAATAAAAGAGTATTGGGGACGTCAAAGAAGGTTGAAAAGGGAGTTGCCGTCACTAAACAACGTGTAGTTACTCCCAATTTGAAAAGAGGTCTTTCAAAAAAGCATTTTCATGTCCATACACCAGATTCAAAATGTACATTGTGTAATGACAAGATCAAATCAAACTACTTTAATTGTCCTAAATGTGGACTCTTATTCTGTTCCAAAGACCAACCAAGGTTCAATATGATAATTAATAGAGATTTGAACCAGGTTCCATATACCGAAATCAACGATTCTGATTGTTATTCTGTAAAATGTTGCTCGATTTGTCTTTATAACTCAAATGGTTGGACACTACCATTTAATGGAGGGCTTCGAAATGATCTAACAAGTAAATTTAATAGCTTGAGAAATCAAAAATCTAAGGATGAACAGTTGGATACACTGATCTTAGAAAGAAGAGTTGGTAAATTAATCGATTGGATTGCTGGCCAAATCCATTGGAAACAGTTAAGAGATAAATCAAATGTTAAATTAGAATATACAAAGTTAGAAAAGTTTGAAAGGGATTTATGTCAATGGAATTTGGATTCTAATGATCACAAAGATCAATGCCAAATTTGTACTATTAATTTTGGATTTTTCAATAGAAAACATCATTGTAGAATATGTGGTTTATTGGTATGTGGTGACTCTACAAGGGGCTGTTCGATGCTTGTACCACTTAATTTAATTTGTGAAATAATGAATGAACCACAGTTAGCAAATGCATTGGTCAAAGACGATAATACAATTAGAATATGTAAATGCTGCAGGAAATCAGTGTTTGACAAAAGAGTTTTTGAATTAGATATTAAAAAACAAAAGAACTCTGTTGCTTTTCAACTAATTTCAAATTGGAGAACCTTAGAAAGTTTAATTGATAAAGAAGATCTACGTGTTGTTAAAAATGATAAACAATCAAATCGTCTAATGGGGTTATTTAATAGAGTTGATTCTTTGATGAAGGAAACAAGTAGATTAATAGAAACAAACAACAACGGATTAAAACGGGATGAAATTCAAATGTTACTTAGTTTGAGAATTTTAATTACAGAATACATTCAAGAAAAGCTACCAATTTTTAGAAAGGCTCAAGAAGATAAATTGCAAAAAGAGCAGTTATTACTTAAATCACTAAATGGAGAAAATGTTAAACCTAAGATGACCAAGAAGGAAATACGGGAATTGAGAGAATCATTAATGGTATTGACGGAACAAAGGTTTATTATCGAAAATATGCAACAGGATTTAAAGAAGCAGAGAAAATTTGAAGATTTGAAGACTTTAGATGGTAATCTACGAGATTTGAACAAGGAAATAGATAAATTACAACAAAGACTTGGTGAAGAAGCATTTTAAGAGGAAGATAAAGTTCCGTATATATTTCGTGTAGTGTTTATGTTACAAACTTATTTTTTGTTTTTTCAAATATGGAATATATATGGTATTTTCTTTGATTTAACAGATTACACAAAACAAATATATGTATATACATAAATGAGATATACTACTTCATTTCTTAAGCTTTACCCTTTTTCTTGGCCTTCTTGTTAGCTTTATTATGCTTTTTATCACTTAAGGTCATACCAGTCTTTTTATGAGCAGGTCCCTTAACAATACCTTGAACACCACTCATTTTAAAAAATTCATCATCTAAATTATCAGCAGCATTGAAAAGGGCAGCTTGTTTACCACCATGAGTTCTACTATTAGAATTCTTCGATTTTTCTTCACTTGATAAATGTGAAGAAAATGTAAACTTATCAATATCACGTTCTAAATTAAAATTTTTAATAGACATACCCTTTTGTCTAATAGCTTCAACAAGCTGAGCTCTTCTTTGCGGTGGTAAATGTGCTAAATTGTAAAGTTCATTATTGAACTCTCTAACTTCTTCATCGCTCGCACGACGACCATCGGTATGTGGAGGTGGTTCAACAAATAATAATTTACCACTAACAACATCTTTAAAGATGTAACGTGCAGCACGTGATTCATCAGCAGAACCAAACCCTTGCGTCATATAACCTCTGGCTCTAGCATAAGCGGTTAATAGTTCTTGTGATGATGGAATACCAGTACCACCTTCTTCAGCTGCACGAGTTGAAATTGTAATACCATAAACAGCTTCAATAAAGAATTTTGGAATTCTTCGACTAACAAGTTGTGCAGGACCAGTATATTCACGAAGTTGATCAATTGGTAAGACACCATTACAAACTAATTCAGCATTAGTATAGGCAAAATTAGGGAAAACTAAACCTGGACAATCACAAAGAATAACCTTATCAGACAATAAAATTGTTTGGAAATGCTTCGTTTTACCAGGAGTTGCAGAAACTGAAACCATTTTAGATCCAACAAGGGCATTGATAGTAGAAGATTTACCAACATTAGGGTAACCAACAAGACCAATTTGAACCCTCTTTGGATGGCCTTCTGGTGCTTCAGATAACGGTTCCGGAGCTGAACGAATAAGAAGTTCCTCTAATTCTTCAACAGTGGCAATACGTGTCATTTCTCTAATATCATCATCCTCAGGTTCTTCTTCCTCGCTGAAATCATAATCATCACTGAAATCATATTCTTCTTCTTCTCTATCAGCAAGTTTGTTTTCTTCCTTGTCAGCTTCGTCTTCAACGTCCAGATCATCCATTTGATCTTCAAGTTCCTCTAATTCCTTTTGAAGTTTAATAAACTCTTCACGTTCTTCTTCGTCTAATTCATCTAAATCGAAATCATCAAGGTCAATATCATCATCTGAAAGTTCTTCAATTTGTTTCCTTTCTTCAAATTTTGGCTTAGTTAAACTTGGACCAGGATATTGTTCACCGGGGTGTTGTTCTTGATATCTTAAAATAGCAGCTTCTTCTTCCTTTTGCTTTTCTAAAATTTCATTAGCTTTAGCTGCACTGAAAAATGTATATTTAATATTGTGTTCTCTGAAGTATTTTGCCCATTCTAATCTTTGATTAAATGAAAGTAAATCAGCTTTATTAACTAATAATAAATTTCTCTTTAATGGATTTAATTCCTTAACATATTTTTCTAAATCTGTTGATCTGAATAATAATGGGTTTCTAGCATCAACAATTTGAACAACTAAATCTGATCTTTCAACAACTCTCCAAAGTTGTTTCCAAACCATAATGTTTCTTTCAAATGGAGTTAAAAGCAAATCATGATCTTCTTGTAAAGTTGCTAACTGTCTTCTCCAATCTAAGAATGCTTCACTTTCCATTCTTTCCAATTCGTATTTAGTTGTGTATTTATCCCAATGTGGCCTTCTTGGAACAATCAAATCTTTAATATGTTCTTGCTGAACTTTAAATTTCTTTGCTTCTTCTTCACTTGTCAATAAGTATGGGTTGTAATTACCTGTTTCAACTGCCTGATTATTAACTCTAATAATTTTAACACTAGCATGCTTTTCAGCTGTGAAATCTGTATCTGCTAATTGTGCAGTATTAAGAAACTCATCAAGTGCATTTTCTTGAACAACGGACCTTAATTTAACCCAATCAGCTTCATGTTTTTCAGTTGTAAATCTCATTTGACCATCTGGAAGATAGTAAACTTCGTTTTTAGCTGTCTTAGCAGCTCTAATTGTTCTACCAAGACCCAATGGGTTTTTGTTCTTGTGTGGTGTATTTTTTGGACCCTTAGGTGGCTTCCATTTCTTTGGTTCAACCTTCTTTGGTGGCATTTTTTCAAGTTTTATATCCTTAACTGAATAAAGGGAAGCTAAAATATTTTTTTCTGCTTATTAACTAAAAATTTTTTTATTGAAAAATTTTTTTCCAAAAAAAAAAAAAAGAAGCATGCGCCACAAATATTACATAATCCACATGTGGCGCATTATTGTTACGTAATATATATTTAACCAGCCACATTTATAAATTACGTAAGCATTAAATTTTATTTTATTAATGTGGCGCATGATTTTCATAAAATTTTTCAGTTTTATTTATATAATATTAAACAAAACTGAGAAGAATGAAATCATCATTAAACTCTTTTTTTCTTTCTTAAATACTAGCCACAGGAGTATATAGATATATATATATATGTCAATTACAAGATCGATCACTACCTCTACATTAAGTACTACTGGAAGTACCATATACATGGACGCTGAGAGCGGGACATCTGATTTCGTAACTCCCACTTCTTCTATCAACAATGAACCACATGAATCATCAGATCATAATCAAGATCCTGATGTTATTAGCAATGAAGTTTCTGAAATTCTTACAGTTGGACATGAGACTACACATGAAGCTCAAGTAGACAAACAAAGCGATCCAATTGCGTCTTCTTTTTCTTCTCCTTCAGTTGCTGTTGAACAAAACCTTGATATCAGAGAAGAACATCAAAATGCCAAGGCTACTGTTGAAAATGAAAATACCTTTGAAGTTCAGGCTAAAGAAGATGGTCAGCTAGAATCAAAGAAAGATCAACCAACAGCCACCGCCCAACCAACTTATGTTAGACAAAGAGGTTATCAGAATGAAGAAAGTGAGTGTTATTCATTCTTTTGTCATAATAGTCTGTTGGAAGTTTTAGATTTAACAAATTCTGGTATTTTTTCTTCATTGCGTATGGCCTGTTGTTTTTCTTGCTATTCTGGTGGTGTTAACCAAGCAAGGACCGCTAAACTTTAAATTATCATTAGACTATTGTATTATTTATTCACTTTGGGTGTTTTCTACTTCTTTCCTTTTCTTTCCTTTCCTTTCCTTTCATTTCCATTTTTATCTGTCTTTTTTTATATTAATCGAACTTCATTGTGACGCCAAAATATATACTTCAGCATCAGGTCTCGCCCAGGGTTCATCAGTGCCCTTATACTTCTCTAGTGGTATATCATAGGGCATTCTAAGTGCTACGCTAATAAAATCATCATTCAATTCATTATCCTTTAAAATTGAATCTTGTTCAAAGGTTGGAACTAGTTTAACCCTTTTATTGTTCTTATTATCAACCTTAAGTTTATCTGGTACAACCATTACACCTGCTTCGTATGAGGATATTTCGTAATGGAGAATGGATTTGTTTTTTGGATCAAACTTATATGGTTTACCCCATGCTTGATGTGATAAATTTGCACTTGTTAATAAAAACCATTTAAAAGTCTTGAAATTATCCTCAGTTAATGCATATGTCTTGAGATGCGGCGAAAGATGGTTCCTATACGATCTACTCTGCGTGCCATTAGTCCATTTATATAAATATTCCTTGATAATTTCTGCCTGTCTAGCATAGGCAGGCCATTTACCTTTTGTGGTATAAAACAAGGCTCTACCACTTTGTGCTCCTCCTAAATTGCTCAATATTTCTTGAGTTGTTGGCCAAATAACGATAGGTTCAACTTTACGTTGTCCTCTTTTGAACTTATAATCAGACCTCTTGGCAAATGGGTATCCATTTTCAACACATGATGTTAGTAAATGAATAAATATATTTCGTTGATAATTATCGAATGGACCAGATATAGCTGACATTTGTGAAACGAACGATCCATCAAGGGACTGTAATTTGTGCTGCTGAATAACTTGCCATAATCTACCGTAGCCAAATATCGACTGCGACGAAGATGCATCTTTTAAAATTTCCTTATCATGATATTTATATTCTCCTGGAGAAGAACCAATAAAAACGACATCAATTGGATCAAAATTATAATTAGATAATTTATCAATCAATTCATTTATTTCAGGTTCATTATATTTTGCAAGATAAAGGAAGAGATCTCTTTTAAACAAAACGCCAGTATCTTTATCAATGTCAAAGTGATCACGTTTGATATCTTGCCTTTTGGAAGAATCAAATCTGAGCTTTGGGGAAACCCAGGCCATCTGTGTTTGAATCATATAATCAGCTTGTGTCAGATTCATAGTATGAATAACCAATTGACAAGTTAAATCATCAAAGAAATTTATCATCATTTTAGTATGATGAGATCCATACTTTCTTAAATTTTTAGAAGCATCAATTGAATGGATTTGAAATCTTTCCCAAAGAGTATCAGGTATATTTAGATAATCGCTTTGTGATTGATTGATCAATGTAAATTTACAATTATTTGATTTGATGAAAGATGTTAGAAATGTCATATCAATCATGAAATTAAATTGATATGATTCAACTAAAGCTCGTGATCCAATTAAATCTTCCATTAATATAGTATCTTTTTCTGAATTGGTATTTTGATGATATAACTTAGCATAACTAGGATTACCAAATAATCTAATCCTAGAATTAGTTTGAGAAATGACTTGAGGACTTTGAGTAACTGGCTTCTCAACTTTGATACCTTTAGAGGCATTATCGACCATTTCAGTAAGTAAAGTAGGGTTCTTGACACGCTTTTCAAGGGCAGAGGCCATCAATTCTCTTCTAATTTGAGCAGGAGTCTTTTTTATAGCAATTGGATCCTCTTCATGATACGAATCTAAATCAATGACATCTATTTGGACTCTTTTCCTATTATCTTCAAGTTCAGAATCAGAACCTAGTTCTATTATTTCACGTTTAGACATTAATGGAGAAAATGGAATAAGAGAATGTGATATTATGGAGTAGAAAATTATCAAATAACGAGGCTCTATAACTAGTGAGAATATGTAAAGAAAAGGATATACTAAAATATTAATGTAGATTTATAAGATAAAAGATATAAAATTACAAAGAAACACGTTTAGTATAATCTGAAAGCTGGACCCATGGAAGACTTGATAACAAGGGAACCAATATTTTGCCAGTTCTTCTTCAACAAAGAAACCAAAAAGTTAATAGCCATCATCAATTGAGAGACAACAGCATCTTCTTCCATTTCAACGTGACCAATAGCAACAGCCAAACATAAGACCTTCTTCAATTGGAACTTGATGGTAGATCTAACTTCAGTAATCTTGGTGTACAAGTCATCAGAGTGGGAAACTGGAGTTGGGAACTTACCAGCCTTAGATAATTGAGGACCGAGAAGTCTTGGAACTTGCTTGATCAAAGTTTCAGAAGCAATGAAAGCAGTGTACTTCTTAGCTAACTTCTTAATCAACTTCTTGTTCTTGTTCAACTTCTTTAAGTCATCAACAGACATGGCATCACAACCACAACCCTTAGCTCTGTCGACATCAAAAGCATCACCAAAAACACAGATGGTCATGTTTGGTCTTGGAACGTTAGGAAGCTTCAAGGTACCAGAGAAACGCTTATCTCTTTGAGGATCGTAGTTCTTCAAACCAACTTGCAATTCAATGGTTTCCAAGAAGTTTCTCTTCTTTTCTTCGTTGGAGAACTTCAACAACTTTTGGACGTTTTCTCTAACTTGAGTAGATGTAATCTTAGACATTGTTAGTTTATGAGTGTCTCCCTAAAATAGGTAATTCCGTAAGGCTTTGGCGACAGTAAAGAAAGAAGAAGCTTTTTATATAACTAATTGAATCTTGGGATTTCAAAATTTTTCACTTTGTTTGAAAAAAATCATGAAAAATTTTCTGCGTTGTGAGGGTTTACAAAACCCTCACCCAAAGCACGTGACAAATGATATTATTTCATCATTTATTCTACTGATACCAATAATGCAAATTATATCAACAAAATAGATTACAATGATAATATTCAATTCGAACCCTTGTTCCTCTCTAATACCCTCATCGCTTCTATTAAGATTCAAATCTTCTGCTTCCTCTTCTCGTTGGCTTAACAGACAGGATAATGACTTTTATACCAGACAAGCTAAAGTTGATAATTATAAATCAAGAGCTGCTTATAAACTACTTCAGATAGATGAAAAGTACAAGCTATTTAAAAAATCGAGACCAATGAAGGTTCTAGATCTTGGTGCTGCACCGGGTGCTTGGAATCAAGTCGCTTTGGATAGGTGTATGAAAGGATCAACAGTTGTTGGTGTTGATATCTTACCCTATGATCCACCTATGGGCGTAACGGCTATTCAAGGTAACATATTGAGTAAGGTGACACATAAGCTTATCAGAGAGACCTTTCTATTTGCTGAATTAGATCGAAGAAGGGATGAATTAAATGGAGGCTCTAATGTCCAATTGGTAGATCCAATAACCGGTGATATTGAAATTATTAATGATAAGTCAGTTATGGATCAATCAAGGGATGAGGGTGAAGAATTGAAACAAATTGAAGATATCTTAAATAACCTGTCAATTTCTAAGAAAATATTACCTAATTCCAATAGAAAGACTGCTATCAATGAATTAGATTTAACTGACAATGATCTCAAATATCCAATTGATGTCATTGTTAGTGATATGTATGTACCATTTATTCAGACCTCTGGTTTCCATTGTGCAACTACTAACAGTCCACATTGTAGGATGGCAAATACAACTGGTTTAGCAATCAAAGACCACGCAATGTCGATAGATCTATGCGATGCAGCTTTGATTACTGCTATTGATTTATTAAAAAAGAATGGCTCATTGGTTATGAAATTCTTTAGTGGTAGTCACGATAAGGTTTTAGAGGGTAGATTGCAAAGAGCTTTTAAGAAGGTTTTGAGATTCAAGCCTAGTGCCTGTCGTTCTGAAAGTAAGGAATTATACTTCATTTGCCTTCAAAAACATGATTGGTATTTAGATAAAGTTCGTGTATTTTCTGCTCCACCAGTTGGATAATAGCACAATCACTTGTTAGAGAAATGCAAATATACTTTTCACGATTATAAATTGAAGAAGAAAGAATTAAGACAAAATAGAAAGGTTTATATTTAAAAGAAACAAAATATAATTCTAAGCCCATTTACCAATCAATGCCATAATACCAGCACCTAATGTTAGGCAAAAAACTGCATAGGACAATTGTGTTAAGTTTTGTCTGAATTTATGGTTGAAAATGAAATCTCTAGCTAGTAATTCAATCATACCATTGTAAATTAAAATACCAGCAGATAATGAGTCCAAGACACCAGAGACGATGTTAGCAGTAAATGAACCAGCGACATAAGTTTCTCTAATACCAATACCAATTGCAATAGAGATTGGAGTAACTAAACCATAAACGATACAAAGGATATACTTCCAGTATTCTGGCTTATCTTTTGGCCATGGAATAGCAGATAATCTAGCACCAAGACCCAAACCCTCAAAAGATTGATGGAAAACAAGAACAGCGTAAAGAGTTTTAAATTCATCATATTCAGTTGAACCAAGATTCAAACCAATAATAACAGAGTGGAAAATAACACCCATTTCTAAAACTAAGAAAGCAGCAAATTGTTGTTTGAATAAGATAGTAGTTGTTTGCGAATCGATGGTTTCAATGGTTTTAGCATCTTCTCTATTTTCTTCCTTTTGGTACATGGCTTCATCGCAACAAATATTTTCACAATTACGAACTTCCTCCATATCAGGAGTCTTATCAATACCAGGTTTGGAAGTCAACAAACCTTGAATATCTGGCAATTCAGCGGACACTGCATACTTTCTTTCAACGTAAACTTCAGAAATAATATCAATGTAGAACATTACAAAGATAGAAACAAGAACCAAAGCAGGGACCCATGAGTATTCACTCCAATTACCCCACATACCAACACAGGTATCAGAACCAATGGCACCATAAGCTGGATCCATTAAATGAACAAAGGCAGTTGAAATAATAACACCAGCACCAAAGAATCTTGCAAATAGGTAGAGCCAAATTGACATTTTCCATTTAAACTTATTTAGTATTAATGGCAAGAGAGTAACAAAAGTAGAAACAATTAAAACAACAAAGATAGAACCAATTCTAGTACCTAGTCCACCAGAGAATTCAGAATGGGCATGTGTAAAACCTTGGATAACACAAACTTTAAATGCATCGCTCACGTCTTCATCAGTAAGATGAATTTCATCAACGTCTCCGAATATTGTCCAATCTGGCATTTTTTAAAAGAATTTCTTGTTTAGATATTAAGGGGTATTCACCGTTAAAGAACAAAATGCATGACTGTTCTATTTATCTAGTGACCAATGCTCCCACTTTTATATTAAAACTTTTATGTTAAAACTTTTACTTGACAACCATTACAGTACAAAACAAGTTCGGAAACGTCATGGGCATTTTCTTTATGTTTCAACTGTAGAGGTTATGGGTTAAAATAAAGCTGTTGTGTTTTTCAAACGGAGTTACGTATCTGAGAATATCATTTGATAGATCATGAGTGACATCAAAAAGTCTTGGCATTGTTTAACGATTAGTATAATGGAAATATACCATCATTTTTTACATTTTGTTTTCTATAAAAAAGAGGTTGTACATTCCGTTTAATTGTTGTAGTGGGTAATTGTAATAGTAGTATATTCCTAACTTAAAATCAACATCTAACATTTTAATAAATTAATAAAAAAAACCAATTTAACTATTCATCTTTCTTTTCGACTTCCTCTGCTTCCTCATCATTTGCTTTTTCTGCAGCTTCTTCGACTTCTTCAGTTTCTTCGACTTGTTCTTCGACTTGTTCAGTTTCCTCGACTTGTTCTTCAACTTCTTCATGAACTTCTTCGACTTCCTTCACTTGTTCAATTTCGGGAGTGATAATTCTTTCAGCCAACTTTAAATGCTTAGCATTGACTAAAGATTCCTTCCAACCTTCAACAACCCCATTTAAGCCCTTAATACCATATGTCTTTGCAATAAAAGCAGCTTCTGGCCATCTTTCTGAATCTTTTAATAGCTCAACACACAAGTCTAAATCATTTGCAGCCCAAGCAGCAGCAAATGCAATATTAAATTGTGCTTTAGATTTAGCTAAATTGGCAAGTTTCTTTAATCCTTCTTCATCATTCAATGATGTATATAATAAAAGTAGGGTTTGATAATCTTGTGCATTTATAAATGAGTCAATTGCTAACGAAAATTTAAATGATGATAAAGCAGCATCACCAACCTTTTTCCATTTGTATAGGTTATTTGAATCCTTTGCAATTGATGCTGCAAGTGTTAAATTAGATGTATCTAAAGCTAAATCAAACTTTTGATCATTATCCTGTGATAATTCTAATGCCTTGTCTTTATAACCTTGTTCTTCTAGGAAACGTGCAATTTTATTGTAATCCTTCTCTGATACATTTGAAATCAATTCATCTGCCAATTCCATATCACCTCTCATAACAACAGTTTGATATTCTAAAACAGCAATTGAAAGATAGAAGGCAACAACATTCATGTCTTTATCACAAACGTAAACTTTATTATCTCTTGGTAAGTAGCCCAATAAGAACATTGTTTTATCAAAATGTGCCAAGTTATATGATGATCCGCCAACAAGATAATTCAATCTATTAGAATCTGAAGTGTAAATGAAAACATCACCAACCCATTTACCAGTCAAAATATGATCTTCAACTTCATAAATGACATCAATGGCATTTTCAACACCTTCCTCAGAATCAATGTTACCTTCTTGTAAAGCGTCTGTAAAGATATCCTTTTGATATGAAAGAGCATATGCTGAATCACTGGAAACGATTAAAACTAATTCACCAGAATCGGACCAAATAACGTTATCAGCTTCGACATTGACTCTACGAACCAATTCACCAGATTCCCAATCATAAAATGAAACAAATCCCTCTGATTTAACAGTGAGAAGTGTACCACCATAAATTTTATCAGCAGAATAAACTAAATTAATTTGTCCACCAGATTTTTCTTTGAAATTCTTAAAGACCTTAATACTTGATTTTGATTCTCTAATTGCATAATAATTAGAATCTTGTGACCAAACGAAATCCAAAGCTGAACCGTACATTTTGTTTCTCCAAGCAAGCGCAGTGTAAATAATATATTCGTCATCACCGGTGACGGCAACAAACCTACCATTAGGTGAATGAACTAAGGAAGTTGGGAACACTTCAACTGTGCCTAGTTCCTTTTGAGAAATAGTTAAAATTTCACCGTCGTCTGCGTTAGCAGCATCTGATGCCTTAATAACAGAATGATAAACTTCATTATGTTTACACCAAATTACTTTACCCATTGGATCCATTGAAAGAAGAGGTTTATCATCACCAAGTTGGAAAACAATGTTACCAGTATCAAACCCAACAGCAACTAAAGAGGTGCCCTTTTTAGCAGAGACACACCACGCGCGTTCCATTCTATAGTTAAGAGTCTTTTCTAACTTATAAGTGTTTGAGTTCCAAATTTTAATAGTTGAATCCTCAGAACCTGAAATGATTAATGGTAATTCAGGGTGAAAAATAGCAAATGATACATTTGAAATGTGGCCATCTAATGAAGCGACACAAGACTTCGTTTGATAATCCCAAATTTTAACAGTTTTATCATCAGATGAAGTAATTAAATAAGGCTTATCACCATGTGGATAATAATCGACATAATTGAATCCTTTTGAATCTTCTGCATAAAGAGTATAATTAGGAATATTGGACCCTAAGGACCAAACCTTCACAGTTTTATCCAAACAAGCTGATGCAAATGTATTGAGATCCTTTGGATTAAAGGAAATTGACATAACATAATGTTGATGACCTTCAAAAGTTTGTTCATTTTTCCATTGATTTTCCCAATTCCATAATTTAATAGAATAATCATCAGATGAAGTTAAAACAAATGGTCTAGAAGGATGAACAGCAATTGAACGAATGTAATCAGGGTGTGCTTCAAACTGAGTGATTTTCTCACCAGTATTATAATCATAAACACGAATTTGGAAATCATCAGCTCCTAAAATAATCCAATTCTTTCTAGCAATAAATTTACCTGCTCTAACAGGAACTTCTGTAATATCTATGGATTTCACAATTGTATTCGTATTGTAATTCCAAATTTCTGCTTTACCGGAGTAAAGAGTAGTCAATACCCAAGGTTCAGAAGGATGGAAATCAATGCCCTTGACACGGTTAGAACGCGTAGTGGACAGTTTCTATATGTTATATGTTAGTGTTCTGCGCTATTTTCATGTTCAATTGCACGTTGTACATACCTTAATATCGAGTTTCATGGCTAAACAACAGATGAACTTGTTGACCAAAATCTTTTTTTGCTGGAGCTTTTGTTTAAAAAGAAGATTGCCAACGCGGATTTGACAACAGGAGAAGCTTATGATTACATAATCACAGCAGGTTCAACATGTTTTAATCACATTAAGAGCCCTCTGTGATCTCAAAACATGTATGAATAGTACCAGAGGTAACGTATGACTTTACTGTAAAAATATGGAACAAAAACGATTGGAATCGAACAGTTTAATGAAACTGGTATGTTTATTGTTAAATGTACTTAGCAAATTGATATTTAATTGTCCATTGAATTTGACGTTAAATGGAGCCAAAAAAGGGAAACTTTCTATCATTAAGTTTTTGCTAGATATATCATATAAGAGCCATTTTATCTGTTCTTTTAGGCCCGTTTTTTGCTGTCTTTTAACGTTTATTTAAATGAAATCAGGCTTAAGTCAGTCGTCCAAGACCACAAAAAAAAGAATCTCTTAAGTTTAACACCTGAAACCATATTTATTTAATACAGGTACAATTATTATAGCTGGCAAACTCTACTGGTTGACCTTCCATTAAGTAATTCCTCTTCTAACTTGTCGTTATTTACCTCTTTAACTTAACTATATCATGAGCGTTTATTGTTTCCAAAGTTAAATTCTTTTTATATACCCCCTTATTTCACCAAAGTAATACCATTTTAGAGCTATTACTAAGCAAAACATGACTACTTTATTCATGTAGACAGATTTCCCCTTTCAGTGGCATCTCTATTCAATTTCATTATCAAGGACGGTGCTCGTAACCACAAAAAATCCTCACCATTTTTTCTTAAAATTAGAAAACTAAATCAAATGTTGCCACTTGTTTAAACACTCTAAAGGTATTTCAATGTGGATTTTAGACTGGTTCCAAGACATTTTGGCCTCCCTTGGTCTTTGGAATAAGCATGCAAAGCTTCTTTTCCTTGGCTTAGATAATGCTGGTAAAACCACCCTTCTTCATATGTTAAAGAACGATCGTATGGCTACCCTTCAACCAACTTTGCATCCTACCTCTGAAGAATTGTCCATTGGTAATGTTCGTTTCACTACCTTTGATCTTGGTGGACATCAGCAAGCTAGAAGACTTTGGAAGGATTATTTCCCTGAAGTTAATGGTATCGTTTACCTTGTTGATGTTGCTGATCCTGAAAGATTTGCTGAATCAAAGGAAGAATTAGACTCCCTTTTAGCCATGCCTGAATTAAGTAAAGTCCCATTTATGATCTTAGGTAACAAAATCGACTCTCCAAAGGCTGTTAGTGAAAACGAAGTTAAAAATGCCTTGAATCTTTTACAAACAACTGGTAAGGGTATCAGAGACACTAGCGGTACTAGACCAATTGAATTATTCATGTGTTCCATTGTTATGAGACAAGGTTACGCTGATGGTTTCAAATGGTTATCTCAATACATTTAATTTTCTATAATATAGATAGATATTTGTTTTATAGTATCACACTGTTGTACACATAAGAAAGAAAGATATAAAATTAAAACTTCTTTCAATATATTTGAGAAAAGAAGAAATATCAATCACCAACATCTGTATTGTATTATATAGAGTCAATTCTTATAACTCTTTACTTTTTTTTTATCTTTCCTGTTTTTTTAAATGTTATATAAACTTACAAGCAACTATTATTAATTTCTAGACTTGTTCTTATGAGTACGGAAGTATTCCTTCGTTTGTTCCTTAACTTTATCGGATTTAGATTCTTCTGTCTTCTTAATTCTCTTTATTCTTTCATCGTTCTTTTCTTGCTTCTTGGACTTTCTCTTAAGATCTTTTTCCTTCTTAATAGCACTAACTGTAGCTAACAACTTTCTTTGCGCTTTTTCTGCTTCATCAAGAACGACAGCCAATGGACCATCAGCTCTAGCTCTTTGTGATTGGTATCCTCCTTTACCTCTAGAAACCTTTTCTGGAATTTGGTATTGGAATGGCAAGTTAGCTCTAATGGATTTTGGAACCTTCAAACTATTGAATTTCTTTTCTTCACGTTCAATCTTTTTATATTGACTGTCTTTATCACTGATAGCTTGACTTGTAAGTCCAGTGGCTGCACGAACTTCACCTGTTAATCTCATACCCTTCCAATTATCCTTTTCATTCAAAAGTAATGAAGAAACCGGATTATAGTACTTCTTCGGCTTAATTGGATACCATGTTCTTAAAATGACAATATCAGATAATAAAATCTTATCTTCAAATGTAGCACGGAATTCACCTTCCGGTTGTGACAATGCTCTTTTAATTTCACCTCTGATACCAGAAACTGTTTTAATACTAGCCCCTTCAAATTTGGCAACTTCCATTGCTGATGAAAACATATCCTTGATAAAGGCGGTGTTTTTGAAAACCTTTGATGGATAACCAACCAATTTTAACTTCTTGACAATTTCAACTTCAGCATTTAAATCTTCAACAATACCAGTGGCAGCAATTCTGAATCCACTTCTTGTGTGATCTTTATCCACAACTTGTATACCACAGAATGATGTGTTTGGGGCAACTAATGGCCCATAAAATGTTGTAAAACAATATGCATGTTCTGGTGTATACTTTAACATTCTATTTCTGGTACGAGAATCGGTTGTTGTATAAATCGGTAAGGTTTGGAATCTTCTCCAACCAAGTGAAAGAATTAATGGATCATTAGTCTTTAAAATCTTTTTATGCCATCTATGTCTTCTAATTCTAGCATTCATGTATCCAAATCTTTCTTCGGTTGGTAATAATCCGCCAATAATAATTGGGTATTTTGGATCAAAGTTTTGAATAAATTCCATTGGCAATTTTTCAAATGTTAACTTAACATATGAACCAGCTTGGTAACCCTCGATTTTGACTCTTGCATCTGTATCTAATTTTGAAAGTTCATTTTGATTTATAGTTAATTGGTTGGCCATTTTAGCCTTTTGGAAGTCATACCAATTATCGTGTTCAGCGAATGGATTTGCAGATTCAGGATCTTCGTTTTCTTCTTCATCTTCAAATTGTTGCCTTAAACGTTCTTTCTTTTTTGCATTAATTTCTCTTTGTTTTTCAATTGACAATTCCCCGTCTTCTTCTTCTTCCTCATCATCTTCCATTTCGTCTTTCATTTCCTCTTCTTCAAAATTAGTAAAATCTTCTATATTAGTATTATGAATTTCATTATCAGAATCCTCGCCATTTTTATCTTCCTTGTTAAGTTCTTCTTCTGCCTCTAAATCTTCAAAATAACCGTAATCATTTTCACCAAGTTCACCCTTTTCACGAGCTTCCTTTTCCAGTCTAAGACGTTGCTTTGGCGATAAAAAGAATCTGTCTTTAAGTTTAGACATCGAGCTTGATTCTTCAGACCATTTTTCAGCTAATTGAGAAACATCAATAACCTTAGTAGTTTCCTTGGTAGCCGCAACTTTGTCATTGTCCTTCTTTTTAAAGAAAACATCGTCGTCTTCCTCTTCTTCTTCAGATTCCTCAGATTCTTGAGATGCTTCAGCAGCTTCATCTGTTTCAGATCCCGTTTTTTCACTAACCCATTCACTTCTCCATCTCTTAACAGCATCCAAAGGCTCAATATTTTCCATATAAATCAACTTATTGATATCCCAAGTTCTCTTGATATCCACGTGTTTCAACTTGGCACCAATTTGAGTCCATTCATCATCAGATGGAATGTCTGAATCAGAGTCATCGTCTTGAATATTTTCTTCTTCCTCAGCATTGACTTCAGAAATTTTTGAAGATGAAGTCAATTTAGCGTTACGTTGATGAGCACGACCAGTATTACCTTTAAGTTCTTCTGGATCTTCTAAGTCCAGTTCATCTTCTTCACCGTCATCAATATCGAGGAATTCTTCATCATCATTAACATTACCAATTGGGCCATCACTGAACAACCTAACACTACCTTTCTTTGATCTTTGATCAAGTGCATCAGCAGCATTTTTCAATCCCTCAGTAAGCTTTCCACCAATACCATTAGTTAAATCTTCTTCAGTTTTGAAAACTCTGCTACCAAGTTCACCGTGCTTTTGCACATCGATATAAACGGCATCTTTATCAATTAAAACACCGTTAACATCGGACATTGGCGCATAAATGATTCTTTGCTTATCTTCTAATCTCTTTCTACGTCTACTCAAAGGAGCAGGAGTTTCGCCGGCATCTATAGCCTTTTGACGTTGTTCTCTTTCATAAGTTTCCATGGCTTGTTCAAAAGCAGGAGTTGGACATGGATCAGGTAATTTTTCAATGCTGGCAACTGTGTAATCACCAACACCAGCAATATGAACACGAGCATTTTCGTTTAATGGGGTACCATGAAGATAACCGTAAATAGCAATTTTTCTATCAACTTTTGGATTATCTTCAATAAGAGAAGGATGAGTTAAATCCATTATTCTATCAGCCAACATATAAGGATGTTCATTTCTCCATTTAAGAGGCCTAAATTTCATAACAGAGATGAATCTAGTCAAGTTCAATATTTCTCTATCGGGATATCTACCATTGACAACACCAGAAAGGTAGAATAACTTAGCACCTTGATAAACTTCAGTCCAAAATCTTTGCTTTAATCTCTTTTTAGCAGCCCTCATGGTAGAAGGTTTCTTGAATAAATCTAAATGTGTTGTGACACCAAGTACACGAGGCATACCATGATGTTGGGCAATGTTAAGGAATTCCATTGTTTCCATTTCAAACCCAAAGTTACCATCCATCATCAATAGGACCAAATCAGCAACCTTTGCAATATCGATCATTTCATTGAGACCATTACTACATTCGATAAATGTCAATCTACGATTTTTACCACTAACAACAGTGATTGGACCATTGATTTCAGTTAATGTTGTCTTTGTTAGTCTTCTAACTAATGATCTAATCAATGTAGTTTTACCTGTACCAGGAGGCCCAACAACGGCAATAACAATAGGAGGAGGATCATCTGCTGGAGTTCTATCCACCATCGGGACGTGGAATTTCCTTTCTTGTATATCACTAGTTCTATTTGCTTGTCTTTGCATCTTACCTGGTCTTGAAACAGTGAAAGCCTTCGGATTGTTACCCTTTTTAGTTTGGGTAGCCAATCTTTCCTTGGCAGACTTCTTCTGTTTCACATAGTGAGTCTTATTCTTTTGTTGAATAACAGAAGACATGAGTGTACACGATAAGATTTGGTATTTAAATTAAAAGGAAATGGTTTATACTTATATTATAAACTTTTTTCTAGTGAAAAAAAATTTTTGAAATTTTGAAATTTTTTTCCAGGCTGTGCAGTGCTGAGCTCATTTTACAATATTATATTCATTTTGAAGCCAAAGAAAGATCTAGTTCAATAGGTAGTATTCTATACTTCTTGTAAATTAATAATGGATGGTGTATAGTCTGGATGATAATGCGCGAAGCCCTCATTTAAAAACCGCGTTGATTACTATATTTCCTTTTTTCGCTTCGAAAGTTCGGATTTCAATTTGAAACATACTCTTTCTTTATACAGAATGGCAACTTTAATGAGTCCCGCTCCATCAACAACCTCAGGAATAGAGAAAGCATTTCATCAGAGTCATCCCACTCAGCACCACACACACCAGCGACGGAAACATATGAGGAAAACGGACTCCTCGTATAGTGGCAACTTCAGTCACAATAAGCAATGCAATAAAGATAAGTCAAATATTGTTATTCCTCCAAGAGCTGTTGATGTGAACTTCAATAATGGTAATACTCAAAACAACAACAATAATAATAGCAGCAATAGCAGCAGTATTAATAATGCCTGTGAGAATGCCAACAATAAGAAGAAACATAACACTAAACATAACAGAATCGCAAGTAATGATTCAAAAATGAGGAAGAAGAAGAATTCAAATAACAATAATTCTGATAAATCCAATACATCAACACCACCCTCATCTGCTTCAACAGTTGATACTAGTACCTGTGTGATTAACGAAAGTTTGAAGAATCTTTTATTGACGACACCCCCTTCTTTATCCAATGGCTCGACTCCAAACTTTGGATGCAACAAATCCAATAATTCCAATTTACTCAGAGCTACAGCAAGTGCTTTGATGATTCCGAAGTCTGTGCCTATGGACAAGTACGCTGGGTCGTCCTTCCAAAATGAACCAAAGGCAGTGACGTTGCCTAAACCTTCATTTTTAAGAAGATAATGTTCAAACCCAAACACCCTGAGTCAGGAACTCCATCACTTTTTCAACTTTTTTTTTTGCTTTTTTTTGGATGGTACAATGTACCTTTGTGTAGAGATACCGTGTATAATGTTTAAACGTGTGCATTCAACGTCAAAAGATGACATAGTTGTAATATTCATCTTTTGACGTTCTCAAAATCTGAAATTTTTTCCATGCATTGATTGCGGCATTCATCTGTAGTGTTAATCAAGCTATATCAATGGGTAGACGATCTCATAGGGATTCATATAGCACACATGTCTCTAGTGACAACGAGAGTGAGATCTTTGCCGGTATTGGTGCCTCTGCGGTCCCGACGGCTGTTTCTACATTCCATCATATGCGCTCACCTTCAGTTGTTGCTTCTGAATCCGCTAATGATGATATCAATGATAGAGAATCCACTTCTAATTTCAGGTTCTTCTCACTTCATGATATTGAAAATGCACATGGTGTTTCCTCTTTGGCTACAGTCGATTATGATACTGATTGGCAAAGTGATATCGATGACTTAGCTGAGGAAGAAGATAATGATATTGGTCACGATTATGGTTCTAGCGATCATTATCGTAGTACTAAGTCTTCAGCTAGTCCAAGACCATTCTCTCCTAGAAATCATATGTCACTGTATGATAGTACTGATAATGGGTACAGTGAATTTTTTAGAAGTGATGCTGAGAGAGGTCTGCTATCAACAGAAGAACAACAAGCAAGAGAAGAAAATGATGAATATCAATCTATGTGGGAAAGTAAAAAGAAAAAGAGAGCTGAAACCAGTATGCATGATAAGTTCTTCGGTAGAAAGTTCCCTGCTAAGAATCTTAATCAAAGATTCTACATTGCCGAAGAAGATTTAGTTGTTGGTATTGCAGGTTATGAAACTAATCGCTTGTCTTTACTCATATATAAAATACTTTGTGTTTTATCATTGGGGTTATTAGCATTGGCTGTTAGATGGATACCTAAATGGAGAATTGGTCTTATGGGCAAGCCTGTTCCTCTTGCTAAGGCTGATTGGGTTGTTGTTGAAGATGAATTTGGTGTTTTGGAAATTCATCATATTAATAGAAAATGGTACAATAGAAATTTAAGTACTTATCTTCAACCTAGGAAGGTTCATAATAATGAAGATGGTGTTTCTGTTAATAATTTAGCTGACGAAGATTCCAAGGTGAATGACGTCAATAATGATGACAATATTTATAGTATTGATGACATTGATCCAATTGTTCCTGTTTTAATTTGGTTTGAATATCGTTATATGAAAATGTTTTATGATCCCTTAGATGATTTATTTAAGCTTTCAAATAACTGGATTGATGAAAAATGGTGTCATTATTCAGATTTAAAAGATGGTATTACAGAAGAAACTTTCAATATTAGATCTTTAATCTTTGGTTCGAATTTAATTCAAATAAAAGAAAAGCCAACTATTCAATTATTATTAGATGAAGTTTTACATCCATTTTATGTTTTCCAAATTTTTTCTGTTATTCTTTGGTTATCAGATAATTATTATTATTATGCATTTTGCATTTTAATTATTTCAATATTTTCAATTGTTGAATCATTATTGGAGACAAAATCAACTTTAGATAGAATGAGAAATATGTCAAAACATGAATGTGATGTCAGGGTTTGGCGTAATGGATTCTGGAAGGAAGTTTCATCCGCTGAATTGGTCCCTGGTGATATTTATGAAGTGTCCGACCCTTCTTTAACTATCTTACCCTGTGATTCCATTTTATTAAATGGTGATTGTATTGTTAATGAAGCAATGCTTACTGGTGAATCAGTCCCTGTTGCCAAAGTTCCAATTACTGCTGATTCAGTCAGGGACATTGAAATGGAATTCAATATTCCAAAATTTACTGCTAAATTTGCAAAGTCTTTCCTTTACAATGGAACTAAATTAGTTAGAGTTAGATATGGTATTTCTGAGAATAATGAAAATGAGCCTGCGACTGCATTAGTTATTAGAACAGGGTTTAATACAACAAAAGGTTCACTTGTTCGTTCCATGTTATTTCCAAAACCAGCAGGTTTTAAATTTTATGAAGATTCGTTTAAATACATTGGTGTTATGACATGTGTTGCATGTTTTGGGTTTATCTTTTCAACCTATAACTTCATTAAGATGGGATTGCCTCTATCTTTGATCATTCTAAGAGCTTTGGATTTAATTACAATTGTTGTTCCACCTGCTTTACCAGCAACTTTAACAATTGGTACAAATTTGGCATTGAATAGATTGAGAAGAAAGGAAATATTTTGTATTGCTCCATTAAGAATCAACGTCGGTGGTAAGGTTGATCTTGTTGCTTTTGATAAAACTGGTACTTTGACAGAAGAGGGCTTAAATGTTATGGGTGTTCACGTCCCAAAGAGTATTGCAGATAGAAGGGCATTATCATTTACCGACTTATATAAAGAAGATAAAGATTTCAATAATACAGAATTGTTTAATTCCATGATTACCTGTCATTCATTGAAACTTATTAATGACGAAAGGGTTGGTGATCCGTTAGATGAGAATATGTTTAATTTTATAGGATGGGACATGAAGGAAGTTGATAATCTGGTTCAATTTAGTGATACAAAAGGTAACCAATGGATTCAACTAAAAGAATTTGAATTCCTTTCAAATTTGAGAAGAATGAGTGTTATTTGTCAATATAATAACGAAATGAAGTTTAAGGCTTTTGTCAAGGGTGCACCTGAAATCATTAAGGGACTATGTATTCCTGAATCAATTCCTGAAGACTTTGAAGAATTATTATATCATTATACACATGGAGGTTATAGAGTTATTGCCTGCGCATCTAAGATAATCAAAGATAACCACGTTGAAAGAAATGTTTGTGAAAGTGATCTGAAATTCAGTGGATTTATTATCTTCGAAAATAAGTTAAAGGAAAGAACTAGGGAAAGTATACTTGAACTTAAAAAGGCCAATATTAAAACTGTTATGTGTACCGGTGATAACATTTTAACAGCAATCAACGTTGGTAAACAATGTGGTATGATTGAGGAAGACGAAAATGTTTATGTTGCATCGCTGGATAATGGATATTTAGAATGGACAGAAGTTGGTGATTTTAATAAAAAGTTGGATCCGTTGAGTTTAACACCAGTTGAAGTTGAAAGGTATAGTTTAGCTGTTAGTGGTGATGTTTTCAAATATATTATAACAGAACTTGGTGATGGAGGTGCAATGAAACAGATGTTACTAAAAGGGACAATTTTTGCACGTATGTCACCAGATGAAAAACACGAATTAGTTAATCAACTTAAAGAACTTGATCACACAGTTTGCTTTTGTGGTGATGGTGCCAATGATTGTGGTGCTCTTAAAGGTGCTGATGTTGGTATTTCACTTTCAGAAGCAGAGGCATCAGTTGCGGCGCCATTTACATCTAGAGTTTTCGAAATTTCGTGTGTTTTAGATGTTGTCAAAGAAGGTAGAGCTTCATTGGTTACATCATTTTCATGCTTTCAATATATGTCACTTTATTCAGCAATTCAATTCATTACTGTTTCAATCTTATATATGGAAGGTATCAATTTAGGGGATTTCCAATTCCTGTATATTGATTTAATTTTGATTATTCCATTAGCAGTGTTTATGTCATGGTCTGGGCCATCAAGTGAACTTTGTATTAAGAGACCCAGTGCAAATTTAGTTTCCCTAAAGATTTTAGCCCCCTTAATTGGCGATATTATGGTTTTGTTTATCACACAATTTGTTCTTTGGGAGTATGTTCACACTAAAGGTGGTACTTGGTATATTCCAGCTGTTCCCGGTGATAATGAAAATGTTGCCAGTACTGATAATACAGTTCTATTTTTGTTTTCTAATTTCCAATACATTTTAATAGCAGTGAAATTTACAAGAGGTGCACCATACAGGGAATCAGTTTCTAAGAATATACCATTTCTAATGACGGTTGTGATATCTATTGGGATGTCAGTGTTATTGATGGTTATCGATCCGTTATCATGGCTTGGAGATAGAATGGATTTGACGTGGATTCCTGTTGATTTAAGAATTGCTATTTTCATCGGAGGCTTTATTACATATATTTTAATGTTGATGTTCAACCCAGTTTTTACACAAGCTTCAAAGGTGTGGAAGAAGAAACAAAGCTCAAAGAAATATAAGAGGTTACAAGAACCTGTTTCTGTTTAGAAAAGAGATAATAATAAAGAATAAAACTTAAACATAACATAATTCATTAGTGCATTTATAAAGCGAATACATACATATTTAACTAGCAATATTATATCTATACTGTTAAACTCTCTTGTGAGATTGAACACAAGATTTAAGAGCCAAGAATTCCTTTAAACAGGCATCCTTAGACATATTTTCATACTTGGAAGCCACACATGCACCGTAAGCATGGGCTTGGGGACCACAAGATGCAATAGCTGTCATCAACTGTGGGATTTGCCTCACAGGCTTTTTCTGAAGAGCCATTTTTCTCTTATAATTGTTCAAGATGAAGATGCTGATAAAATATTGAGATTTTTCATATTGAAGATGAAAAACTTTTCAAAGTGAAAGAATGTCCTTTCTATAAAGAATTGCAAATAACAATGGCTAAATACGAAATTGATACTCTTTTAGAACTCTCCAAGGCATCATCCAAGGCACCTCAAGTGGTTGAGGATTTTGTTGTTCAATTCCAAGCAGTTGCAGACCTTCTTGCTGCCCGCCAAGCTAAGAAGGCTAAGAGAAAGCTTCCAAAGGAAGTCACTGATGAAGATGGATGGACCTCCTTTGTCAAACATGCTGACGAAGGTTCTGATGACGGTGTCGAGGGTACCCATGCTGCTGCTGAAGCGGAAATTGTTGAAGAAGAAACTAAGAAGAAGTCTACCAATAAAACTCAAATGAAGGTCAAGACATCTGCTAGTAAAATGACTAGAAGTGGTAACGGTGGTGCTGAAGCTGTTGTCGCTATCAACCAATCTAAGGCTTTCAATGCGTTTGCTGCTCTAGGTGGTGATGATGATGAAGATGATGAATAAATAAACTAGACATTCAAATCCTGTGTTTGATCTCCTTTATATATAATATTTGTATATATAATGAACCCTTTTGAATCCTTGCAAATGGCGTACTGATTATGCCTGTGTAATCTCTCGTATATTTCTTTGAACGTTTCAATATCCGAATTGATAATATCTACTATTGATTCCAGGGGATAACTACTGTCTTGTGATATAAATACTCCCTTGTTATAAACAGCTTTTACACTCCCATCGTGTGTATTTAAATCATAAACAGTACCATTCACAAGCTGATGTCTAATACTTAATTCTGTCAATTGCCACCATCCAATTTTCGTATCCTTTTGCGACCAAAAGAATGTCTTTTGTTCAATTAACCTTGGTTGAGGTTGTGATTTAGCCTGAACCCAGTCAAATTGTCGTTTGGCACTCCAAAGGTCACTATGTGCTCTCTGTGATTCCTCTATAACTTCTTTTAAATGTGAAAGGTTAGGTGGATGCTTTTGTGTTGGCGCAAACTCCGTCATTGGTGGTAAGATGTTGCCATGTTGTGGTTTCACCTTATTAAGAGCTGTCAACATTTCTTTGAAAGTACTTGAAGTAGATACCTTAAAAGTGTTCACCAATGGCTTTAGTGGTGTCTTACGTTTGCTGCCATTGGTTTTCTTAATTGCAGGCTTTAGAACTTGTCCAAATGTCTTGGTTGGTGCCATTTCTCAGTAAAAAGCAGTGAAGTTAAAGAAGGTGAAAGTTATTGAAAATCAAAAACATTTGCATATAACTAAGAAAATGTTGTCAAATGGGAGTAAATAGTAAACCATAAGTTGAACTGTATTCTGGTGTGTTTTTAATTGAAGTTTAAACAATATATATAGGGAATTTATCTACAATATATGATAATGAATATATTTCAACTGAAATAGATTAAAATCAAAAGAAACTTCTCATCAAACCGACACGTTTAAACTAGGCTCCAAGCATTGCTTTTGATTGTTTGGTTATGCTTATAATATTTTGAAAGTGCTCCGGATACATTTCTTGTCACTTTGTCTCCATTATCTTTTCAGGCATTTTGTAAATCTTATCTTTGTTCAGATCCTGCTATCGATTCCTAAGTTTTCCTTACGCTGATAATACCATCACGTATATTACAATTTTTACAATATAGCAATGTATTTATTACTTACCTGCAGTACTAAAATACTACTATAATTACATTTAACTAGTATAATTTTAAATTATTTAGAAAATATGAATGGAAAACTCTATAATCATCCCCTTGGGTCCAGCTAAAATCACATACAAATGGTTTAACCCCTATAAATTATTTTCCAGATGCTAGTCATCCGTAAAAACATGCACGACACCCCAAAAGCCTCGGTTGCATGGACTTAACATGTTGTCTTAAAAGCGTCCATAAATTTTCACAAGCTCCATTTCTGGAACATGTCCTTTCTCTTCTGCTAACAATGTTATTATTCTGTGGTACACACCCTAACGTGTCCTTCTATCTCTGGAGATTGGGTCAGGGATCTGCTGGTAACGTCTGTTTGTACAATCCTGCTGGAACCACTGCCAATATCTGGTCCTGGAGTGGTCGTCAATTTAAGCCAAGTAGGTGCTCACCAAATCAAATCACTCATTTAAATGGTCAAAATGGTGTTTTTGATACTATATTCCTATCTTCCCAATCCTTACAAGAACTTGCTTCTTTATGTGGTGATTTAGGGTCATTAATTAAAAATCAAGGAAAGATTGTTACTGTTGTTATTGAATCAACAAATTTTGTTAATCTTGAACCGTTTGTTAGAATGTCAATGCAATTAGGTGATGATATCGATTCTATGGTCAATATAATCTCTGTTATGAGTGATTATGACGTTAGATCCTTGGATAATGAAACCTTTGAAGTTTACCCTTCCAAAAAGGAATCAGAATTGATTTATGTGGGTAGATCGGGAACTGAAAAGAATTACAATAATCAAGATATTCAAACTATTAATGAAATTTCTGCAATGTTTGAAGGTGCTGGGTTGGATGTCTATAAGTTAAACACTCCAATTGAGTTCCTTTCATACCAGTGGAAATTTGCTTTACCAAAGATAGCAATTGAACCATTGTCAATTTTGTTCGAACAACCATTCCCGCAAGATTTAAGTGGTCAAATTCTTGCTAAACCACTAATTTCAGGTTTGGTTTTAGAAATTATCACTGTTATTAAAACAATGGGTTGTAAATTGTTCAATTCCTATGATAATGAAACCTCGCTTTTGAATAGATTGTCACAATTGTCACCACCAGTTGAATTATCAAAGGATAAAAGAGAAGCACCAAGACTTTATTATGATTTCTTTAATCAAAAGCCATTGTATTTAGATTTATTATTATTACAGCCAATATTGATTGCTGATGACAATCAAGTTAAAACCCCATATTTAGAATTCCTTTATGCTATTATGTCACAAATTTCTAATTATAATAATAGTTTATGGGGTGACATTGATAGTTCTGAATTTTGGATTAGAAAGTCAGAAGTTGAAAATGTCTTAGCTGAACAAAAGAAGCAATTATTAAAAGATGATGAGGTTAAATTATTGAAGAAGGAATTAGAAGCTACTAGGCAACAATTGAACCAACTGAAGAGTATGGCTACTCCACCAAACTCAGCACCAAGGCCAAAACAAGAAAACCCAGCTCAACCACAACAACAACAACAACAACAGCAACAGCAACAACAACAACAGATTCAAAAACCAATTTTATATCAACAAGAACAAGTACCAATGATGGTTTCACCACCAAGTAATCATTCTGCGCGTTACGAAACAAGTGGTAATTCTCACAACCAGAGATCATCAACTGATCCCCAAATTGATCCAGAAATGGAAGAATTAAGTGAATTAGCTGCAAGTTATAATATAACACAACAAACACCACAATTAGGCAGACCAGTTGAAAATTATGCCCCAGCTAATGAAAATGCCGAAGAAATTAATGGTAGATCGTCACCACAATTTACTTATCAACAAAATATTCCTCATGGTCTGCCACCACAAGGTTTACCACAAGGATATGGAGTTCCTGGTATGTCCGGTATGTCAAGAATGTCCTCAAATGGTAACCTGTCGGGTGTTTATAATGGAGGTATGCCAACAAATGGTGTTCCACCACAAGGACCATATACTGGAAAATACAATGGACAATACAATGGACAATACAATGGACCATACAATGGTAATATGAATGGTTCAAGAAGATCACTGCAACAAGGACAACCAGGTATGGGTATTGGAGAATATGCATCAAATGGTAGATATGATATCTCATTTGGATCAATGCAAGGTGGTAATGGTAGTAATAGAGCACCTTCCGTTTATTCAATGGGGCCAAATTCTAGTGGTGGTATGACATCAAATGGATTTAAGCCATCAAATCGTAAGAATAACAGAATGTCACAAAATTTAATGGCACAACAAATAAATAGTATGCCAGGTGGTGCTATTGGTGGTGGTATGGGTGGTATGCCTACTGGTTCTGGAGGTAAATCACGTCATTCTATGATGCCAACGTCTAACATGATGCCAGTACAACAAATGAATCAACCAAAGAGAAGACCACAATATACAACTGGGGGTAATGAATATGGATCTAGTACTATTATTGCTACTCACGGTAGTGGATCTAATATTAATTCAATGGCACCATCAGCCCCAACTGCGCCGGTTGTTAGAAGCAGTACGTCTGAGAACTTGGTGCCTGTACCAGCGGCCACTCCGTCACCAACGCCGGTCTACGTCACCAGCGGAGTGGAAGATAAGAATACAAAGAAGAAGCGTGGTCTCTTTAAGTTCAAGTAGTGCTGAGCTTTTTCCCAAAAAAGGAAATTTTTTGTGTTTTGTAGAGGTAAATTTTTAAAAAAATATTTTAGAAACTTTGAAACTTGTTAAATTGATAAAAAGACTGTAATGGGAGTGAATAGAGCTATAGTTTCTGTTTGTTTGAGTATATTATGGGCCTGTTGTTTGCTTAGATTTGCAGTCCTTTTACCATTGACCGGGAGAAGGTACCTAGCAGGTGGAATTGCTGATTTTCATTTAGGCTTGATGGCTGCTTCTCGTTTAATTGATATAATTATATATCATCGACTAAGATTGGTCGATCTCATGTCCATATGTATTGGATGGGTCTTATGGGATCATCCATTTTTGGCTAAGAGTACTCTTTATAGTATTTGGGTTGGGATTGATTCAATCCTCGAATTACTAAGAATCGTTAAACCATTGAATAACAAGGTATTGGAGGTCACCTACGGTGCTACTATTGTCTTACTAGCATGGTACTCCTTGGGATTTGTTCATGGTGCCATCTACATTTGGCCTTTGAGGTTCATTGGGGTTTTCGGTTTACCTTTAGTTTGGTATTACACTGATAATGGCCATAAGGTTAAGGAGGAATAGAGGAAAAAATATATTTTCAATCTTTTAACCAACACTAGTTTCTTTTATTAATAGTATAAAGTGTTAGTGGTGTGTAGAAGAAAATAACAGGATGAAGAGAACGAGTTTGATTCCATTAAGTCCGCTGAGAAAACGAATGGATGCCGTTGTGGATGGTGTTGTGGATGGACTTGAGCAAAGAACTCTCTTAGAAAGAATCAAAGAATACAAGGATGGCATTGCTATTAAGGAAAGAGAACTTGAATTGTTAGCTGAGAAGAATCAAGTAGAACTGGAGAATCTACAAGCGGAAATTAAAGAAAATGAATTAAAATTAAATACGTTAAATAATGAAATCGTTAACGATACCATTAAAAAAATGGAGAGCTTCTTAACTGCTGAAGTAAATGATCAATTAGGTTTAGATAATCACGTTAATGAGCTACAGGATCAAAAAAGAGTGTTGGAAAAAAAGTTAAAGGAGTTACAAACGATTGTTAAATCAAAAATTAACAAAGTAGAACAACAACTAAGGAATGAAGAGTCCATTGAACGAAATAAAGTTCTTGGGGAACTGGAGTTGATGAAAAATGAAATTGCAGAATCTAAAAGTGATTTATCACTTTTAAAGGTTGAAGAAGAAGATCAAGTTAATGAAATTAAAAATTTAGAAGATGAAATTGAAGAATTAAACCGAACAATCCGTGACTTTGAAACCGATATGACAGATAACAAGAGAAAAATCAAGGAATTGACAAACACAGAGTTGCAACTAGAGTTAGAATTAAAAGATGCGGAACTAAATAAAGTAGTGAAACTGAACGAATTTAGTAAAGTAAAAAAGGAGTGGAGTGATGTTCATGAAGAGTATTTGGAGGAGAAGAGTAAGAGGGTCAAGTTGGAAGAGGCTGTATTGAAACTAGGCTGATGGCCGTTGCTAGTTGCTTGCATCTTGAGGATTTGAGAGGACATCGACATGTCACGTGACATGTCGATGTTCGGGTTTAGTCGGCTTTCAAGGAATTACGCGGTGTTAATGGCGGTTGTGGATTTTAAATTTTTTTTCAATTAGTAATTATTGTAAAATTCAAGATTTTTCTTAAAGAAAGCATATAATTCTCTTTTAGGTTTCATATAAAGTACTTAAACCATGGGTCTTTTGGCTTTGGGGACACCATTGCATTGGAATGAAAGTAAGGAGGTTGCGGAACATGTTAGAAATCATGGGATTAGACAACTGTTGAACTCTTATAATACAGCAAAGGAAAGAAAGGAAGATGAATTCTTATGGGGAGATGAAGTTGAATATATGATGGTCTATTTAAAAGATGGAGAAAGTTTGTTGGCATTAGAAGAAGACGGAGTATTGGCTAGATTAGGTGAAAATGGTTTTAATTTTCAATCTACTCTTGATAATGACGTTTTATTCCATCCTGAATATGGTAGATTTATGTTAGAAGCCACACCTTTGAAGCCATATACTGGAGAGTTGAAGAGCTTGCTATATGTGGAAGGTAATATGAAGAAGAGAAGAGAAATTGCTATTAAAGAAATCATAGATCAGAACGTTTATCCTTTGACATTGACTACATTTCCGTTGATGGGTTGTGAAGATTTTTGTTACCCTCCTGTAAGAGTTTGTGGTGAAAGTTCAAAATCATTGTTTTTACCGGATGAAATCATTAATAAGCATGTTAGATTTCCAACGCTAACTGCTAATATCAGACGTCGTCGTGGTGAAAAGGTTGCTATCAATATTCCCTTATTTAGAGATGAAAATACAAGATCTGAAACTGACGTTGATCCGTCGATCCCTATTAGAGCCCTTTTTCCATATTCTGATATGGAAGCTCACAATAGCTCCGCAAAACCAAATCATATCTATATGGATGCAATGGGATTTGGTATGGGATCTTCTTGTTTACAAGTCACAATGCAATTAAGGGATATATTTGAAGCCAGATATATTTACGATTCACTTGTTAACATTGCACCGTTGATGCTAGCCATTACAGCTGCTGCTCCTGTCTTTAGAGGTCAATTGGCAGATCAAGATGTTAGATGGAACGTTATTGCTGGTGCTGTTGATGATAGAACTCCTTTTGAGAGAAACATTGACCCAATTAAAGATCATCCTTTGTATGGAGGACATTCTGATAATGTTGAAGCTCAAAGTTCAATGAAGAGAATTCCAAAGTCTAGATATGATTCCGTTGATCAATACCTTGGTGATTTAAATGTTGATGGTAAATATCAATTTTATGACTCCAAATATAATGATATTTCACCACCAATTAATGAAAAGGTTAAAGCGGAGTTAATTGAATCTGGTATTGATGAAGTTTTGGCTAATCATTTTGCTCATTTATTCATTAGAGATCCACTGGTTGTGTTTAGTGAAGATATTGATCAAGATGATACTGATAGCATGGATCATTTTGAAAATATCCAATCAACAAATTGGCAAACCTTAAGATTTAAAATTCCTTCACAAGATTCAGGTGTTGGTTCAAAGAAACCTGGATGGAGAGTTGAATTAAGACCAATGGAAATTCAATTGAGTGATTTTGAAAATGCTGCATTTTCAGTTTTTTCAATTCTTTTATCAAGAGCATTAATTAATGATCATTGGGATTGGTACTTACCTATTTCTAAAGTGGAATTGAATATGAAGAGAGCACATTCTCGTGATGCTATTAATAGAGAAAAGTTCTGGTTTAAGATTCCAAAAACTAACCAAATTTCCGAATTATCCCTTGATGAAATTTTCAATGGATCAAAAGAATTTGAATGGGAAGGTTTAATTCCAATTGTTGAACGTTATGTTATTAGTACATGGGGTAGTATTGATGAACGTATTAGAGTTTATTTGGATCTTGTTAAGGGTAGATCAAATGGTGAGTTACCAACAGCTGCTAAATATATTCGTAATTTAATTGACTCTCATCCAAAATATAATAGAGACAGTATTGTTTCAAAGGAAATTGGATACTCAATTTGTGAATTTGCTAAGAATGTGGGACAAGGTGATTTAACTACACTGAAATCTTTTCTTGGAGACCATTTGGCTTCATTCGTTTAAAAGGATATAGAGTGGTAAATGAGATTTTTAGAAGTGATTTAATATTAATATATTTATTTTAAGAGATACATACTTCGTTATACTTACATAAAGTAATAATTGTGATAATAGTTATTTAATTATGACGACCATAATAACCTCCCCTATGATACATTTTACCAATTGGTTTTCGAGCTTTGGTTATTGAATATGAATCATTTGAAGATTGAAATAATACAATCATAAACGACCATAGAAGTGTTAAAATGATCAATATTAAAGCAATTCGAATCAAATAATTGAGAAACTGTTCTTTCCTTTTCAATTGCTTATATTCTTCTTTACTTATAGTTATATATTCGTTCATGTGTTATTGTTATCTACTTTTAAGGAATACTTAAAGTTAGGAAAATTTTCCGTATTTGAATTAAATTATTCTCTTTTTAAGATATATATCATGCGATCGTTTAATAGTTTGCAAAGGTTGATTGGAAAGGTACGGCTAGCAGGAGAAGACTCTAATGAATTAAACAGTTTAGGGCGGTATGGTATTAATTTGGTTTTAAAAGGGGATCAAACAGAGTTCATTAGTTGGAGTAATAAATTAAATAAAAGATACAATGAAGATCCAAATTTAAATGTGATTAAATGTGATTATATACCTAGGTCACAAAGGTTCATTAATTGGATCAACACCCAAACACTTGATGGTCAATTAACCGATTTTCAAGTTAACGATCTAACAATTATTTCAATTAAAATGGATACACTCTTACAAAATCATATTATCAAAGATGATTATTTGTCACTGAAAGAAAGTGAATCAACTATATTATGTATGGTGAATGCCAATATTCATCCAGAACTAGCATTAGAAAAAGAATCTACATATCCAATTATAAAGGATAACATTTACGCTTTGGGACAACTTGGGTTAAATTCCGTTATTCAAACTAAACTTGGTTTAATATTATATAAAGTTTAACCTTGAGTACCTCTAATGTACGTGGCAATGTCTTCTGCGACAGTAGAAGAAGTTTCCTTTGAATTTGCTTCAAATGCCCTTTGATATCTATCTTTAATACCTTTTGTAATTTCATCAACGTTTTCCAATTCTCCATTAAGTCTATCATCTTGGAAAGTATATTCTCTTTCAGATTCTAAATCTATAAGACCATGTTGATAACCATTTTTTTCATCAGAATCGAGGCCTTCTTCGATTTCTTCTTCGTCTTCTTCGTAATCACTTAAAACGTCAATGGCTTCTTTTTCCTTAGATTTATCCTTTATACCCAAATCCTTCATTAAATGATTCAATTGTCTATCCTTCTTAGCTTGTTCCTTATCTTTCTTTTCTTGGACAATTCTATCTCTTTCAACTCTATAAAATTCTTCATATTCTTTAACTTTGAGATCAACTTTATCAAGGAATTCATCAAATCCCTTACCTGTATAAGCAGAAACGCCGACAACATCTAAAGTGGAATAGAATTCTTCAAGCATAAGGGACATTGAATTAACTAATGAAGACATATAACCTGATCCATTTCCAGAATCTTCACTAAATTCACTATTTGATTTGATAGCATCTTGGAAAGATTCGAAATCGGTCATCCATTCCTTAGCAAAGTCAGCATCCTTGACATCTGTTTTATTAAAAACAACAATCATTGGTAACTTGGTTTTATAAAGAATTGAACAAGCATAAAGCATATTTGACATAAAAGTTGTTGGAGATGAAGATCTTGGTGTATCGATGATATAGGCAATGATAGTTGGAGATTCAATTGCAAAAGCCTCTGTTATAATAGAACCAGAGGCAGACCAGACAAAACATTCAATTTGACCTGGTGTATCAACAATACAATGATCAAATTTATCTTTTTTATTTTCGATTAATTTTAAAACTTGATCAATCTTCGTGGAAAAGAGGTTAAGTGATGTAACAATTGCTCCATTAGGTCCTAAATTATATTGCTCCATAACTTTTTTATATTTAATTGAATCTCTAATATCAATATTACAACCAAATGGAACTTTATAAACCGCAGGATCTAAATTGATTACATATGGTTGTTTCTTTTCTGAATGTAAATGAGAATTTAAACGTTGAACAAATGTGGTCTTGCCTGATCCGGCCATACCAATACAGATGATCGTTGGTGGGTTCATAATGTTTTATTATTAAAGAGAGGAAAGGAAGGTTATAATTTGATTATAAATGAAAAAAAAATTTTCAACTCTTTTTAAAAAAAGGATGTGTTATACAGTGTTTAAATATAAAGACAAACCAATTATCAATTAGTTTGTTGTTGTAGTTTCCATTTCAAGTACTTACTACTGTGGCCTAATTTCACACGTTTGATACCAGCTTTTGTTTCTAAAACAGACTTCCTCTTCAAGGAATTAACCGGATCTTCAAATTCTTCATTGATAATTCGATCTGTTATTTTTAATGGTGGAGCTTTAAACCAAAGTAAAGGTCTTTCAAATTCACCATCATCTTCTTCCTCCTCGTTGTAATACTTGGTCCATGATTTACCTAATTTACCAACGCTTTGTTCATTTTGTGACCTCAATGATTTTTTGACTCTTTCAAAATTAACATTATCTAACTGGTTATATTGGTTTTTAATCCAATTTTGAAGTTTCCATTCATTACCATTTTGTTGAACAAATGTATTAGCATTCGAACTTGACGAATATGGTGACCATTGGATTGTTTGCCTGTTATATGGTGAGCCAATAAATTTTAAAAACGCCATATTATGTTTTGGTAAGTTAATGCTTTGTTGAAATTTAGTTGTTGAATTAACAACCTTTGATCTCAATGTATTAATTTGTTGAGTTGACAATGATTGAAGTGAAGGTTGATGAAAATTTGATGTTTGAATAAACGATGTTGAGTTATTATTTGATCCAACTGGTAATGTTGACTTTTGTGATTTTGACAAATCAATAACATTTAAATCATTTGATAAATTAATTTCATGAGATTGTTGTTGTTGATGATGATTAATACCGTTCATTGTATTGGAATTAACTAACATTGGTGTTGAATTTATTGCAATTGGTGTATCAACAATTGCAGAAGATGGAATTCTAATATTTGTTGTTGGAGGAATGTAAGTTTTGAACTGAGTTGGTGATAAAGTTGCATCAAAATAATGAACATCTTCTTCATCATTATCCCTTCTAACAAAAACACCACCAACCAAAGGAGGAGCATTTAAATTGGAAATAATTGGTTGAGGAATTGAAGAATGAGAATTGGCAGTTGGTGGAAGTAAATGTTTAATTGGAGATGGGAATTTCTTTAAAACTCTTGGTGAATTTAATGGTTTAATTGGGTCTTCAATATGTCTAACTTCATCTGGTAAACAAGCTTTCCATGTTCTAATTTTAGCAAATGACATTTCTCTATCATTGTATCTAAATTCACAAATAAATAATGGGCCTTCATAAATAACACCTGGATCACCTTTCAACCATCTAGTAAAATAAGCAACATAACAAGGACCAACGATATCATCAACATTATGATCTCTATATTGACCAGTTTTAACAACTTCGTTGTCAATGAATAAACGATCATACCTATGAACAGTCCACTCAGGTCTATAATACCAACAAACATTAACACGAGATTTTCCACTTTCTTGCCAAATTCTAAATATTTGACCAACAATTGGTTTTTCATTATCATTTGGGTTTTTCATCAGAACCCAATTACCAACTTTATATGTTCTACCACCATGAACCACATAAGGCAAAGGGGTTCTACCGGTTTGATGACCTGAGATATATTCAGAATCTGGTTTTGACATTTCAATTTGATACAATTTTGAGATATTTGTTTCTAATAAATCCAATTTATTTTTCATAAATTCATTTGTTGTATAATACATTCTATTATTATTAATTAATTTAAAGACATCTGCAATGTATTGATCAACTGACGTGTAATACCGTTGTTTAATTAAACCTTTAATATCTAACATTGAAATTGGATCTCTAACAATTTTTAAATAATCTGGATGATCTTGAGCATTTGGCAATTTATCCCAAAATGAAACGATTGTTTTAGCACCAACTTTAATCTTTTTTAAACCTCTCATAATAGATTTAATTCTCTGTTCGTGTGGTTTATCGACAATTGGTGGTCTACCTCTTTTAACCCATTGTTCAAGTGTTTGTCGATTGTTAATGACATTAACATTACCAATTCTTGGTGGAACGTAAACATGTGGAGCACCAGTTTCTTGAACTCTTGAAACGTATGTTGATGGATGATAAGTTGGTAACCCTAAACCTAAACCAAGATGATTTAAATTAGTCGAGCTATCGCCTTGAATATTTGTATTTAAATGATGAATAGTATCATTTGCATTAATATCGTCTCTTTCTTCCTCTTCTTCCTCTTCTTCTTCCTCTTCATCCAATCCAATATTTGGAGATGAGTTTCTTTCATGAACGTTGAGTTCTTGGTGTTGTAAATGTGGAGACACTGAATTTGGATTTGAGTTAGAGTTTGAATGTTGTAAAATTGTATTAGAAGAAGAAGGAGGAAGAGGGATATAATTAGGATCATTTGGAAGGGGGCCTAGATTGGGGTAACAAACCTCTTCATGTTTAAATAATCGTTGATTTGATCTTAATTGTGGCACAACAGTCGATTTAATATAATTATCAAGAATAACTGCCCATTGATAATAAACTGACGATTCATCGTTGAAAAACCTAGCATTCCAACCAATTTGCGCTAAATCTTCAACAAAGGTTTGTGCTGATGTATATTTCCTTGATTTACAAGCAATTTTAATCTTTGAATAAGACATTGGAGATTTAATTATCTTATAATAATCACCAATGGATCTTGAAGGAAGAGAGTGGAAAGCTGCTGAAAAATCAGCACCCTCTGAGTCAACAAGGGCATATGCACCATCTAATAACTGGAGCAACGCGTCGTTGAGCTCAATACGGTCTCTTTCACCAAATGACATCGATTTTTTTGACAAAGAGAAGGTTGTTGTTGTTGAAGTTGAAGAAAAAAAACCTGTTCAATTTTAAAAATTTTAAAGAAAAAGTTTCTAATAAAGAAGAAAAGCTATAGATATGTCACTTTTGTACTCAAAGATCAACAAAAAGGCGACGCAATTGCAGGGAGATGTGCTTCGTGTTGAAAATGCTTTAGTTGAGTCCAAAAATGCAGACTGGGGAGTTATTTCCACGTCTTTGGGGACGTTAAAACGTTTATTGATGGAATATTCAACATTCATCAATAACCAAACAGATAAAGAAGCTAGAGAAAAGAACCTTGGTAGGTATAACAAGCTCAATGAACAGTATATATCATTACAAGGAAGGTTTGAGCGAGCTCGAAATGAAAGAGAAGTGTTAATTAAACAACAGAGAGAAAGAGAAAGAGAGAACTTATTTGAGGAAACCAATGATAATCCATATCAAGTTGGACTTCGCTCAAGTAAGAGGAGTAGCGGGAATACGCTGGAAATGATGGATCAGCAACAGGATTCTCTTAGTAGAGGCAATGCGCAATTAGATGAAATCTTAGAAATGGGTAGAATGGCATTCCAGGATATAGTTGAGCAAAATGAAATAATAACAAGAACAAGGGATACAATGTCGAGATCATTGACAACATTAGGTGTTTCTAGGGAAACCGTTGGCAAAATTGAACGTGTTCTTTGGGAAGATAAAATCATTTTCTATGTTGGTGCCATTTTAACCATTTTAATAATGTATTATATTTATAAATATTTAGGCTGATGAATGTATATTGGATAGTATATAAGGTAACGTTATTGAGCAATCGCCTTTGATATGAATAACATTTTGTTCTTGTTGTTCTTGTTCTTGGTTATTAAATACGAGTATTTTGCATCCAAGTGATTTGGCAATATCGACATACCCTAAAGCGGGCCAAATGCATTGAGAAACACCTACTAGTAGTAAACATTGTGGTGTATTATTGATAATATATTCATCAATTGTATCTATATCTAACATTGAAACACTTTCACCAAACCAAACAACATCGGGTCGTAATAATGATTTGCATTTAGGGCAGTGCCTTGATCCACTATAGGAACCTCTGTATACACAATCCCATTCGGTACATTTGACCTTGAATAATGATCCATGCAATTGAACAACGTTGATTAATCCACTTTTGATTTCTAAATCATCGATATTTAATGAAATGGTTAACATATTCTGAATTCCAAGGATTGATTCAAGAGATTTTAAGGCCATGTGCCCGTTATTAGGACTGACTTCTGTCGCCTGTTGTCGTTTCCAATCATGGTAGTCCCAAACTAAACTAGAAGAATGATGGAATGCATCCGGTGTAGCTAAATCAATTAATGAATGGTTATTCCAAATAAGTTGTTGATAATCTAAATGAAAATACGAATCTGATAGGCCTGAAGCATTGGACAATTCATCTCCAACGATCACTAAAACAGATTTAGCTTCTTCCAATGCGGGAATTGCCAAATCAATTATTACTTTATTCATTAAATAGTTATTATATAAGGGAAGAAAAAATAGTGTATCATTTCAAGAAGAAGGAAATATTAAACATTTTCCAAGGTAGATAGACCATTAAGACCAAATAAGAACCCTAATTCTGTTCTTGATAATTGACCTATTTTAATTCTGGCATTTGGATCAAGTGCACTTTCAACAAGTTCCTCCTTCTGTTTTTGTAATTCCATAATTCTATCTTCAACGGTATTTTTAATAAGAATACGATGAATGAAGACTTCCTTCAATTGGGAAATACGATGAACACGATCAAAGGCCTGTCTTTCCACATATGGATTCCAGAATGGTTCTAGTATAATAACATGATTTGCACATGTTAAAGTTAAACCAACGTTACCTGCTTTCAAAGATAATAAAAGGATATGAATTTGATCATTTTGATAAAATTCTTTAACTGTATCATTCTTAGTTTCAATTGACATTGTACCATCATACTGAAGATACTTCAGACCTTCTAATTTTAAAATTCTATTTATAATTTCAAAGAATCCGATAAATTGTGAAAATATAATAATCTTATCATTTGGATTATTTAATCTAATTTCCTTAATTAATTCTAAGGTCCTTTGAATCTTTGCACTATATTTAATCTTTCCCTGGTTTTCATCGATGATTAACTTATCAATTGCATTACTACGCCAATTTTTATCACTGACCTTTGAATTTAAATCAAATTTCTTTCTAATATCTTTCCATTCAAGACCCTCATCAATAAACAATTCATATAGAATTAAATCTACTGACATTTCATCCATGTTTTCAACTTGACAAAGGGGGCATTTGGCTGTTTTAACACCATTCCATTCGGTTAATGTAAACGTTTGGTAAAATTCTAAATGACAATCCTTACACATTGGATGACCACATTTAGAAAGTAATAAACAATGATCATTATCGATTGAATCATTACATTTGATACAAATTAGACCATTTTCTCTCTCTTTATCGATTCTATTGATTATCGAACTATCATAGGATTTTAATGCATCCCAAGATTTTGTAAATTTTTGTAATCGTTGAGATCTATCATTATCATCACTGATTTTAACAAGGTAGTCATGATCACAGGCTTGTCTCATTCGTAATAATAAGGTTAAAATAGAAGAATAAGTCTTTTTTGTATTTAATTGCATTAAATTGGAAACCTTTTTAGCAGATTGAAGTTCTAATGCCCTATAAAATTCACTTTCTTCAGTGGACATTTCAACGTTTTCTTCAACGATTGATTTCTTTGGTAATTCAAGGATCAATTCGTTATCTATCTTTGTTTCCTTTGTACGTCTCAATAAAATAGCAGACAATATAGCATGAACCTTTTTAGAGCCTGAATTTAATTTATTTTTAATTGGTAAGGAAATGTGTGTTTTAAATCTTGAATAATCATTATAAGGCTTCAATTTTAAAAATCTAAGAAGTGGGTATAATTCATCAATGTTATTTTGAATAGGGGTACCAGATAAACACCATCTATATGTTGATTTTAATAAACTAACCGAAATTGAATTTTGAGTATTTTTATTCTTAATATTTTGAGCTTCATCAAGTATGATTCTGTAGAAATTTGAATTTTGATTAAAAAATGGGGATTTATAGTTCAAATTTAAGATTGATTTGGGTATTTCTTTACCAGATTTTTGAATTTCCTTTGCAAAATGCTTTTTATATTCTAAACCAAGTGTTGTATAAGAAACTAAGATAACATCAAATCTCAAAAAATCATCAAAGGATTTAAGTTTATTTTGACCATGGAAAATATGAATATTTAATCTATTTGAATCTCTAATTTTTAATTCCATTTCAGTTTTCCATTGTTGAAGCAAAGACACTGGGGCAATAATTAAATTAATTTTACATTTAGGATCTTGAGACTTATTTGCTAACATCAAGGCAATACCTTGAACAGTTTTACCAAGACCCATATCATCAGCAAGTATACCACCTTTATTATTTAATTTTTCCATTTTTAATAACCAAGAAAGACCAATTCTTTGATGCTTCATTAAATTAATTATTAATTCTGGTGGTGTTGGTTCAAGACCTTCTTCATCAACTTCAGTTTCTTTTAAAGTATCCATTAATTTTTCAATATCGTCAGCTTCATCATTAAAAAGAGGCATTACCATGTCATCATCATTGTCGTCGTCGTCGTCTTCACCTATTATAATAGGCTGTTGTTGTAGCTGATTAAACATATAAGGATTAGAAAAGGTCGGAATTTGAGCTCTTTGAAAAGGAGGAGGGTTTAACTGAGTAGTTAGTTGTCTTAATAAATGATATTTTAAAGGGTTGTTATCCAGTGAGAATTTAAATAAACTGTTGATCGATTCATTAATTAAAATTAATTCAGTTGAATTTTGTAAATATTTATTAATTGATAAATCAAATGGTAAAATAACTTGAATATTATTAAGCCATTGTAACCTTAAATGTTCTAACTTTTGAACAATAGATAAAATTTCCTTTTTAAACCTTGATAGCGAGTCAATTAAGATACCGATTTCACCAAGTTTAATGTTTAACTTATTAATTGAAATGGAAATATAATTTGAAATTTGACTATACCTTAGTAATAGCTTTTTAATATGCCTATTAGAATTAGCTTTAGAATTAACTAGATTTAAAACTGTTTTAGCATCATTTAGAACTGCTTCCATTTGACTATAAAGTGATTTAAAATTTGCTAATCTATGTAACACATTTGACAAGATGGATCTATACTTTGACCTGAAATTAAAAGCTGATAAATTGGGATCTATTTGAGAATTTCTTTCTTGGATTTCTTCCTGGACTGTTGTAAATGGTCTGATAGTATTAACACTATTATCAGTATCAAAAGAAGAGGGTATTAAATTTGGTATTTCAATCTGATATTTTGTTGGTAATGCCTTTAAAGGAGGACAACGGTTAATAAAGGCAACCAACTGGTCGTTCTGAACTTTTAATTTTTGTTCCTTATTAGAGTTTAATATATTTTGAGCCTGTTGAGTTTGTTGTTGTTGTTGTGTTTGTATAAGTTGACGTTTATTATTCAAAGCTCTCTGTCTCTTTAGATGTAACTGAGAATCGTCATGTGGTAACTCATCTTCATCACTAAAGTTAGTTAAATCTATAACAACCGGTTCATGAGGCCTCTTCAACGGTTCATTTGACATTATTAATTTTAACCTTGAAAAAGAAGATGTTACATATAAAAGAGAGAAGAAATATAAAATATATCAATTATCATCATCACCGTTATAAAAGTCCAATAGTTGGACTAAAATAGACTTCATCTTCAAAAGTAAAGGGTGTTTGTTGTTGAAGGCAAGACCTCTTTCAATATCTGATTGTGATTGTAATAATAATCCTAGATTAGCGTTGGCAATGGCTCTTCTAAGATGATTGTCAGCAACGTTAGGACCTAATAAACAAAGAACTTCAGCATCCTGCAAAGCTTCGTTGAACTTACGTGCATTCGTGTAACTATCACAACGTCCAAGTAAACAAATGATGACTTCAGGTAATGTTAATTGGAATGACTCGTATTTGGATCTGGCAAGAGCAAGACCAAGAGCTAAGGAGTACTTCTTACCAGCTTCTTCGAACTGTGCTTGTTTCATAAGGCCTGTAGCATTCATATGCATCTTCTGGATCATCTGGGTTAGTTGTTTGGAGTGGTTTTCCTTTGATGGAGGAGGAGGAGTTGTTTGGTTTGATTGCATGAGGTCCTTATAAAGGGTGTTTAGTTGCTTGATTTCTAGGTCCAACTCCATAGAATGAATAGATGGTGCTGGTGAGTGGATGGAGATCACATGAGATGTTGCATCATATTCAATCGGTAACACAGTCATCGTTAATATCTTATATAAAGAAGAAAAATATATTGCTTATTAAGATATATATAATAAGGTTGAACTTTTTTCATTCATAATTCTTGAATCAACACCCATCTTTGTTCATTATACGAAGTCAAAGTGTACTTACTCATTAATGGCCAAATATTACTGTGAATACTGTCAGAATTACCTAACCCAGGGCTCTCCAAGGGTTGTCAACGGCCATCTACGTGGCAAACAACATGTTTTAAATTACATTAATTATTATAAATCTCAGAAAAAACTTGAGAATAGTGGACTTCAACAAGGGGAAAAGATCATTGATATCCAAAAGTTACCATCTACATTATCGTCTTTACCTCCTCCTCCTCCAATTCTATAATATAAGGTGTTTAATTTTAATTTTTGTTTTCCTTTATATAATTCTCTTTGCTTATTTTCTAACTATATACGAAAAATGAAAAAAAAAAAATTTTTAGCATGTTTCGTCACCTTTGACAACAACAAGCTTCTTTCTAAAGCAAACGTACTGTAATGTCTGCACAGCAACAAACACCACCAACTTTCAAGCTCGTTCTCGTTGGGGACGGTGGTACTGGTAAGACCACCTTTGTCAAGAGACATTTAACTGGTGAATTCGAAAAGAAGTATATGGCAACCTCTGGTGTTGAAGTCCATCCAATGTCATTCTTTACCAATTACGGTGAAATCAAATTTGATGTTTGGGATACTGCTGGTCAAGAAAAGTTTGGTGGTTTAAGAGATGGTTATTACATTAACGGTCAATGTGGTATCATTATGTTTGATGTCACCTCTAGAATTACTTATAAAAACGTTCCAAACTGGTACAGGGATTTAGTTAGAGTTTGTGAAAACATCCCAATTGTCCTTTGTGGTAACAAGGTTGATGTTAAGGAAAGAAAGGTTAAGGCTAAGACCATCACCTTCCACAGAAAGAAGAATTTACAATACTTTGACATCTCTGCCAAGTCCAACTATAACTTTGAAAAGCCTTTCCTTTGGTTAGCACGTAAGCTTGTTGGTAACCCACAATTGGAATTCGTTGAATCTCCTGCCTTGGCTCCACCTGAAGTTGTTGTTGATTCTGCTCTTATGGCACAATACCAAGCTGAAATGGATCAAGCTGCTGCCATGCCATTGCCAGACGAAGATGATGCTGATTTATAGTCCAACACTATGTTCCTATAGCTGTTCCCTTATACTTCAACTCTATAGTTGTATAGTTTTTACTTAGTTTAAAACCCACAACGTTTCTTCTGTCATAACACAAAAGCAAAAATCCCAATGGTTACGCAGCACTGTCCTTCATTTTTGGTGGCAAAAATTTTTAATTTCAACTTCAGTTTCAATTTCATTTCAGAATACCTTCATTTTTAGATAGAAATCACCAATGCTTAGACAATTCTCTACCCTTCCACGTCGTTTGAACATCGTCTCTGACCTCTATGTTGCAGAATTAAGGGCATTTAAGCCTTCTGCTATTAAGTCAGACTCTGCTTCTGCTACAAAGCCATGGAACCTTCCTCAACCTTCTAAGATCCCTTCTGTCGAAGCTGAAAGCTCCCTTGATGAATATTCTGCTGCTAAGGTTGAAGTCTCTCAAGGTGATTCCAAGATTCAGGAATACACTCCAGATTCTTGGTTTGTTTTCCCAGAGGAAGTTGAACCTGGTCATGGTCATCATTAAATCTTAACTTTATTTGTTTATTTATTTATCTATTTATTTATTCCACTTATATATATATATATATTCTTCCTACATCACCCATATATATGACTTAGTTTGATTACTATCTAGTTTTTTGTATAGTTTAACTAAATGTTTTTATGATTCTATTCAATTACTATCCAAATATATACATACATATATATATATATATATATATATAATATACTTAAGACAAATCAATCATATCTAATGATCCTCCAGTAATTCGTTCAACTAATGAACTGTCAACTTGTAATGATGGAAACCGTTGTTCAACATTTTCATATTCTTCATGAATATCAATAGCTGCACTTTCTAAACTGGCACTTTGGTCAACCTTTATCTTTGGTAAATTAAGCAATGATGATGATGAAACTTTCTTAGTCTCACTAACTATCTCTTCATCTTTAACGTTGCTACCTTCAGGGTTTAAATTGATCAAACTACCTTCCTCGTCCTTCTTTTCCACCTCTGCTTCAATATGCTCAGTACTGACACTGCTCTTAATAGACTCCATGGTTCCTTCTTTAGGTATTTGAATATAACCTTGTTGAGACACACCAGTGGCCATAACTGAAGGCGACGCTGGAACTGACACAGGGACTGACACAGGGATCGATGCTGGAACCGATGCTGGAACTGACACCGGAACAAAACTTGGTTGTGGGATTGAAACTGGTGATTGTCCTGAAATTTGACCTGTTGTTCGTGCTGATGACGATAGTACATTATTTGAAATATCTAACGATCCATGACTTAAAGCTAGTGATCCTAATTCTCTAAATGGGGAATACATTGGAATAATACTAGCCATGAATGGTTCCATTCTTTTATATCTTTGTTCCCTTGGTGGATAATTATATTCTCCTAATCCATAAAAATCATCAACCTTAATATCATTTATGCCTTCAAGCTTACCTAATTCAACGATAACTTGATAAATATTTGGTCTATACATTGGATTCTCTTGTAACATCAAATTAATCAACCCTTTCAATCCTAAACTAAAGTTCGGTAAAGGTGGGAAGGAATAAGCCGAATGCAAAATACCCAATTCTCCAACTCCTTCAAACGGTGTAGTATAATAACATAACTTATAAAGGAACACTCCAAGTGCCCAAATATCAGATTTTTCATCAATTGCTACCCCTCGATAAAGATCGATCATTTCAGGTGATCTATATTGTGGGGTTGTTTGATGCATCAGATCATTATGAAGTATGTGAAACTCTTGTGGTGTTTGTGGTACTCTTAAAACCGGACATGTTGATCCGAAATCACATAACTTAAAATTATATTCCTTGTCAATTAATACATTTTCAATCTTAATATCTCTATGGATTAACTTCAATAAATGCATTTCGTAGACAGCAAAACAAATATCTTTCATAATTTTAAGGATTTCAACTTCATTTAACTTGGTAGTCAGTCTAGTGTTCATAAAATCCAATAATGACTTATTGGAACAAAGTTCCATTAAAACCAAAACTTCGTATTCTCCATTAGCTTCCAATTTACGTGCATTGGAGTCAATATACTCGACAATATTCCGTGAACCACGACGTGCCAATCGTTGCATCACTTCAACTTCTGCCCTCAATTGGTTCAATCCTTCTTTACTCTTAACAATAACTCTCTTCAAACACAATTCAACTCCACTAGTCCCGGACTCCTTAACAACATATATCTTTGCAAATCCACCCTTTGATAAATACCTTTCAATATAAACCTTATGATGACCAACTATAACCTCTTCGCCATTTGCCAATAGATCTTTGTCTGTATTGCCTATCTCCATATTAACTTTCTATATGTATACTTAGGTTCTTAGTAATAATAGTAGATATATATGTGTATATATATATAAAAATTATCTGTTCTTAAATATTGTTGGAATTCGATTTTTGAAAATTCACTACTACATGTAGAAATAGATTACGTCAGCACACACAAACACATCCACAACCACTTGGACATTCAATTTCTCCGTCTACTTGGAACCATTGGACTCCACAATGTGGATGAACACCATGAGCGCATTTCAAACACAGGATAACCCTCTTGTTGCTTGTTGATATCTCACAAATTGAACATTTACCGTCACCTTCGCTTTCAACAATAACATTATGCTCTCTACACTTGAATTCGTTATTGTTAAATTTAAGCATCTTAACTCTATTTAAAGGTAATCCCCATTCAAATAAAATACTTGCATATTGAGCTCTATATTCAACTCCAGCTTCTATTTCATAATCTTCAATATTTTTAAATTGTTCAATTTCAATATGTGGTAATATTTCAATATTAGAAGGCTTGGTATTAGCAAATGATGACGCCCTTCTTGCCATTGAGAATATGTTAATATTACTGGATACACTTCGAATTCCCCTCTTGTTAGACCCCTGATCTGATTTATGAGTATGAATAGTACTTAATGATCCCATCCTTTGATCTTTCTTAGTAATAAATCCTTCACTTTTTTGATATCCTTCATTTTCTTTTTTCTTTATATTTAACATACATGATATCATTGCAAGCATTTGAATATCTCCAATCCTTTGAAAATATTTAAACATTCTTTCAACAATAATACCATTGTCATTAAATGGATGGTTATTAAATACCCATTTCCTTTTCAAAATTAAACTTAATATTTCCCAACATTGGCTTATTATTTCATATCCATATTTCTTAGCTATTTGCCCATTATAATAAGCTAATTCAGAACTATTTAACCCCATGATCCTATATTCATATGCCAGTTCCATCTTTGCTGGTATTAAATATTGGAAGTTGACTGTTTTCACTATATTTTTAATTGGTGTTACATTGGTAGTGTTTATATTTGATTTAATATCATTGTTAATAACGTTTGCTGGTGTTATCCTTGATCTATAAATTCTATCATATAATTCTAATCCATCATCGAATTCATCAAATTCATATTCATCAAATTCATCAACTGGCTTTAAGTTATCCTTATTATTCTTCTTTTCAATTTGTGATATTAAACTAAATCCACTCTGACCAAATTTAATAACTTGATTTTCACTCAGCTTTCGTAAAAAGAAACAAACTAAATGTCCACTTGGACTCCAAATTGCTCCGCAACCCTTTGGTATTGGTGTTGAATCAAACAATGGTCTATCAATTTCAATTAAATCTTCTTCTTCTTCCTCCTCCTCTTCCTCTTCTTCTTCTTCCTCCTCTTCTGCTTCTACTACTTCTTCTTTTTCCTCTTTGTCGGTTCCTAAAATCATTGCATCTTCTATTGGTTCAAAGTATTCTATTTCATTTTCTAATCCTAATTCCATATCTAAATCCATTTGCTCTCCAAGTAAATACCGCATACATGGCTCTAAACAACATTTACCTATTTCACAAAATCTTTGAGAAATGTCAATTAATCCCTTAATCATTTCATTCCTAACTTCATTTTTTAATTCATGTGTTTCCTCTATTTTGAATTTTGGTATACTAGATTTGCTTGGATATCCATTGGGAAAATTAATTTCTAATCTAATAAATATTAAATTATTATTTTCTTCATTTATAGTTGATGACCATGGTCCATTAAATGATATTATTATAACACCCGTTGAAACTGATATTCTTTCAAATCTTAACTTTGGGAACTTATGTCCCACAGTACTAACCTCCTCTCCAAGGTTTAATGGTTGATAATTACCAATAACTTCTTCTTTTCCTAATTTAATACCTGAGATCCAATTTAAATGATTAATATCTCTATTAATTCTTGATTTATGTCTTCTCATAATTCTTCTATTAGATGTTATATCACTAAAAGAATTCATTGGCTCACTCCTATAGCTCAGATATTCAATTTCATCTTTTACTGCTATTTCTCTTTTACTCTTATCCTTACATTTATCTTTAATTTCTTCATTAATAGGCCATAGTCTTAAATCACAATCACTTGACCAAGTAACCAATTGATATTCTTTTTTATCATTAATTACCCTGCTTCTCCATAAGAAATCCCTAATTGGTCCACTATGACCTTTAAAAACCCATTCTTGTTTAAATTCACCCTCCCTTTTATAATCTGTTAACCAAATTGAATCTTCTCCACCTCTTAATGGCATAATACCGCAAATATTCTCACCAAATGGTACATGTCTTGCCCTTGCTACTGGCCATTGTGTCTCTATTTTATAAATGGGGTTTTCCTTATTTAAATCCCAAAACTTTATAGTCATATCATTAGAACATGTAATAAGTTCACCACTTGGAGTCCAATTCAATCCATTAATCTTACCAAAATGTGCTTCTATTCTCTTCAATGGATTAGCACCCTTTCTAATATCCCACACCAATACAACATTATCATGTGCTGAAGCTACCAAGTTTGGGTCTTCACTATGCCATTTAACTTGACTTGCACTGGCTCTCCAATCAGTCCATTTACCAGTTGGTCTTATTGGATTTCTCAGATCCCATTGTAAAATTGTAGAATCAACACTACAGGTAGCCAATGTATCTGGATGATGTGGAGAGAAATTGATATCAGTAATTGCTCTATTATGACCGTGTAATGTGAATTCAATTGCATTATCTGAACAACTATTTAGATTCCAAACAAGTGCCTTTTGATTTGAAGTTGAAACTATCCAATATGATCGTTCTTTATGAGGACACCATTGAACATCAGCAACAGACCATTTAGTATCATGCTGTAACCATCTTGGAGCAGCAAATGGATCATCAAGATCAACAACTAATAGCCCCCGATGGCCTGCTAAAACAGCATCCCTTCCACAAGGAGAAAGGGACATCACGCTTAGATCCCTTCGATCTACTCTCAAACTCAATGGGTTTCCAAATGTCCCATTCATTGTCATAGTATAATAGGTTCTTTAAGAAAGGTCAAAGTTGATAATAAAGAAATTTCCTCTTAGTTTTACCAGTAAAATAACTATCTTTCTTTTTAATTATTGTTAATATGGAGGTGGAGAACTTATGGTATGGATCTAAAGAGCAGATAAAGGTGTTTCCACGGTGTAAAAACCCCCCAAGTGTTGATCCTGTCAAAAGAAGCTCGAAATTCATCTGTTTATACTTTGCAAGAGGTGAATGTTTGAATAAACAATGTCAGTTTAATCATAGGATACCTAATAGGAATGATAAGTTTGATATCACTACAGATTGCTTTGGTAGGGAGAAGTTTGCTGATTATAAAGATGATATGAGTGGTGTTGGGTCCATTGAACGTGTTAACAAAACTCTATATGTTGGATCAATTAATAATATTGAAAATGCTGAAATGTTAATTGGTCAAGTGTTTGGTGAGTATGGGGATTTAGAATCCATCAGGGTGTTTAAGGATAAACGAATGGCATTTGTTAAATATCATTTGGAATCACAGGCACAATTTGCAAAGGAAGCTATGAATTTAAAGGGTTTAGTTGATGATGATTTAAATGAACGATTAATCGTTAAATGGGCTATGGAAGATCCAAATTCAAAGGCCCGAAAGCAAAATAACTTGGATTTGGATTTACAATCAAAGGAGGCTGCAAAGCATTTATTAAATAAATTAAAAAATGAACAAATGGTTCATGAAGAATCTAAAAAGGTACAAACTCCTGTCATAAAGCAGATCCAATTATTACCATTAATTGATGAAGAAACAATTCATGCTTTCAAACAGAAAATGAAAAGACCTGATCAATTACAATTGTTAGACGGCTATACCTCCGATTAATTTTCAATATTTTCAATTTGAACTTCATTCTTTAAATCATTTGAAACTTTACAATTACTCTTTTCAATTAATCTTTTTAAATCATTTAAAACATCACGATCCGCATCAGGATCCCAAAGGGTTATTGAATCACCTCTCTTGCCACCTCTACCGGTTCTACCAATCCTGTGAGTATATTCTTCAATTGATTTAGACATATGATAATTAAAAACTAAATTAATATTATTAATGTCAATACCTCTACCAGCAATATCAGTTGCAATTAAAATGTTACATTTGCCAGATTTAATAGAATCAATAGCATTTTCTCTTTGATACTGAGTTCTATTACCATGTAATATAACACATGAAACTCCATGATTGTTTAAAAATGTTTGAATTGTTTCACAAGTTTGTTGATAATTAACAAATATAATCATCCTTTGATTTGAAAAAGTGTTTATCTCTTTCAAGAGTATATTCAATCTAACTTTATCCTCATTGACACATTTAATTGTTCTTTGATTGACACTTTCAACAGCTTTATTTAACTCACCAATAGTAACTTTTATAGAATCTTTCAAATAATTATTAACGATTTCCTTAACACTATTCGGTAAAGTTGCAGTAAACATCATTGTTAATCTCTTTGATTTACCATTAATTGGGAATGGGTTTATATCACCATTTGGCAACGCTTTCAAAATTTCATTTAATTGTCTTTCAAATCCCATGTTAACCATTTGATCAGCTTCATCAAGAATTAAATGAAAACATTGATTTAATATTACATGGCCTTGGTTAATACTATCAATTAATCTACCAGGTGTTGCAACTATTATGTCACAACCTTTACTCAAGTTTTCAATATTTGAATCATATGTATGACCACCAATAATTGAAACAATATTTAAATTTAAATTAAATTTGACCAATTCCTGTTCAATTTGTAAGACTAATTCTCTAGTTGGTGCTAAAATGAGGCCATGAGGACTATTAAAACCTTCAACTGGGGGTAATTTTAATATGTGCGTTAATAATGGTAAAATAAAGGCTAGTGTTTTACCAGAACCTGTCTCTGCCAACGCCAATAAATCATCACCTTGTAGAGCCAAAGGTATAGTAGCCCTTTGAATTGGTGTTGGTTGTCTAAATCCAAGTCTTTGTAATTGATTTAATAATTTAACATCAATATTTGATTCTTCCCATGATCTTAATGGTTGAAGTTTAAAATTCGATGATGTTGTTGTAATATTAAAATCTTCTCTAACTATTCTCCAATCTCTGTCTTTCATTTCTTCAATAGGTTTCAAAGACCAATGTTTAGTTAGTTGTAACGAATCATTAGATTTGATTTCAATAGGTAGTAGCTCTCCATCTTTGTCGTTGTCCTCCTCCTCCTCTTCGTCAACCTGGTCAACTTCCTTTATCACCTTCATAACTTTCTTTTCAATAACAGGCTTCACGATATCCCTCCTTTGAACCTTTAGCTTCTCTCTCTGTGCCTTTGTCAAGAACTTTGGCTTTTGAATCTTCATTAATTACAATGATTTCAATTCCTTTAGAGAAGAAAGAGAGACATCCAACGGATTTTTAATTGCCCAAGAAGTTAAATTCGATAGTGTTTCCTTGCTAAAAGGGGTTTCATCTGGGTTCAGTGCAATGATTAATGTTTTACCGCTTAAAGTGGATTGAATTTGTAGGGTATATTTACCAGTTTTAATCGTATGTAATGGTGAATTAACTAACAAATTAGTTGATTTTAAATCTTGTATGTTTATAATAAGTAATTTCAGAGAAGAAACCATACCATAAAGTAACTCATCACCTGCTTCACTTGTTAATAATTCACCTCTATTATCAAAGATCCAAAATCCAATCATTGTTTTGAAATTCTAACAAAAAAGAAAGGTAATAGCAATTAGTTAAGAAATTAAATTATATACAAAAATGAATTATATTAAAGAGACAAAGAAAGTAAGATACATATTAAAATTTAAAGTAATACAGAAGAGTAGGTTTCAATCCCAATGAGAAGTTAGCGAAATGTCCTTTGGATCATTAGAAATCAATTCGGAAAAGTAAAGGATTAAAACTGCAAATATATTTATCCAATTCCAAAACTGCCAAATATGAACTTCTCTATTATTAAAAACTTGAATTTTTAACCAATTCCAGAATTGATTGTCTTCATCAAACTCGTGATTATATTGTATCATCAAATTAGTATACACTGCAATAATAATGCAAGGTGAATACAAATAAATTAGTTGACTCGATGTATTGTTAGTTGAGTTTTTAATACCAGTGTTAGATTTGACACTTAATAATGGGATGATCTTAGTAGCAGCAAAGAAAACACATATCCTGTACGCCAATTGAGTCAATATTGAAAACGTTATATTGTTTAAACTGATCTTTAAGAAATCCCATAGTGGACCAAAAGATTGTGGATAATATTTGAATAAGAAACTTATAATCCCATTTAATTTAACATTAAAGGAAGATCCATGTTGCAATGATTGCTTTAATGTAATGAAAGTATGATTCCAATTCTTTGTCTGATTATCTATATTTTTGAATTCATTAAAGATAAACTTAAACAGATTATTAATGTTACTTTTTGAAATTTCTGGGAATAATTCATAACAACATTTGACTATATAAGCAACCATTAATGAACTTTCTACTGTGTTAGCTCTATTTGAATAAATAGCATAAATTGTAATAAGAGTTGTTAAGGTGAAAGCACAACCTAAAAGGGAAGCATTAATCAAACCAACATGTTCTAAATTGAAATTAGTTGAAGAATTAGCGTAGAGTTTGAAAACAAAGTAACAAGAAGTTGATAAAATGCAAGCACTGAGCATTAAGTTGATTATTAACCAAGTATCAGATCTTCTTCTTATTAAATATTGAGAGACTTGACCAAATGCTTGAATAGAGAGCAACGAGCAAAATCCTTCTAAAATAGTAAATAAAGGAGTAGAATTCATTAAAAATAATTTCCAAGATTTAATAATTTGATTCCACCAAATCCTTTGCCAAAATGTATTTAAGGAAATTTCATTATTCATTTGAAACATTGTTAAAAAGAATGACAATATAGTTGGTAATAAAAGGTATTGAAGATAATAAAGAGCATTTGTTAACAAAGAATGACTAGTGAATACTCTAATGGTTGCCAACATAAAGTACATTAACAATATAGTTAAGGAATAAGCCAATCCACAATTCAAACCACCTAATTCAAAACTTAATGGAATTGTCAATATAATATAAGACAAGTAAATAGTTGAACCTCCTAGCTTTATTCCATTAGCAAAGCCCCTCCATATTGAATGACCCACGGGCACTTCTTTCCTTCCTTGTTTTTCTTCCTTTACATCCAAAGGATTCATTTCTCTTGTTAATTTCACGTTAAAGGCAGTTATTATCACTCCCAAAATCAATTGATAGTAAGGGTACTATGAAGTAGTGAAGAATAATGGAAAAAAAAATTTTCCATATAAACGTCTTTTTTATAGTTGAAGTATCATAACGAATTGCTGAAAAGTCAACTTAAATGAAGGAATTTGGAGATGGAAATGGCACCAGCAGAACTAGCGGGGTCAAAAGGTCCAAATTCGGTAGAGGTGAAAAGAGAAAAATTACTAGAGTCACCAATAGAAGGGTCAAAAGAGATGATGAAATAAATAATGAAAAGTTCAAGCTTAATACACAACAGAAAGAGGAAGAAGAATATGAGAGTGAAGAAGATGATGACGAAGTTAAGGAAAGTATTAGTTCAAAGAGAAATAGAAGTTCAGAAAATCAATTAGCATATTCTGCTCTTGTTACATTATTAAATAAAGAAGAGGAAGAAAAAGAAGAAGAAGAAGAAGATATTGAAGATAATGATCAAATGGAAGAATATGGTGGTGAAGAAAATGCAGGATCTGATTCAGATGGTGTTGACTTTGAATCATCTGAAAACGAAGAAGAAAATGACGTTGCTGAAGAAGAAGAAGAGGAAGAAGAAGAATATTTGAACAAATATGATGCTTTTAATATTCATTTTAATGAGGAAGAAAAGATTGAGGAAGCTGTCAATACCTTTAAGAAGAACAAGCAAGGTATTAAGTTATTGAAAAAAAAAGAATTAAACAGTTCCAGCGGATCAAAATATGTCAAATTAAAATATGGTTATCCAAATATCACAAAAGTTGAACAAGCAGAATCAGAAAATGATTTAAAGACTAAAATGAAGTATCATAATGTTAAGCAAAGAATTCAAGAAAAGTTTAATTCATTTAAAGATGTTGAATCACTTGACGAATCACTTATTGAATCAATGTTAACTTATGAAACAATTGATTTCCAATATTATCATGATAATAAAATTAAGGAAAGATATCAAGATTATTATACTCTTCACGTTTTAAACCATATTATGAAAACAAGTGATTTTATATTAAACAATAATGAAAAGAAGAGTAAGGTTTTAAAACAAATTGAAGAAGGATTAATCAAACCTGAAGATGAACCTGAATTTAGAGATCAAGGTTATTATAGGCCAAGAGCATTGATTATTTTACCAACTAGGAATATTGCTTGGCAAGTTGTTAATAAATTGATTAAGAATTCAGGAGTTTTAAACGTTGATAATAAAAAGAAATTTCAAGATCAATTTTATGATGACTTCAAGGTTAATTCAATGATGAAGAATAAAAAACCAGACGATTTTGAAGAATTTTTCGATGGTAATGCAGGAGATTTCTTTACATTAGGTATAAAATATAGTAGAAAGAGTATGAAACTTTATTGTAAACTAGAACATAGTGATATTATTATTGCATCACCATTAGGATTAAAAATGATTATGGATAAATTTCAAAACAAAAAAAATGAACCAGAATTCTTAAGCTCAATTGAAGTGTGTGTTATTGATAAGGCAGAGGGGTTGTTAATGCAAAATTGGCAACACTTGAGTGATATCTTAACTAAAAAGTTGAATGCACCACCAAAGAATTTCGATGGATTAAAAATTGATTTTTCAAGAGTTAGAATGTGGGCAATTAATGATCTTTATCCTTTCGTTACACAAGTTATCTGTTTTAATAAATACATGACTCCTGAATTAATGTCAATTGTTAAAAAATCAAAAAATTTAATTAGTGGATCATCAATTTTTAAAAGTGTTGAAGATGAAAGTGTTATTAATAATTTTAAAAGGGGTATGGTCAAGAGGGGATTAGTTAATAAATTTGAAGGCCTTAAGCAAACCTTTATGAGATTTGATATTGATTTAAATGAATTACAAAATGAACCAAATAAGAGATTTGATTTTTTTAAAAATGTTACCTTACCACAAATAATGAATAAATCATCCTATAATTTTGGAACCATTGTTTATTTTTCATCTTATATTGATTACCTTAGGGTTGTCAAGTATCTTGAGAATGAAACTAAAGTTTCATTTGTTGCCATTGATGAATATTCAAGTAGATCAAAATTAGATAGGAATAGATCATTATTTAATTCAAGAAGTTCAAGTGCTAAATTAATGTTGTATACAGAAAGACTTCATTTTTATAAACGTTATGATATAAAAGGTGTTAGAAACGTTGTCTTTTATCAATTGCCAAGTGATCCTGACTTTTATGAACAAGTTTTAAACTTTGTTGGTGATGAAAAGATTAGAATTGAAGAACATAATAAATTACTAAGATTGAAAGGTGAAGAAGAGGAAGAGGACACCATGGACTTAAACCTTTGTATGGTTCGTGTTTTATTTGATAAACTGGATATGATGAAATTAGATAAAGTTGTTGGTATGAAAATGACGCATTCATTACAGACTGGAGATAATGAAGCATATGAATTTAATTAGTTTTTAATTTATAATAATTGATTTATAGCCATCACTATACAACAGATAGATATATAAGGACTCAAACGTTCACCGATTCTAGAGCATTTCCAAAAGACACCAAGTACACCAGTCTTATTCCTATCCAAAACAGCAGGCCACATGGAATGAATATACGTCGAAGTACAAATCAATAACACTAGTACTTGTAAAAGGGATGAAAAGTTAAAAAGGGCACTCTACTAACAGTTAGTGAACGATTTCTTAGTTTAAAATCATAGCAAAACACTTTAGAAACATACCATCAAAGGGAATTTAAGGTTTATCAAACAAAGAAAAAAAGGTTATAAAATTGAATAGAAAAAAATAATAGAAGTTGAAACATAGATCATTTTCATTCTTCAAAATAGAAGTTAAAAAATGGACGTTTTTGATTTTGAAGATGCTATTTGCGAAGAAGAGTTATATGATAAATTTGAGCCAACTTCTCAGGATGTTGTTGCAGAGTTTGTGGCTCGTCTAGGGATTAATGAAACCCAAAAAGTTGAAGTTATTGAAAGAAATGTTGATACACCAAATAAGATCAGGTTTAAAAAAAATGTCGTTGGTATGTATACACCACCAGAGAATTTTGCTAGGGTCTGTGATGGAGTGTACAGATCCTCATTCCCTAGAATTGAAAACTTTGGGTTTCTAAAAACATTAAAACTTAAATCAATAGTTTGTTTGATTCCTGAAGAGTATCCATTAGAAAACGTTGAATTTAACAATACTAATGGTATTCAGTTTTTCCAAATTGGTTTGAGCGGTAACAAGGAACCATTTGTTAAGATCAAGCCAGAATTGGTTACAAAGGCATTAAATATTATAATGGATCCAACGAACCAACCGTTATTGCTCCATTGTAATAGAGGTAAACATAGAACAGGGTGTGTTGTTGGATGTCTTCGGAAGGTACAATTGTGGTCACATGTTATGATCTTTGATGAATATAGGAAATTTGCAGCTCCAAAGGAAAGACCATTAGATCAACAATTCATTGAAATGTATAACGAGAAAGAATTATATTAAAAAGGAGGAATATTTATAAAAGATGAATTGCTTGGATACCATAAACACCAGCATTAACAAGAGCTAGAGAAGTTAAAAACTTTGGATAAACTTTGAAATTCCACAGGGCTCTTTTCCAATTGGAGAGTGTATAAAGAGTTGACCAAACAGCAACAACAGCAGAACCATTGGCGAGATCGTTGTCGTAAACCATGAACCCACCAAGACCAATGAAAGATGAGAACACTGTAACTTGGAAATTTGATGGGTAAGGATTCAACTTTGACTGGGCTGGTATGATACTTGGTCTAAGCAACGGAGACAAAGCTATACCAGCAGTGAGAGTCCAAGCAGGTAATGGAGACTTAGAGTATTTATCCAGTATATCCTTGTACACGATGTCATTGCTAATAGGAGAAGAAGACATGATTTTATTTTTATAAGTAAAGGAAATAGTTAAAAGATGATGAAAAATGAAGATATAATATACTTAAAAACTGTGTAAAAAAGACTAATATACAATTAAAGAAAGGGAATGTGAGTATCCACAATTAGGATCTTTCACCTCTCAATCTTCTGGCCAATTGGATGTCCTTCTTTTGGATAGTAACTCTCTTGGCGTGAATGGCACACAAGTTGGTGTCTTCGAAAAGAGAAACAAGGTATGCTTCGACGGATTCTTGTAAAGCACCAATAGCAGAAGATTGAAATCTCAAATCAGTCTTGAAATCTTGAGCGATTTCTCTAACAAGTCTTTGGAAAGGTAACTTTCTAATCAAAAGTTCAGTGGACTTTTGGAATCTTCTAATTTCTCTAAGAGCAACAGTACCTGGCTTATATCTGTGAGGCTTCTTGACACCACCGGATGGTGCTGACTTTCTGGCAGCCTTGGAGGCTAATTGCTTTCTTGGTGCCTTACCACCAGTAGACTTTCTTGCTGTTTGCTTGGTTCTAGCCATCTTTGAATGTGTATGATAATGATAAGAATAATGACATATTGATACTTGAAGGGAGGCGAATGCGATTGCTTTTATATACGAAAAGAAGTGGCGCGTACCCAAATTTACTTTCTGCGAGAGTAAACACAGTCCCGGTTTGGAGTTTACCTTCTCGCGAAGTAAATATGGGACCGGTACAATATTTAACATCGTACATAGTTAACACCGGTACGCGTCTTGATTTAAACTTATATAAACCCAGTAATTTCCCACTTTGTATTGGATATATAATAGAATTATCTTAGAGTATCCATTAGTGGTTTTAATTATCTTCAATTAACTAATATATTAACAAAAAATGTCCGGTAGAGGTAAAGGTGGTAAAGGTTTAGGTAAAGGTGGTGCTAAGAGACACAGAAAGATTCTCAGAGATAACATTCAAGGTATTACTAAGCCAGCTATTAGAAGACTTGCCAGAAGAGGTGGTGTTAAGAGAATTTCTGCTCTTATTTACGAAGAAGTTAGAGCTGTCTTAAAGTCTTTCTTAGAAAACGTCATCAGAGATGCTGTCACTTATACTGAACACGCCAAGAGAAAGACTGTTACTTCTCTTGATGTTGTTTACGCTTTGAAGAGACAAGGTAGAACCCTTTATGGTTTCGGTGGTTAAATTTAAAATTTTAATTTATTCACTTAGTTTTATTTAGTTGTATATTAGGTTTCTTTTAAATTGGATTAAAGACAAAAAATAATGAAAAGTAATAGTAGATGAGTCCGTATAAGGTATGGATTTAAATTAATTTAATTTTTGTTTTAGTGATACCCGTTTTTCCTTGCCTAGTCAAATTTAACAATTGTTGATGTCTTATCACTCGCAGAATTTCCTATTCGGGTAGATGCTCATCCTCTTTTTTTGTATTAGAATATTGTCAAAATATTTTATTAATATTATAAGTAATCTGGTTGTATGTTTCTTCTTAATATATTTATATATACATATAAGAATTTCAATTAATGAAAATGCATATATGGAGGTATTATTAGGCAATAGAGATATCCTGCTTAAGCACCAAGGGATTCCTTCAAGGTCTTGGCAACTTCTTCGATGAATTCTTCAGTGGTGACATATGATGATCTATCAGTTTCACCTCTAGCTAAAGCCAAATCCTTAGTCATCTTACCCTTAAGAACCGTATCAATAACGGCCTTTTCAAGATCTTGAGCAAACTTAACAACTGCTGGAGTTTCATCTAATTCACCTCTCTTGATCAAACCTCTAGTCCAGGCAAAAATAGATGCAATGGAGTTAGTAGAGGTTTCCTTACCTTGTTGGTGTTGTCTATAATGTCTAGTGACGGTACCATGGGCAGCTTCAGCTTCAAATGACTTACCATCGGAAGAAACTAAAACAGAGGTCATCAAACCAAGAGAACCAAAACCTTGAGCAACAATATCAGATTCAACATCACCATCGTAATTCTTCATGGCAATAATAAAACCACCCTTGGACTTGACCATTTGAGCAACCATATCATCGATCAAACGGTGTTCATACCAAATACCTAAGGCTTCAAACTTTTCCTTATAGCTTTCATTGTAGATTCTTTCAAAGGAGTCCTTGAATAAACCATCATATTGCTTTAAAATAGTGTTCTTGGTGGACATGTATAAAGGCATCTTTCTGTTTAAGGCTAATTCAAAGGAAGCAGTTGCAAAACCAATGATAGACTCTTCAGTGTTGTACATAGCAAGAGCAACACCCTTACCATCGTAGTTATAAACAGGAACTTCAATTTGCTTAGAACCATCCTTTGGAGTGAAAACCAACTTCAATTCACCACCACATTCTGGAGTGACAATGTTTTGACACTTATATTGATCACCAAAAGCGTGTCTACCAATAATAATTGGCTTTTCCCAATGTGGAACAATTCTTGGAACGTTTTCAATGATAATTGGTGCTCTAAAAACGGTACCACCAAGGATGTTTCTAATAGTACCATTTGGAGATAACCACATTTTCTTCAAACCAAATTCTTCAACTCTAGCTTCGTCAGGGGTAATGGTTGCACACTTAACTGCAACACCATATTTCTTAGTAGCGTTAGCACTATCAATGGTAACTTGATCATTAGTTTGGTCTCTGTATTCAATACCTAAATCATAATAATCCAATTCAATATCTAAGAAAGGCAAGATTAATTGATCCTTGATTAACTTCCAGATGATTCTGGTCATTTCATCACCATCCATTTCAACAACGGGGGTCTTAACTTGAATCTTTTCAAATGCCATGATTACTAAGCGAGTTGCAGGTTTTCAAAAAGGAAAAGTGTGTAATTTTGGGAAGCGTTGTCCATTATGGGATCTCACCGCCTTTTTAAATGTTGGATTCCACGACGACAAAACGGATAAAGCCAGGTTCCGATTTCGGCATTTCATCTCTCTCTGAAATTTTGAAATGAAAATAGAGCAAGATCACGTGACAGTATATTATTTACTCTTAATAACAACTACAACTACAACTACAACTACAACTATCACTACAGTATTACAAGTATCAGTAAAGATTTAGTTATTTTGACAGTGGGGCAAAAAAATAAATCCCTTCTTTTCGTTAAATACAATAAACCTTTGCCTTTTCAAACTAAGGCATTACGACAGGATCCTTGTTGGTTTATTTTAAATTTAATAATAACTAAAGATTCAGACATACGATAAACTATTCATTAATATAGAACTGTTACTACTGTTTTTCTCTACAAAATACCATACTTTTTATTAAATTCTTTACTTTAACATTTATTTACACTTTTCTTATTCTTTTCCAATATAAATTTTAATTGGTTTTACTTTCTTCTATAATTTTTTCTTTTTGTAAAAAAAACAACTATGGCTTATATTATAATACCAAAAATATCATACTTAGAACTTTAAAAATATTATAGATAATAAATATTAAATAATTAAATCACACAGTAGTAATCCATCCATAGTTTAGTATTGCCTTTACAAGAGATTCCCTCTTGGCGAGCTGAGCATTCTTTGATTTTTCCGTTGAATTCCGGAACACAGGACTCCGAAACCAGGGGTTCCGAGTTTTGCTGAGCCCGGTATTAGCCGCTAAGAGAGGACAAAACAAGCAATATAGCCGCCAAGAGTTAGTCGTTGCAGTCATTCCCTTTTTTTATATATAATCACTTTGGGAAGACAACTTGCTCAGGATTAAAAAAATTAAAATTCACTATATATATATATTTATATGTATATATATCTTAGTTCATCTATTTAAAAAACTACCAACGTAACACATATCATAATAACACCCTTTTTAAAATTTATAAAGCCGCACGAAGGTTAATATGAACAGCTTTGACTTGCTGGAAAGCCTTTAATCCATCATCCCCAAGTTCTCTACCAATACCACTCAATTTATAACCACCAAATGGCATTCTAAAATCAGCAGCAAATGTAAAATTAACAAAAACTTGTCCACTATGAACATTTGTAATATAATTATGTGATTTATTTAAATCTTTTGTGAAGACATAAGCAGCTAAACCATAATCACAATCATTACTTAATTTGATAGCTTCTTCTTCTGTTTTAAATTTAGAAACAACAACAACAGGTCCAAAGATTTCCTCTCTAACAACTCTCATTTTTTGAGTACAGTCACCTAAAATTGTTGGTTCAATATAATAACCATTTTTATTGGTATGTTCAGGAATTTTACCACCTGTAATAAGTTTTGCTCCCTCTTTAATTCCAATATCAATATAGCTTAAAATCTTTTCTTGTTGTTCCTTAGAAACTGTTGGCCCAACACTAACACCTTGAGTCCATTGATCACCCTGTTTATAATTGCTTTCAACAAATTCCTTATATTTGGCAACGAATTCTTCATAAATGGTTTCTTGAACATAAATTCGTGATGATGCAGTACAAATTTCACCTTTATTAAAGAAAATGCCAAATGCAGCCCATTTAACAGCTTGATCTAAATCTGCATCTTCATAAATAACCAATGGTGATTTTCCACCACATTCCAAAGTACAAACTTTTAAATTATCAGCAGCTGCCTTTTGAATTAATTTACCAACATTAGTTGAACCAGTAAATGAAATCTTCTGAACCTTTGGATGCCTTGCTAATGTATCACCTGCAATTGCACCTAAGCCACAAGTAATATTGATAACACCAGATGGTAATTCAGCTTCCAAAAATATTTCAGCCATCTTCAATGCTGATAATGGTGTTAATTCACTTGTTTTAACAACACATGTGTTACCAGCTGCTAAAGCAGGAGCAATTTTCCATGCAAATGTCGACATTGGGAAATTCCATGCAATGATAATACCACAAACACCCAATGGCTCATGAATAGTATAAGTAAATTTAGATTTTTCAGTTTCGACAGTTGATCCACTTTGAGCGGTAATTGCCTTACCAGCATAATATTTAAAGACATCAGCACAATGAAGAACATCATAAATTGCATTGGAATCCTTTGGTTTACCAGATTCAATTGCTTCTAAATCTGCCAAATGATCAGAATGTTTAATGATTAATTCTGCAATTTTCAGTAAATATTCTGATCTTTGTTTACCACTGAGAACATTCCATCTCTTTTCAAATGCTTCCTGTGCAAATTCGACAGCTTGATTAATATGTTCCTTTGAAGCTAAAGAAACATCACAAATAACTTCACCATTCCCTGGATCAATTACATTAACTTTGTTTTCGCTATCAATGAATTGGTTATTGATGAAAAGTCCTGTTTGTTGTTCTCTCTTGTTCCCATTAGGAATACTAATTGCTTTAACACTCATCTCTTTTATCTCTAGTCACTTCATCCTCTCCTTGCTCTCTTTTTACCTGGATATCAACGTCTTTTTATACGATTTCATTTTCTATCTGTATCCCGATTAGGAAGGTGCACCCTCCTTTCGAGCCTCCTCTGAGGACATCGGCAAAATCGGTTACGTAAGCAAACCTATCTACTTTACATTCTTACACCATCTCCGTAGGCGGGTTTTGATTACAGGACTTATAATGGACAGGACACCAGCTTCTCCAAGGGCTACAGGTCATGCCAATCAATACATTGGACCTCAAGGTTCTATTCCAGAGGAGTTAGAAAATGCCCTCGATTTAAATTTAGATGATGATGACGATGATGATGATGACGACAAAGATATGGATATTGTTGAAAGCATTAAAGATGAAATAAATGATGATGAAGATATGAGAATGAGTGAAATTATTAAAAAAGAAGTTAATGAAGAATCCGAAACACCAATAATTGATTTTTCGGATCCATTGAAAACCAACATAATACCAGTAAACCCATTTGGATCAAATATCAAACTAAAATCATCAAATCCAATATTAATTACAAAAACTAATAATATCAAGCCAATATTGAATGATATCCAACTCCAACGATTGATTAACTATTTGGATAATACGTTGATGAATATTCAGAGATCATTTGTACAATTTGTTTCAAAAAGTGACGACTCAGTAGATTGGAATCAATTAACAATGTCAATTAATGAATTTTTAGAATTTACCTGGTTTTCAATTACAGGTATTAAAGGTATAATAGGTATTTACCATTTAAACGTTTTTGAATTCAAGGAAACAAATTTAAAGATTAACAAAAATTTTATTGAATTACCACTAAATTTAAAACTAAATGGTTGTGAATATTTTTTAATTACAATAATGGGTGAATTAATTAATTATATTGTCAAATACAATTTAAATACTTATGAAGATTGGTTAATAACCTTACAGTTATTAGGTAAAATCGATGATATGCTCTCTATTTTAATTGATTATGGTGGATTACTTTCTCAAACTGATAAAGTTAGAATTAATTCGATTGTTCAAAGAACAAAGATTGTTGTACTTCAATTATTTGAAAGATTTTCTAATAATTCAGTAAGAGAGTCGGATGACATACAGTTTGATAGGAGCCAAATTGATTCATTTCAAACATTCATTGGAGAAGTTTATGAGGGATTATTTGATAGGACATCTATTTAACTATATAAAGAGCTACTAAAACCCATTTATTAACATCTCAAATGTATTTTGTGTATTATTATTAAAATCCAAACTCCATGATTCTTCAACTTTATTAACTAATGATGCAACATATGTCATTTTTAAATCGTAGGAGATTAAATAAAGTTCCTTGCTAATAAACCCTCTATGTTCTAATGTTTGTGAAGCGCATGATGCAATAAATAATGGGAAAATGAACATATACTTTGGAATAACTCCTTCGTTTAAATCACTAATATTTAAATATGATTCGTAATAATTAATAAATTGATCTAAGTAAAATCCAATAATTGGATAATTATTACTAACTTTAGGATCATAAGCCTTCAAATAAAGTATTTCTAAACTCATATATGATAACTTTGCAAATTCAATCATTAAATTAGTCTCTCTATTAGGTTGTGACTGGACTTTCTTATTTATGCCAAGGATGTCAATAGTGGTATTCTGGGTATTATCTAATTGAATTTCTGTAGTTTGAATAGTCGTCCAAATTAACGAAATATCAGTTTTCAATTTCAGCAATTCATTTTTTTTATTTTTGGTATCAAGATTTGACTTTCTTATTAACCATGACAATTTTATCAAACAGGCGAATATATTATAAATTGAAGTTTCTAACACTTGTGTTAACCATGTACTCTTATAATTACTTTCTAATATGTTAAGGAAATCATCATTATACTTATCAAAGATTTCAAATGGTGATATTAACTCATTTTTGATTGGTTCAAAATACATTAACATTGGATATGAAAATAAAAATTCATAAAATAATGTTTTGTTTAATCCATCTAAATTGATCATATTCTCATTCTGAAATGATGCTCTAGTACAAAGCGACATTTTATTTTCTGCTTGTGCTATTGTTTTAATTGCTAATGATTCCCATGCTTCATTTAACTCTTCACTTTCTTTCATTATATTATTGGCATTCAAACAATGTCTTTCTGCACTTTCACTCTTACCCATTAATGAACATCCATTTGCATATATAATTTCCCTAAACGACGCCTCTATTGAGTTCGTTATTGATATATTTGGAATATTTGTTTGTGGTTTATATGACATCAATTCATCGTATAGATGTTGCTCATTTATAGTTTGATCTATTTGATAATGTTTATTTTCCATATTTAATACATCTTCAAAGTTCTTAACTGGTTTCTCATGCTTATAATTTGGTATTTCAAACACTGAACATAATTCCAATGGTATATCAACAATTTCAAGATTATGATCAAGATTTTGAGCATTAATCACATCAACATTAACACCAATATTATAATTAGAGTTAGATTTAACTTTTATAAAGCTAGGTGTTGGCATTATTGATTTTCTATTATCTGGCCAATTACACTTTAAAAAGTTCCTTTCACAACCTGTACAAATAGGGCCCCTTTCATCACATTTCTTTTTCCTTTTTCTACACGTCAAACATCCATTCCTTGATCTAGTTTTTGGAGTACCGCTTATTATTCTCCTTGTTCGTTTAGCATCTACCTTTGTCATCCTATTGACGAATTAAATCCGCTCCTTTATTATTGAGTTTATGAAGAATGCTTCTGTAGTTGAGAACTAAATGAATTTTTTTCATTCTCACTTTCAATTTGAAAAATTCCAATATGAAATCGTCTTAAACAAACAGATTCAAGGGGAAATAAGCATTAAACCATATAACAAAGCTTCAGTGTTTCATAAAATATTTTGCACTTGTAATTGGTTTAAATAAAGAGGAAAAATCTGGCAAAAATGGTTCAAAATGCTTAAAACAGCGAAAAATGAAGGAGATGTTCGTGTGCACCTTCCTAAACAGGTAACGCGCTAGTCTATCTGGCGGTTGTGTCTAAAAAAGGAAACCGTAACCGGCACATTTTGATATTTAAAGATGACAGTGGTTCACCATGTTTGGTTTAGTTTTGCAGCTGCTAAATAATTATAAAAAAGAAAAACAACAACAATAATCATGGAAACTGGTGCTACTTCTCTAGATCATCTTTACAAATTTGAAAATGACGTTTCAAACGAAACTTTATTCGAAAGTTGGAAACCAAAGATAAAATCCTACCTTGATGCATTGGATAAGGAACAACCAGTAGAACTTCGTGCTCCACTTGAAGATATTCCAAAGGATCTTGATTCCAATATCTTTAATACTGTTGATTACATTTTGAATTCAAATGTTCTCTCAGAAGAAGAAAAGTCAATTACTGAATTGACAGCCACAGAATTATCAACGAAGATTTCAAAGAAGGAATTGACTTCTTTGAAGGTTTTAAGTGCCTTTGCTCATAGAGCGGTGGTCTTAAATCAATTCACTAACTTTGCAATGGAATTTTTCATTAATGAGGCGCTCATTAGAGCAAAGGAACTTGATGAATATATTGAAACTCATGGAAAACCAATTGGTCCATTACATGGTATCCCAATTTCATTAAAGGAACAGATTGGTATGGGTGGTAAGATCACCAATGGTGGCTGGGTTGGCTGGTTAGATAATATTCCAACAGATGATGCAACCACAGTCAAAACACTTCGTAAATTAGGTGCTGTTTTCTATGTTAGAACAAACCAACCACAGTCTCTTATGCATTTAGATTCTAATAATAACATTACAGGTAGAACTAGAAATCCATATAACTCTTTGTTAACTCCAGGTGGTTCATCAGGAGGTGAAGGTTGTTGTGTTGCAGGTAAGGGTTCTCCATTAGGTGTTGGTACGGATATTGGTGGATCAATCAGAGCTCCAGCGGCATTTTCGGGTTGTTATGGGTTAAGACCAACAACTAGAAGAATTTCAACATTTGGTGGTGTTTCAAGTGGTAAGGGTCAAGAATCTGTTGTTGCAGTTGCTGGTCCATTATCAAATTCTATTGACGATATTGAATTATTCATGAAATCTTATATTAACGAGGGTAAACCGTGGGAAGATGATCAATGGTGTATCCCAGTTCAATGGAGAAATGTTTCAAAGCCAGATCCAAAGGATATTACTGTTGCAATTCTAAGGGATGATGGTTTGGTTAAACCACATCCTCCAATTCTTAGAGGTTTAGAGTTCGTTTCAAAGAAACTTAAAGATGCTGGTGTTAATGTTATTGAATTTGATCCAATTGAAACTAAAGAAGCTTATGAAGTTGTTAACATTCTTTATAGTTGTGATGGAAACTTTGCCCAAAAGGAAATGATTAAACCAAGTGGCGAACCACTATTACCCTTGACTGAATGGGCACTTTCATTTGGTAAAGGTGATGAAAAGCTTTCGATTACTGAAAATAGAGATTTGAATTATAGAAGAGATGCCCTTAGAAAGAAATATAATGATTACTTTGTTAAGGAAAAGGTTAATTTTATTATCTCTCCAACTTATGTTGGTGTTGCACCTGTTTGTATTGATGATGGTAAGGCTGGTCCTTTCTATTGGGGTTATACATCATTATTCAATATTCTCGATTTACCAACCTTAGTTTTGCCAACAGGTTTAACCCAGGATCCAAACTCAGATCCAAAGGATGAAAGCTATGAACCAAGAAGTGAAATTGAAAAAATTGAGCATGATAAATATATTCCTGAATTATTTAATGGTGCTCCAATTGCCTTCCAGTTATCCGGTAGAAGATACTTTGATGAAGAAGTTGTTGCATTTGGTAAAGTTCTTGATGATATTTTGAAAGCTTAAATTCTTTGGTACATATGTCATTTATATTAAAAAAAATATCTTTTATAGATTTAAATATACATCGCTTTTTATTCTAAAACTGGCAAAAATTGACCAACGATCAACATTGGTATATCAAACGCATCTCTCTTGATAGTCCAAACACAACAACACTTTAAATAATCATTATCATTTGCCTTTCTTAAATTACAATCAGTTAAAAATGTAGCATTTAAATCACCAAACGCTAAATCGCTGAATGACCTAAAATACTTTATTGTACTTTCATCATCCATTAATTCAACAATATATGTTCTTTTGCTTAGTAAACTCATTTTTGAATAGCCTGTCATAACACAAAATGCATTTGTTAAGGCAACAATTTCTCCAGTACGTCTCCAGATGATCGTCGGTGAAGGTGACATTGAAATTAAATGTTCATACTCTAACAATGTTCTTTGGAATGATCTTTCGGTAAAAATTAAATCATTTTCGTAAAGTGATTTTGTTGCACTAATAAAACTTGGCCTGTATTTTGCCATGCATTTGGCAATTTCTAAAAGTTGTAACTTATTAAACCTTCTTTTCAAATAGGCAATCAATGCGTGATAAGCCAATGGATATTGATATGATTTAACAATACTTGTTAGATAAATATCATCGGGATGTTTAATAACATGTCTCATAATCAGTGGTGACGTGTAATCATCACTCTGTTCAACATTATTTGGGATCTCACTAGCTGTATTAGGCATTTGTGAATGGTTTGGATTAAAAGCAAAGGAATTTGGTGTACTATTATTATCATAAGATGAAACCATAGTGCCATCTTCTAAATTAATCTCTATAAATGGTCTTGTATCTTCATCATCTGAATTTGTCACCAGTGATGAACTTGGGAAACTTAAGCCTTCCATTTCGACGTTCATCTGATGAGCATACCCCGCATTGAAGCTATAATTGGCATTATTTGGTGTTCCATTTGATGGTTGTTTGTTGACTTTATTAAAAAGTGATCCATTAGGTGTTGATGGGTTTGTATGTAAAAAGTCATTTAATTGTGTATAATCTTCGTTATGATTAATGGAACTTCGGTTAGTTAAATTTGGTGTTGTAGTTGAACTAAACTTCTGAGGAGTCTTTGATTTACTCCTGATGGATTTAGAAGGTGAATTCTTCGGACTTTGACTAAAGGATCCTGAAGTTTGCACTGACATATTTGCTTTAAATTCAAGTGGTGCCTCCGGATCATCACTTGGAGCAGAATTTCCCTTTCTAATTTCACCGTTATTACCATTTGAAGTAACAGCCGAAGCGGACCTCGTTGACGATTTCGGGTTTAATAAATTGATAAAACTCGTCGATATTACACTCCCAATTTGCTTCTCCGAAGAGGCATTTATCATTGTAGAAGATGGACTCTCTGCTATATCGTTTGATTTTGAAACTTCATTAAACATTTGATTTGGTGACTTTGATATTAGTCTAGCATTAGAGATTGTGTTAGTTTTTAATCCTTGCTTAAATGTCAAGACTTGTAAATTCGAGTTATTATTTGGTGTTGAAACGGATTTAACATCCCAAAATGAAGAATTCAGTTTTAAATCAGTGAATGATGGCATATTATTATAACTAAGAAGTTGATTTTGATTTTGCTGTTGCTGTTGCTCATTTTTATCATTATTAATATTATTAGGGGATTGAGGAAAGGGAGAAAAAGATGCAGTAGCCTTTGGTGTGTTAATAAAGCTTGGCAAAGAGTTCAAATTTGCTAAATTTAAATTAGAAAGACCTGTATCTTGTAAGTTTGAAAAGGAATCAACAGATTTTAAATCATTTGGGGTATTAACATCATCACTTTGATGGATTGTGGTTGCTTGCACAAGACTTAATAAACCTCTTCCCAGCTGTTGTTTTTGTTCTTGTTGTGATTCAATCATTGTTGATTGCTTCGGCTTTATCAAAGGTGCTATCTTTATACTATTAAGAATATTATTAGTTGAATTTGTAGATTGAATATTATTATTGCTACTATCATCATTATTGTTATCATCATTATTGTTATTGTTATGATTATTGATATTATTAATCTGTAATTGATTGATTTTAGCTGGAGGTTGAGAACCCTTTCTTGGTCTACCTCTTGGTTTAGGGATTCCATCGATATATTTCTTTCTTGATGTTGATTTAGTAATAGAGGTTGAAACTGAATTCACTCTCTTTTTCTTTCGAACTGCATCTTTACAAGAATCTGCAAACCCCTTCCTTGTGCAGTTTTTACAAGGTCTACTTTCATCACATTGCAGATGCTTTTGAGAACAGAACGTACAGGCAACTCTAGTTGGTTTTCGTTGATTTTTAATTTCTGGTGGTAAACGTTTTGTCATTATATGAGGGGGTGTATATTAAATAATAAACCTTTTGCTTATGAATAGAATACAAATAGAGAATATCTATATATATGAATGAGTGGCCTAATAAGGGGACAGAGATATTCAAAATATAATATTAATACTAATTCCTGATATTGATATTAAAAATACTAATAATAATATTAATAATAATAATATTAATAATAATATATTTACCCCTTGTATTTGTTACTCTTATTATTGACCTAAAGAAAATAAAGTGGGATTTCCGGGTGGGGAACTTTGAAATATTTGTTTACAAAATTTTTTTTGAAATTTCCAAAAAATAGGCGAGTAATCTCCGGGTGATTCCAATGCTTAAAAATTCAAAGGGGAATCTCCGGGATTGAAAGCCAGGGTTTGTTTTGCTCAGTAGCTCTTTTGTTTTTTTTAAGTTATAAAACTTGATTGATATAAGACAAAATATAAATATAGATTTAAATATTCTATTTTATTTCAATCATTTTCTATAAAAACAAATTTAAGCAGACTTTAAGATTTCTAAGAATTGCTTCTTTTCAGCAACCTTGACTGGAGCAGCCTTGACGGAACCTAACTTCTTTTCAGAGAAAGCCTTAGCGTAAGGGTTCAATCTCAACATAACAGACTTGTTCTTGAATGGGTTCTTCTTTTGAGAAGTGATTCTCTTTTGAACAGCTTCACCAGCTGGTCTAACAACAGCCTTGACTTCTTCAGATTCAATGATTCTGGTGATGTCAGTGTTAGAGATAATGTTAGCTGGTAAAGCAGTGTAAACAGAGTCCAAAGCAGCGAAAGCGGATTCAGTCCAAATGATGAATCTACCTAAGTGAGCACCTGGAGCCAATTGTAACAAACCAAGATGCTTAACATCAGCGGTTTCAACACCTGGGATGTTTCTGAAAGCCTTAACTAAACCGTTATCTTGAGCGTAGACAACCAATGGACCTCTTCTTTGAGTGAATCTTCTACCTCTCATCTTACCCTTACCAGCTCTCATGGTCTTGGACTTGATGACCTTGATGACATCCTTGTGAGCACCAACAGCCTTCAAAGCAGCAATAGCATCCTTAGCCTTAGAAACAGATTGTAAGTCATCAGAAACAACTAATGGAATTTCAGCAACTTGTTCAACCTTGTGACCTCTAGCAAGAACAAGGGATGGGACAGCAGAAGCAGCAACGGCAGAAGCAGTAGCGTACTTCTTTTCATTGTGGTTAACCTTGACGTGCCATCTTCTCCAGATCTTAGTTGGAGCGAACATTCTACCACCTCTACACATGTTACCGAAAGCGGCTTGACCAGATCTGTGGGTACCACCACCACCAACTCTTGGAATTCTGGCAACAGCTCTACCAGTACCCCAGGATTCAGCAGAAGTTTGGTGACCAGCCTTGGAAGAAACAGCGTAAGCTTGTCTCTTGTTCTTGTTGATTCTGGTGAAAACAGAGTGAACAATATCAGGTCTGATTGGAGCCTTGAAGACAGCTGGCAATGGCAAGGAAGTGGAAGTAGATTGACCGTTTAAGGCAACGACGGAAACTTGTGGTCTAGCAGACATCTCTTGTAGTGTTTGTTAGTGATAACCAAAGAAGAAGAAAGATGTTAATAAATGGTGAAAAATTTTTCATTTTTTATATGTTTTGACTGTGTGTGAATACGAAAAGTGAAAAAAAACTTTTTTCTCAGGTAAAGGCCGGGTAACCATTAAGATAAACCACCCGTGCACCGCGACACAATTATAGGTAGTAGAAATGAAAACAATGCTCAGCGTTAAGCGACACATGCTTTTTCACGCTCAGCGCTCAGCGACCAGCGCTCAACGAAGAAGCAGCCGCCCCCTTTAGGTTGCTTTCGTTGAGAACTATAAAAGAGAGCACCTGTCCCACATACATTGACTTTTTTCTCTTTTTTATATTTAATATATAATTATTCTTTCTTATTCTCTACACACTGAAGAGGAGATAAAGCATTTGGCTGTGTACTATTGATATCGCTTTGAAATACAAAAAAAAACTAATACAAAAAATTTAAAACAGACTTTCGTGATCAAATTAATCACGTTGTACATTTTATTTCTTTCTTCCTGATCATTTAACTTACATTACTTTATATTTATTTAAATAACAGATGACTAAGACAATTCCTGCTTCAGTTAAAGGTTTGATTGACGTTGATCCATGGCTTGAACCTCATGTTGAGGAATTAGCTTACAGAAGATCCATTGCTGATAACTGGTTAAAGACCTTTGATAAAAATGAAGGTGGTATTCTGAAATTCGCTGATTCTTATCAGAAGATGGGACTTCATCTCTTACCTGATAACTCAATTGAGTATGTTGAATACGCCCCAAATGCCGTCGGTGCTAGTTTAATTGGTGATTTCAACAATTGGGATCATGATGCCAACAAAATGTCCAGATTAGAAAATGGTTTTTTTAAAGTCATTGTCCCCCCAGAAAATTCCACCGGTAATGCCGCAATCGAGCACAATTCAAGAGTTAAAATCCTTTTGACTTTGAAATCCGGGGAAAAGATTGCTAGATTACCTCCTTACATTAATAGAGCAACTCAGCCTCCTGCTGAATATAATAATCCATCTTATGAAGCTAGATTTTGGAACCCCGAATTAAAATACAAATTCAAAAATAAAAGACCAAAACTTCCGCAATCTTTGAAAATTTATGAAGCTCATGTCGGTATTTCGACCCCTGAACCTAAAGTTGGTTCTTATAAGGAATTCACTAAGAATGTTTTACCAATTATTAAAGATTTAGGTTACAACACTATTCAATTGATGTCAGTTATGGAGCATGCTTACTATGCTTCTTTTGGTTATCAAGTTACAAGTTTCTTTGCAATTTCTTCAAGATTTGGTACTCCTGAAGATCTTATGGAACTTATTGATACCGCTCATGGATTAGGAATTAGAGTGTTGCTTGATGTTGTTCATTCCCACGCTTCTAAAAACGTTGAAGATGGTTTGAATATGTTTGATGGTACCGATTATTGTTACTTCCACAGTGGTGGAAAGGGTGTTCACGATCAATGGGATTCAAGATTATTTAATTATGGTAGTTATGAAACATTGAGATTTTTATTATCAAACCTTAAATTCTTTTTACAAGAGTTTAACTTTGATGGTTTTAGATTTGATGGTGTTACTTCCATGCTTTACATTCATCATGGTATTGGAGCTGGTTTCTCTGGTGATTATAATGATTACCTTTCTCCATTTGGCCCTGTTGATAAGGAGGCACTTTGTTATCTAATGCTTGCAAATGATCTCTGTTCTGAATATTCTAAAGCTAATGATTGTTCAATTACAACAATCGCTGAAGATGTTTCTGGTTATCCAACCCTTTGCCGTCCACGTGCTGAAGGTGGTGTTGGTTTTGATTATCGTTTAGCAATGTCAATTCCAGATATGTGGATTAAATTCCTTAAACATGAACAAGATGATAATTGGGATATGAGTAAAATTTCTCATACTTTATCTAATAGAAGATACAAGGAACCTTGTGTTTCCTATTGTGAATCTCACGATCAGGCTCTTGTTGGTGATAAAACTTTAGCATTTTGGTTAATGGATGCTGAGATGTATACTAATATGTCTGTTCTTTCACCTTTAACCCCTGTTATTGATAGAGGTATTCAATTGCATAAGATGATTAGATTGATTACTCAATCTCTTGGTGGTGAAGCTTATCTTAATTTTGAAGGCAATGAATTTGGTCACCCTGAATGGTTAGATTTCCCTCGTGCAGGTAATGGAGAATCTTATCATTATGCTAGAAGACAATTTAATTTGATTGGTGATGATTTATTGAGATACAAATTCCTTTATGCATTTGATAAGGCAATGAATGAAACTGAAGCAATTTATACTTGGTTACACTGTGAACCTGCTTACGTTTCATTAAAGAATCAAGATGATAAAGTTATTGTTTATGAAAGAAACAATAAACTTTTTATTTTTAATTTCCATCCAACTAAATCATATACTGATTATAGAGTTGGTGTTGATAAAGCTGGTGTTTACAAGATCATTTTGAATACTGATAGAGAAGAATATGGTGGTCATAATAGTATTGACGAATCTGTTAGTAGATTCTTTACTCATGATTTAGAGTGGAATAACAGAAAGAATTACTTACAAGTTTACATTCCAGCTAGAACTGCTTTAGTTTTAGCAGAAGAAGGTGAAATTAACAATTAGAAAACTAAATTTAGATAAAAAAACCTTTAGAAAACCATTAAAAAATATAACAGCAAAAAGAAGATGTAACAACAATTACAAATATTATTTTATTAAGAGAATTTATTCAACAACTCATATTTTTTTGTCTCATTTTGTATGTATATGCTTTATTTATATATTATTTGTTTTTAAACTTTAACAGAGGGCTTGAATGGATGTCTTTTAACAATTACTAAACGAACATTCCTTATTTAAGATCAATTCCAATGCCATATCAAGAAACTTTGGTTGCATTATAATGATCTTACCCTTTAGTTGTAAGAATTTTGCCTTTGATTTCATAACATCTTCAATTTTTGTATGTTCAAATAAATGAGAAAGAGCTTCAATAACATTCGAAAATGAACATTGACTTGTTTCCATTAATGATTTACCAGTACATGGTTTTAAATAATATAGGAAAGCATATGACCACATTAAATTAATTCTAGCAGATAATAGAATATCAATACATTCTCTGTAAAACATTGTATCAATGTAAGAAACACCTAATTTCTTTTGCAATTTCAATATTCTTGCTTCGAACTTTTCTAATAGCGCTTTATCCTTTTCATAAGAGGTTCTTTGATTATCAAATCTACTAAAATAAAACAAATATTTTTCAAGTAATTTCTTTGATTCACCAATTTTTTCAGTTGTTTCACTATTTTCACCTTTATATTGATCACAATTATAATTATCACGATGCTTTTTCCAATCACCTAAACAAGGCCAACAAAATTCATAATGACAAGATCTACATGTCATATGATTACAGCCACCATTTTTTTCAATTGCATTAGTACATTTTGGGCAATGCTTTGTATTTGTTGAAATCCAATTTAAAGTTTCACTATCATCCTTACATTTCTGTCTCCAAGTGGATACATATTTACACGGGCAAGGTGAATGATCCATTTCTCCATTACATGCATAACAAAATTTATGTTTATTAATACATTGAACAATTGGAATAATCATCTTTTCCTTCATTTCTTCAATATTAACAATATCATTTGAGTCAAATCCAAGACATTGGATAATACCATCACAATCAGGTGCTGAACAACTTTTTATATTTTTAGAATTTGTTTGGGTATATAGTTTAGCAATATTATAAAAATATTTTGAATGTAATGTTCTATTAATCTTAATAATTCTTTCATTCCTTTCCTTTTGTAACATTTCTAATTGATAATTAAATATTATATTTTCTTCTTTTTCATTTGCGTCTTCAATTTCTTCATTTTTCGTTTCTTCATCATTCTCATTATCCTTTATATATAAAAATGAATCATCAGAATCAGAATCATTTTGATATTTATTCATAACTTCTTCCTCTGTTAAGAAATTATTATTTATTTTATTTTGCTTATCCATTAAACCTTTTTCAAGTTGTTCACTTTCATAAATGAAATTACTAAATTCTTTCAATTCTGACAATGTCATATAATTTAAACAGATTGGATCAGAAAATGGACATTTAATTAATATATTAACATTTTCATTTTGTTCTTTAATGTAATGTTTATAACAATCTGTACAAAACTTATGATGACACCCTGATAAACTGAATACTTTCATTGGCTCATTTGGTTCGGGTCCACAATAGCATATACTACATAAGAAATTTGGATCAGTTTCTTCATTGACTAATTCAGATTTTTCAGTACACGATCCATTTATCAAAATACCATTAGATTTCAGGAATTTATTTCTTTCTTCATTCATGTATTTTTCAATTAATATATGATCATTCCAATTATATCTAATTAATAATATTAAACATCTTTCCCAACCTAATTGTAACATATTATCCAACTTCTTAGCTTTATTTTCGATATCTATTTGAATATCCTCATAATTGACAGGAATATACTTCAATCGATCTATTGGTATGCCACCTCTGGTTTTAGCTGAGTGTGTATAATAGACGAATGTATTACCTAAATTGTATCCTTCATCATTATCTTCTTCACTTTCATCGTATTCAAAGGACAAGGATACTTCATTATCGGATTCATCAAAGTTGAATTCACTAGCAGCCGAATCATCATCGTCATCATAATAATCAGACATCCTTCCAATGATGTGGCACTATCAAAAAAAGATAAATTGATATTACTGCATAATTTTTATTTTTTGGTTATTCTCATGCCTTTCAAAAATAAATATCTTACTCTATTTATAAATTCGAATTATACCATTTCTATCAGCGCATAGCAACATTTTAAAAGGATACGACAACACAGCTAATGCATTGACCTTGTCTATGGTGAAATATCGACTTGATTGACCTTGTTGTCGACTATGTGGACCTGCATTAGCTTTTTGCACATATCTTTCATGAACAAAGGTTAATGTAGAACTAATTTGTGTTTCTGCATAAACAGGTTTAGCATTTTCTTCATGGTTATTAGAATCAACAATACAATGAGATTTATCTATTGAATTCAAATCCCATTCAATAATTCTTTTATCATTTGTTGAATTAATTATTTTATTATTGATAGATAAACATAATGATGTTGAACTCTTATTTAGTTCGTCATTGTCATACCAATTATCAAACAATTCATATTCCATATCATCAGTTACTCCTTTAATACTATATAGTTCAATGGTTGCTGCTGTATTGACATTGTTAGAACCAAGAATTAATCTTGGCAACATTCTAGCAACATCCCAAATAGTCACATCTGATTCACCTGTACCACCAATAAAGGAAATAAATTGATTCGTAATACCGTTCAATTCAAAGTTCGACGATAATAATTCTATAGTTGTAATCGGATATGAAGTTGTTTTAAATTTAACTGATTTAACACAAATACCTGTTCCAATATCCCATAGATTTAAAATACCTCTAGATGTACCAAGAATTAGCCAAGATTGTTCATTGTCGATTGCAAATGATAATGGAACTCCATGAACAACATTATTTTGGAAAGATTGAACTTCTTTCATCGTTCTGATATCAATTATAATAATTTTCCCCGATACAGTTATCAAAATTAAATATGGTTTATCTCTCAATATTGAAAATTTCATATTTGAAACAAACATATCACTCTTTTTTAACTTAAAGTTTCTAATTAAAGAAATTGATGTTTCCCTATACCGTTCAAATTTCCTTTTATTCAAAGAATCAACAAAATCAACCCTAAATATTTTTATGAAACCTTCAATTGTACTAGCTGCAAAGCAATTCCTATTAGGTATAAATGTTATATTTTTAATAGTTGAACCTAAGTTAGCTGATAAACATGATTGTCCTGTAACATCTAATTCTAATCTTGAACTTTCCCATATTTTAATAAATCCTTCATCATCACCTGTTATAAAATATCTTTCATCAGGTGCAACAGCAATACAATTTATTGATCCATTATGTTCATGTAAATGACCAATTAATTTCCCTCCATCACTGATTGATTCATCATCCGTTACATTCAATGGGTTAATTGGTAAACCAAACTCTGTATAAATATCTAAATCAGGTACGAATGAAACACTATTAAGATATTTTAAAATGAATGGGTTGTAACCTGGATAGCTATGATGAACCTTTGTAACTAGTTTCTTTGGGTGTAATGTCTCGTCATAAACATTGGCATCTCCAACATCATCAAATAATGGCCCTCTTGATAAACTAGAAAACAATGATGATGTTTCTCCTATTGCTGTAGCTTTACTTTCACTAACAAATGGTTTTGTTTGCTTTAAATTGCCTAATATCAAATTGTTCGCATTATTTTGACTGATTATTTTATCTTCTTCCTTTGCTAATAGTGGTAATAATTCTTTATTACTTGATGAAGATGAGTTCTTAGTTAATTTCACATTTGTGGAATGTATGGTTTCAAAATCAAATTTAACATCAACAAAAACTGATCTCGTCATTAAATGATGCTTTTGTTCTTCATTTAAAGAAGATTTAAATGCTTTACCTTCCAATCTAGCCACTTTATAAATATAAGATCTCAAAGTTGCAACTTTCCATAGATGGGATTCATTAAACCCAATTGAAATTAATTTATCAACTTGATTTTTATCTTCTTTGTTCAATGGTATTTCTGAATTAGAAACTACATCGCCTATTGCAGCCAATAAAGAAGACGTCAATGAGCCTCTTTGTTTTTTCATAAATAATAATTTTGTGTTACCAAATGAATCCATACCTTTATTAATGTTAACCCTTTGCCAAAACAATGTTTGCTCTCTTGTAAATGACCAATTTTTGGCGATATTGAAAACAGTTCTTGACAAAGGTTGATGCAATGTTAAATAAAGGTTCTCCCAATTGAAATCACCTATTTCATGTTGAAAATAAGGTCGAATCAATGGATACATAACACAATATAAATCAGCCAATGATAATTGTTTACCAATTGATAAAATTAAATTAATAACAGATTCTCTAATCAATTCATTCGGATGAAGAGTTAATTTAATTGTTGAGTCAACCAAATCCCAATAATAATTTTTCCTAATCATACCAAGATCAATAAAATTTTTCAAAGTATTAATTAATTCAATAACAATTAATTCATTAGGATCATATAATGTTGGCATTAACAAAGGCAAAATGTATTGTTCAATACTTGTTGGGCCAATAAATATTGATAATGGCAAAATACATTGAATAAAAATCAATTTAATTTGGGGTTTCTTATCATTTAAGTACGTTATTAAATGACTTAGAACTATGTCATTTATCTTATCTTTGCCAAAAAAGGAACATAAAGGTATTATATTTTTCATTAGGGAAATTTTAACATGTGAATCATTATCAGTTAATATTTGAATTGTTAATTGTTCAAATTGATCCTCCAATTCATGATAATCAATATCAAAGAAATTCTTATTATTTATATTATTCAATATGTCATCTCCATTGTTAAAAATATTGTTAACAGATAAAGATTTTGATAAATAATAAAATTTCTTTGCAGTTATGGCAAGGTGAGGTAAGCAATTTGCAAATACCATTCTAATATATGCACCCTTTGAATAAGAATAAGATTTATCAGTATCTATAATAGTTGAAGTACTTGAATCTAAAAACAATTTCGAATTTCCGTTAGTGTTACTTGGAATTGAATTCCTTGAATCTTTTAAGAAATCAGAATATGATCGCCTCAAAAGTAAATTCAACTTAGGTAATAAATACTCAGGGAATAAATATGAATTAATCGGAGTTATTGTATCGATCATTAATAATAATTGCGTGAGAGATTTCAATGCTACAGCTTGTAATTCTTCATTTGGATCATCTAACATATTAGCTAAGTATGGTAAACAACGATCTAATTTTGCCTCATCGTGTAATTGCTCAGCAAATGCTAAAATTAAATCACAAGCCTTTGATCTGTAAGCTGAATGAGTTGTATTCCTAACATTATACATAACCAAGGAAAGCAAAATCAAAGAAGAACAATCATTATTTGAGTTTTCAGTGAATATATTTGAAGTCTGTTGAGGAATGTGCCTATTCATTCCAGGTAAATTTAATTCAACGGGTATAATCGAATCCTGATTACTTGAAATGTTAGTTGAATCAAACTTAATTATAGTACCTTTGAAGCCTAAATATAGTGAAATCTTATCAAAATCTGTCCATATTCTATCAATTCTTAAATTACAAATATGAAATTTATCAGTTGAATCTGTTTTATTATAACCATCAATGAAATTTTGATCTAAGGTAATTGATTTCATATAAGGATGAAGAAATGTATAAAAATGATCTGGAAATACTAATTTTCGGAATCCTGATAAATAGCCTTTGGCAGATAATCTATTTGAAGGATTCAAATCTATCATACTTTTGATTAATTTTTTAATATTGATATCATCAATTGAATCTAAATTTGGTTTATATTCACCTTTTTTATATTTAAAAATTTGAGGTAAGGAAAATAATGGTATTCCATCAGTATATAATTCCGAGATAATACAACCAAGAGAAAAAATGTCCATTTCTGGCAATAGCTTACAATCATCAGCAATCAATTCATTTAACTCAATTTGTGATTTAAATCTTTCAGGAGCAATATAACAAGAATGTCTATTATTTGTATCGAAAAAGAAAGAAAATTGTGATTGATTATAATCAGGTAAATAAACTGGTTTTAAATGTGCAAAATCAGTTAATAAAGCCCATGACCAACTTGTTAATAGAACATTTTCTAATTTGATATCACCATGACAGATTTTTCGTTCATGGATCTTTGATAAAGCATTTAATAATTGATAAATAATCCATTTCTTTTCAATTGGTTCTAAAAATGGTCTTATTGATAACCTACTATAAAGATCATAACCAACAAAATCTCTAATTAAATAACAAGCTCTATCAGAATCAATAATTTCATTGAATGGTAATACATTAGGGATATTTTCGATATCTCTTTTCAATTTTTCGAATTTCATCAATGGAGTCAACATATCCAATTCATAATTGGTTGGTTTAATAATTAATTTAACAACAACAGAACCCGATGGTGATAAACATTTAATTGTTTTTGAAAATCTTGAAGATCCAAGGGGTTTTGAGTACTGTAAATGCGGTATAAAGTCAATATAAGCGGATGCTGCAATTGTTTGCGCCGTTGGCAGCAGCAATGATAAGTCATTCATCTTAATAAAAGCCTCTAAGCTGCTACTGATAATGACCTTTATGTACGCTAAAGTTGATATTTGATATTACAATATTCAAGGCTCCGCGAGGTGAAAAGTATTTCCTCATTGGGGCATCCTGAGCTCTTTTGTCATTTGCCCTTCATTTTGGTCAATAACCATTGATTTAATCACTTGATCAACAGTGAAAGCGTTGCTATATATTTCATTGCACTTTACATACCCAGCTTTAAACAACAAAGCCTTTTATCCCTTTTAAAAAGCGACATTTTTATGACAGTTGTTGATGAATCACAATATAATCCAAATGGATTAGAAAGGCGTATTCCAGGAGGATTTGATCAAGCTCAAAGAAAAATATCATCCTTGGTACCATTAGAAACAGAACACAAATCAGTGTATAAGAAGGCTGAGTTTTTAATCGATTCTAAATACCAATTATTGAATTTATTAGGACAAGGATCTTATGGAACAGTTTGCTCTGCAGTTAATCTCAAATCTAAAAGGAAAACACCAATTGCTATTAAAAAAGTCAGTAAAATCTTTACCAAAGATATTCTTTTAAAGAGAGCTATTAGAGAATTAAAACTAATGGCGTTTTTTAAAGGACATAAAAATATCATTAATTTGATTGATCTTGACTTAGTTTATCAAGAACCATTTGATGGATTGTACTGTTATCAAGAACTTATGGATCATGATTTATCAAGAGTTATTGTTGGATCTACCCAGTTTTCTAATTTAACAATTCAATCATTTATTTATCAAATAAGTTGTGGTGTTAAATATATTCATTCGGCGGATGTCATTCATAGAGATTTGAAACCAAATAATATTCTTGTTACTGCCCAGGGTACATTGAAGATTTGTGATTTCGGGTTGGCTAGAGGTATCAATGAAAAGTATATGAATTATAAAAGGAACAGACAAATTACTTCTTACGTTGCAACCAGATGGTACCGAGCACCAGAATTGATATTGGCAAAGAAGATGTACGGAAAAGAAGTTGATATGTGGTCAATTGGATGTATTCTTGGAGAATTGTATGGTCGAAAGCCATTATTCATTGGTGATGATTCTATGAAACAAATATTAGAAATATGTAAGGTCATTGGTATGCCTAATAGAGAATTGATTTACTGGTACGGTACAAGTAGTGCCTTTGCTTTTTTCCATGAACAACCTGCCTTTGAAAAGAAAGACTGGGGGGTTATTTATCCATTAATGCCACTAGAATGCAGAAGTTTAATTGATGGATTGTTAACATGGAATCCAACCAGGAGATTTACTATTCAACAAGTATTAGAACATGCGTTTCTTTCAACAGTTCGGAACCCAGATGAAGAAGTTGAGAGTAAGGAAGTGTTCAATTTTGAATTTGAAACAAAGTATCAGACTATGAATGATATGAAACTATTATTACACCAAGAAGTCAATAATTTCAAAGCACAAAGAGGACAAATATATTCATCAAAGAAACTTTATTAGAAAGGATAAGATGTTATATATATATATATTAGTAGGTGTATAAACGATGAAAAGAGGGGTATAATTGTTTTAAACTTGTTCGAAAGTAGAGTAGTTGAATGATTCAACTGGTTGTAATGTTAAGCGCTGGAATTTATCTGAATATCTATGATAATACATGCCATGGAAAGTGCCATATATTTGATCAAAACAAATATAATAAAACCCAGCAAAGGAAGCACCCTTAATGTCTGTTAAAGGAGGATCATGACAAAGGAATAATTCCTTCCAACGAAAATAAATGAATTGATTTTCCAACGTATTTTTATAATAATCATTATTATCCGGTTGGTTTATATTAATGTTAAGTTTCCTCCAAGACTCAAACCTTGCCCAATGTTGAATATCGTTATTCCAAGTAGAGAACCAATTTTCATTTTCTGTTCTAAATGAATGCATAGGACCAATCATATCACCGTTAAAAAATGTCGTTATAGTTGGATTTGCTTCTGTTAATCCGTAAATTGTTAGAGAGCCTGAAATAAACGATTCATTTAAATCAACTTCGACTAAAGTAACATCAACTTTGTATTGATTTGACCCTGAGTATTGAAATCCATTAAATTTCATGCCAGGTTTAAGAAACGCCGTTGTTTTTGGTGAACACCGTATTGAATTTGGCATCGGTAATAACCTAAACTCCTTACTTATGTCACCACCACAATCACTTTGGTCTATATTCTCTTTCATAAACTCTAGCAAAAGTTTTAGATTACAATGTCTTATCTTTTTTTATATCTTAACAGCAAAAAGTGGAAAAAATGTCAAAATAAAAAGAAACAGTGCGGACAGATGCGGTGTTAAGAGAACACTTATTGCAAAGAACACCGCTAGGAGCTAGATTAAACATTGAAAACTATGCTCAGTGCATTCTACGTGTTTAATAGACCATAGTGGTGTTTTTGAATTCTCGTTTTAAGTTAAGGGGACCCTAGAGGTATTATATAGGAACAACAGGTCTGAAAAGTGGAGGGATTTTAGGGGAAAACATGTTTCTAGAAGTGTTTCAATCAGACCAAACCAATAATGCCGATTCAAATGGTACCAAACATAACCTACTTAGGATAACAGAACATCCCAATATTGTGCCCATCTGTGGCCAGGATTACTCATTTGGTATCAACAAAGAGAAAAATTTTCTTCTCTAAAAAATAAACGGTTTATTGACTCAGATTTCTTCCTTAACAAGAGGTGTTTGATAACAGCAGAGAGAGTAGTGTAGAACACACATCGAGTGCTTGCTAATTAGATATATATATATAAAAGATGACCTCAGAAGTGGACATTACACAACTTATAGATTCGGAACCAACAGATTCCTCTTCTCAAGCTTTGAGAGATATCCTTGCCGGTACAATGGGTGGTGTTGCGCAGGTTCTTGTTGGTCAACCTTTTGATACAACTAAGGTTAGATTACAATCAAGTACTGATCCAAACATGAATGCCGTGAAGGTTATTAAGGACTTGTTGAAAAATGAAGGTCCTTTGGCCTTTTATAAAGGTACTTTGTTACCATTAATTGGTATTGGTGCTTGTGTTAGTATTCAATTTAGTGTTAACGAGTATATGAAGAGAGTGTTTGATAATATTAACGGTGGTGGTGGTATTGGCAGTATGACATCAATGCAATTCTTCTATTCTGGTGCTGCAGGTGGTCTGGCTATTACTGCTTTGGCTTCACCAATAGAACACGTTAGAATTAGATTGCAAATTCAAAAGGGATCAACTAGTACCCATGGTCCATTCAATGTGTTAAATGAACTTTACAGTGTCGGTGGCCTGAAAACCATTTATAGAGGTGTTATTCCGACCTTGATTAGAGAAGGTATAGGATCTGGTATTTACTTTATGACATTCGAAGCACTTGTTAAATCTAACATAGAAAAGAGAGGTATCCTGAGAAAGGATGTGGAGTCTTGGAGATTGTGTCTTTATGGTGCTCTTGCTGGGTATGCCATGTGGTCCTCTGTTTACCCAATTGACGTTATCAAGAGTAAAATGCAAACTGATAATTACTTGAATTGGAAGTATTCTGGTGTTAAGGACGTTATTAAGGACATTTATAAAACAAGAGGTATTAAAGGGTTCTTTGTTGGATTTGGTCCAACTATCTTAAGAGCTGCACCTGCTAATGCTGCAACTTTTGTTGCATTTGAACAAACAATGAGATTGATTAGTTGAATATTAATATTTTTTTCCCCTTTAATCTTGATCCTCTAATCTTCTTAACAAATAATCAACTTCAACTTTCTTTGTTAATGGGATAACCCAATCTTTGTAAATACCAACAACAACTTCTGGCTCAACCTTTGGTTTGGTGGTTTCCTTTAATGTTGGATCAGTTCCATAAACTCTTGCCTTTTCCATTAACCTTTCTAAAATCAATTCCTCCACTTTTTCATTCGTAATTTCTCTCATTATACCTTCAACGTCCTTATTTTTAATTAATAATGTATACTTCTCTCTTTCCGCTCTGAATTTTGCTTCGGCAACAAACATACCAAAGTGAATTCTTCGAGATAATGATTGTAAAACAGCAATATCTGCCAGCGCAGTTGACCCCAAATTTTCTAAATCATCTCCAACTGGTGCAACTCCAGGAATCATCTCTTTAATGTAAATTTCCTTTATCTTATTGTTAATATTAACCTCACGAAAGTAATTGGCTAAAATTTTTGGGTAATCAATGGAAGGTAAGAATGACTTTTGAATAGCGTCAGGATAAAATGGGAATTGATCTGGTGATTGGAAACGACGAACTTGTGATTGAACTCTTTCATGTTCACTAAACAACCAATCTAAAAAGGAACCATTGTGAGATGGTATTTCAAGACTTGAATGTTGATTGTAGATCAATGGTGATTGTAAGAAATCTGATCTTTCAATTAAATTAAAAATGATAGTATCTTCCATTCTAACCAACGCAGTTCGAATGTTGAGTAAGTTGTAAACAGTTTCAGGTTTTGAGAAGTTCATATTTCTATTTTCTGTTGCAGAAGTAAAAATGTAGAGGTTAACAGACGAAGTGAAAAAATCCAGTTCCGACTTTTTTTCACCAGAACTGGAATTTTAAGGGAGTAGAAAAGAAAATGCTCATGTCCTGAAATTTGAATGTAAATAATGAAGGGAAAAGGTAAAGAAACAAAGATAACAAAATAAACTATAACGAAGAAAGAAGAGATGGAATAGTTAGTAAAATAGATGTATGTAGGATATACTGAATGTACATATGTGTGTGTAAGTGAACGCGTCATACCAAAATAGTGAATAAGAATAATATTCAATTTTGGGTACCGATATTGTTGATATTTCTAAACATCTTCAAACCGCCTGGGCCATCAACATATTGACATTCCCTAGCAGATCTCCAAAGAGATTTCCACATGTTTTCATCAGAATAAGCATAATTTTCACCCATAACTTCTTTAATGGCCTTTGAAGCCTTTCTGGCATTATAGAAAGGAATTCTAGAAACATAATGATGCAAAACGTGGGTTTCAATGATATCATGGAAGAAGAACCAACCAGTAAAACCAAATTCTCTATCGATGGTAGCAGCAGCACCTCTAGCAAAGTTCCATTCGTTATCTTCATAATGTGGTAAGGAGATATCAGTGTGTTGCAAGTAGGTGATGAAGACAAGCCAATGGTTAGTCAAAATGTAAGGTAAAAACCAATGAGTGAAACAAGCAAACCAACCAAAGTAATTAACCCAATTGTATAAAACGAAGAATTGAGTCAACATACCAATATCAGAAAGGACAATAAACCAGAAATCTCTCTTTTCAAAGATAGGAGAAACGGGATTAAAATGAGAAGCATAGAATTGCTTAAACCAGCTACCTTCCAATTCCTTATGAGGTTGACCAGTAACATCAGTTAAGAGGTACCAAAACCAACCACCCAATTGTTGAACTATTAAATCTTTAAGGGTTGCAAGAGGAGCGTCTGCAGTGAGTTCTTCAAGGGAGATAACATTTCTCTTCTTAAGGAATTTGTCCTTAGAAGAAGGAACAAAAACCATATCTCTTGTTAAATGACCAGTCGCCTTATGATGTTTACCGTGAGAATATTTCCAAGAGAAATATGGAACTAAGAGATAAGAGTGAAGAACCCAACCAACAGAATCATTAACCCAACCGTAATCAGAAAACGCTTGATGACCACATTCATGTGCCATAACCCAAATACCAGTATGAGGTAAGGATTGAATGACAGCATAAATGATCCAACCAAGAGCTCTTAAGTAAACATTTGGAAGTTTTGGAACAACGTACTGAGCAATGGTACCAAAGGTAACAATGGCTGCAATGTCTCTGAAGACGTAGTAAAAGGAAGAAGTGAGTCTTCTTTCATAACAATCCTTTGGAATAACTTGAAGGATATCCTTAATGGCGTAATCAGGAGCAGTAAAGGTTTTACCGTTAATGTCCTTACCCTTTAAGTTTTGGGTGACTTTCTTTGAGGTGACACTAGTACTTGTGGTTGCAGTAGTTGACATGGTGATACCAAAGCAATCAGTGAAGGAAGAAAAGAAACAAGAAGAAGAAGAAAGATGAGCTTAAGTGAAAGTTTTGTTGGAATAGCGATTTCCTCTCTTCTATTTATTTAAACTCACCTTGATGCCACTTTGCAAAATGAGCATATAAATCGTTTCTTTTTCCCAACAAAAAAAATTTATGAAAAAAATTTTGAAATTTGGTGCCGGCTCAACTCACAATTGCCCCGAACTAGACTTTCACTTAAAGAGAGAGAGAGAGAGAGATAGAGAAATAGAGAGGAAGCGTTCTGTAAGCACCACTAATGTTAATAGGAATAAATTCCACGGCACTGATAACAACAATCACTTTTGTACCATTATTCTGGCTTCCTCGATTTCCCCTTTTGCTTATCGTCAGAATGAGCCGACGGCAAAGTCCTTAGAAAAAGAAAAGGAGTACAATTACATAACCTCAACGGTGTTTGAAAACGTTATTAGGTAATATTACGTAAACACTACTGCTTACATAAGATTACATAAGATTACATAAGATTATATAAGATTACATAAGATTACATAAGATTACCTTTTTGTGAGTCATATAGAGGGTAAACGACAACAAGTCCAAAAGTACTTGTGAAATAATCGAAAAAGAGTGGCAAAAAATAAAAGATAAAAAGGAAAAAGACAACATGTAATATACAATGATTATTTTGAACTTTCAAGTACCCTTGTCAAGTTGTGGTAAACCAACCTTCTTTTGAAGTTAAGAATGGGCTCCCGGAGATTACTCTTCCATTTTAGGTAATTTTGCACTTCTCCCCATAACGCGTTCTTTTTTCTTGTCTTTTTTCTTCATTACCTTTCTTATTAACATTAGATCTCTTCTTCTTCAACCCTTGGAACCATGTCCGATAAGATCGAAAAGAAGCCAATCACAATCTCTAACTTACTCCTTGGTGCTGGGTTAAACCTGGTGGAAGTTTCAACTTTGGGTCAACCTTTAGAAGTCACAAAGACCACAATGGCTGCTCATCGTAGCTTTGGTATCGTTAATGCAGTTTCTCATATTTGGCAAAGAGGTGGTGTTAAAGGTTTTTACCAAGGTTTGATCCCTTGGGCTTGGATTGAAGCCTCTACTAAAGGTGCTGTTCTCTTGGCTGTTATGACTGAAGCTGAATATAGATTTAGAGTTCTTGGCGCTTCTCCTTTCCTTTCAGGTATCGGTGGTGGTATTTTTGGAGGTCTATCACAAGCTTATTTAACAATGGGCTTCTGTACTTGTATGAAAACGGTTGAAATCACTAGATCAAAAGATGCTGCCTCTGGTAAGGCAGTTAAATCTACTTTTACCGTTTTCAAGGAAATTTTCCAAAAGGAAGGTTTCAGAGGTATTAATAAGGGTGTTAATGCCGTTGCAATGAGACAGATGACTAATTGGGGGTCCAGATTTGGTTTAGCTAGATTAGCTGAAGACGTTATTAGAGATGCTAGAGGTAAATCTAAAGATGAAAAGTTAACTGCTGTTGAAAAGGTTGCTTCTTCTGTCATCGGTGGTGGTTTATCAGCTTGGAATCAACCATTTGAAGTTACTAGAGTTGAAATGCAATCTAGAGTTAAAGATCCAAATAGACCTAAGAATTTAAGTGTTATCGGTACCTTGAAATACATTCATTCTCAAAATGGTATTAAGGGCCTTTATAAAGGTGTCACTCCAAGAATTGGGTTAGGTATCTGGCAAACTGTTTTCATGGTTTCATTTGGTGACTATGCAAAGGAATATATTGCTAACAGAGGTAAGAAATAACTTTGAATTTTAACCTTTAAATTAAACGTTGTTTTTTTAGATTACTTATTTTATATACACTTGTGCAATATAAAACTATTATATAATTATTACTATTATTTACTTCTTTTCTTTTCCGTACCCCATTTATCATATGCATATAATCCAATAAAAGTTAAAATCAACCCAACCCATTGAATCTTTGAAAGTTTCTTATGATTACCCTCAATAATAATTGCAAATCCAATAATGATAATTCTTTTTAAGATATTGGCAATAGTATAGTTAATTGGACTAACCATCCCTAATATTTGAAACGCAACCAGTGATTGGATAAAATGTGAAAATGAATAAACCATTACCCATTCAATAGTAACCATCTTTAGCGTTAACAAACTAAAAGTTTTATTCAAATTAAAATAATTAATCTCTGAAATAAGATAAATTGGTAATGTTAATAAAAATCCAACAGCAGAGCAATAGAATAAGACTGTTAGTTTATCTAATTTCCTTTCAGGATTGATGTATCCTCCATATCTTTGAGTCTCACTATTCAATTTATCTAAATCTAAAAACGACGGATTTCTTGACGAAGTCGGTGTTGTCATTGGCGAATCGAAATTTGTAGATGAATTATTATTTCCAGATAAATAGAAACTTGATTTACCCTTACTTAAATTTGGTGTTATCTTAGGTATTGTTGGCATTGAAACTGGTAAAATTGGTGTTGAAATTGCCGATTCTGTTCTTGTAATCTTCCAATTAAACCTCTTTAAAAATTCGTTTGCTCTATATTCTTCATCATCTTCAAGTTTCTGCTTGTTATTATCATCCCAAGTTAAAATTCTCTTGGCAAATATATTTTGTGAAACAAAGATCAACATTGAAACAAAAGCAAATATACAACCTTTATGAAACATTGAATCCTCTGTGTGCATAGAATTGTTCTTAGAACATGATAACATAACACCGACAATCAACGGTATTAATGTTAAATATGTCTTATACGAAAACATCTTATGAAATACTATTCTATAGATTAAAACAGTTGTCATCGGTGATAATGCCTTAATTGTATGAACTAGAGACACTGGAATCACACTTGTTGCATTGTGTGATGCAATTTGTCCAAGAAATTGGAACATACCCATAGGAACTGTTGTATTGAAAATCAATCTATTTGGTTTAAGAAACGAATTAACAATTGAATATTCATTTGTTCCTATTTCTGTTGGAAGAGTACCAGGTGGGAACTTCTTTTTGATTGACAATCCTTTTAATTCAAGATAATGAAATAAATAAATTGTTGTCAAACAAAAGGCACCATTCATTATAAATTGAATTTCAGTTAATGAAACTGGATGTTTGAACTCCATTAAAATTTCTTTTGTTGAAGAAGAAGAAACAACAGAAGTTGTATACCAAATAATACAAAGAACAACTAATTTAACATTGATATCAACCCCAAACAAATGGACCTCTCCATTGGGTCTCATTGTCTGTTTAGGAAGCATTTCAAAGATGTATTAATATGTTGTTATTCTAGAAATAAAAACAAAAACAAAAACAAAACTTTTTTCTTTCTTTCTTTGAAAGGAAGAAGTCAACATCAAAAAAAAGAAACGAAAATAATTCTGCTGAGCATACCAAACCCTGTTTGAAGTCACGTGTATGCCATGTGACTTCAAACAGGGTTAGCGCTATTGTTTTTATTTAAAAAAGAAATATGAGCAAATATTCATACACCGATTATGTAAACACATCAAAGTCCCTTCCTTGCCCTGATAAACTTTATTTCTTTGAATAATTACTTCTCTTTTCCTTTATTTTATTCATAAATTTGGATTGTATCAATATTACACCTCTTATTTTTAAAGAAAGATTATTATGTTACATTGTAATAGATGTTATCTTTCATATACATCCAATCCCGCATCAACTTTCACTATCAAAGCTAGTACATTATTGTTAAAGAGAAATGCTTCAAGTATATCTTCAAATCCCGAATCAAATGCCGATTTAAATCATGATCCTGAACTTTTGAAATTGTTACATTTGTACCCAACACATAGGAACCCAACACCGTATGAAATCCTTAATTTGAAACCAAGTGATAATATCAAAAAGGGTGAACTGAAACAACAATTTTTCAAATTGGCTAAAATTTATCATCCTGATTCACATCATAGTACTGGTATGCCATTGAAAAAATCATTATTTCTTTCAGTTGATGCTCAATTACAAACCCTAGATGATCAGCTTAAGCAAGATAGATTTAAAAAAATTTTGAGTGCCTATAATTTATTGAGAAATCCGTTATCGAAGGCCAATTATGATAAATATCATATTGGGTGGGAAGACAATACCAATTTTATATCTAATCCAAACATGTACGATCACCAAAATATGGCATATGAAGAATTTATTAAAAGATCGAGAGCTTACACTGCAAACAAATCAGGGACATGGGAAGATAACTATAAATATGGTCATGAAACTGCTTATGGATTCCCTGGTGATAAGTATTGGCAAGCGTCAGAATCTGGTGATTTTAAAGAAGAGTTTCAAAAGAATAAGAAAACTATTTTATTATCGACATTTTTATTCATTGGAGTTTATTTCACTCTTCAATTATCGCATTTATACCTTTATGATGATTTCATTGGAGGTAAACATAACGAATCTACTATGAAATCGATTAAAATGCATGATAAATCAGAAGAAGATTTGTTTCATGCTTATACAAATTATGGTCTTGGTGAAACAAAGGAAGATCGAATTAATAGATTTCTTTGGTGGAGAAAATTTACAATGATATTAAGTTTAAGTGAAATAAGTGAAATTCTTCATCATTTTCAACAAAGGGGAGTCATTAAAAGTGATTCAAACAATGTCCAAATCCGTGAATTTAACGATAATCATGAAATAATACCGACTGTCAATCAAGTTGATAGCACCTCTAGTACATAGGACAATGACCATTTTATTTATCTCGATAACCCGATTGGGCAATCTTATTCAATCAATATACCTAATTGGGAATCGTTATTATTTGCATTTGAAGAGTAAGAAATGTTTTCATTTATTCCCAAAAAGGAAATACCAACCTCCAAGTTTGTCCAGGATGTTGATTTTGATATTTTAAGATAGGATTAAAGTTGTAAAACAAAGCTCCATCTATTCTATATTTTATTCTCTATATTTTTATATACATATTCACACTCAATGGGCTTTTAAAAGGCCTCTTTTCATTCAATATTTATTTCTAAAAACCAGCCATTTCTTTTCATGCGATAATAAAGTATGGAAGAAAAATTTCTGATCTGCTCTGGTGCTCCGAGTAAATTGCAAATTAATACCCTCTTATTCCATTAGTATCTTCTTCTCCTTCTAATTGGTACCTGTTCTGTTCCCCAATTCCCACGGATCATAGAAAAGGCAACCATCAACTACTTTCTGCTAACTATTATATCTATCTTTATTAACAAGCTTACACTCTAAGTCATTCGTTAAAAATATCCGAAAGTTCAAATTTATATTAAGCATTGAATCACTCTTCTAAAGACCAACTTGTTGTGTTCTTTTTTTTTTACTAGCAATGCCATTTGTTTTAAATACTCCATTCATTGAAACCTCTCACACAAGGTATGGTCGATCACATTCGGATTCTATCGCTAATGTCCTGCTTGATCAAACTCCAAGATCTGTTACTAATTCAGTTGATTCTATTCACAGGAAACGTAAGATTGACGTTATTGATTCAGATAGTTATCACACTCCAATGAAATCCAAGAATTCTTCTACTTTAGATTTTTTGATTACACCACCAGATGGAAATGATGAATTTAATTATAAGAGATCTAAAACAGTTCCTTCTTCACCAATCGGCCATCATCACCATCGCTCTTATTTACCCTCACCGATTACTCCTTCTTCCTATAAACTTAATTTCAATACTAATTTATCAACTCCTCCAACTTCAAATAGGAGTTCTCCAAAATTAACAAAATTGAAGTTACATAAGTCTAATGTTACTTCAAGCATTCATGATTTTCCTGGTTATTCAAATTTCTTTGGTGACACTTGCTACTCCTTTAACTTAAGTACCAGTTCATTAAATAAAGGTAATGAAAGTAATATTAGAGCTGATAATTGGAGAGATGCTTGTCAAGATAAAATTAAACATCAATCAAATCAACAATTTAAAAAGTTTCAGCAGCAAAGTTCTGAGTTCAGGAATACCACTCAAGAAAGGTATAAAGCAAACTTAAATCCTCCAAAGTTATTTGAACCCAAGATGTTCCCTAATATTAATAAAGTATATTCATTTGTCGGTAGACAATATGAAAATCATCATTCTTTAGTTAATTATCCATTTGCAATGAATATTGAAAATCAACAAAAGGATTTTAAGAGAGATTATGAAGTTTTATTGCATAATCCCGATTTAAATGTAGGTGGTCCTCCAAGATTGATTCCTTTAATTCAGACAAACTCTCAATTTATCTTACCTCCAATCAATCAGATTTTTAGTACTTGTGCCATGGATAAAGCTGGTTTGCATCCTTTGGGGTTAACTAATAGCGAAATGAAGTCGTACAATGATCTTTCAAAGTATTCAATCTCATTAGATGGTGACTCAAGGAAATATTATGCCAGCCAATTACCATTAAGGAAGGAAATTCAATTAAAGAATCAAATTGGCCATAATATGTTTCCTGATGACAACTACGTTCAATTTGACAATTCAATTGATTATTCTCAACAACCATCATTACCGACACCATTAACATCGTTCAATAACTCATCATTGATTAGTCAAGTTACTCAAAGTTCCTTAAAGCAGGTTGAACAATTACATACTCAACCGCCTTTGGTTATTACAAAGACTCGTAAGACATCAACTACTTCTAAATCGAGCAAGAAATCGACTTCTAGAAAGTCGTCATCAAGTTCACAGAGAGGTGATCTACAAAGAGGTCGTTCACAAAAGAAGAAATCTGGTTCAAGATCCAATTCAAGATCTTCGTCAACTTCAACTTCAACAAGACCAAGAACAAGATCATCATCTTGCCAAAGAATTAATAACAATAATGAATTCTCGACTGTTGAATTATCATTATCAACGTCATCTGCAACTAAGTTTGAAACAAATTTTATTAATTCAAGTGAGCCAAAGTCATTTGCTGATGAATCCATTACCATTAAAGTTAGCGAACCAATATTAAAAACTTTTCAAACAGAAGAATACCAATTCCATAATCATAATATCAATATTCCAAGTCATAACCAAACTAGTCATACTCAGCACAATATATATCATAATCACAGTTCAAAGAAATGCCTTTCATGTGGATCATCAAATTCTCCATGTTGGAGGCCATCATGGAATCCAGAGCTTGGACAATTATGTAATTCATGTGGTTTAAGATATAGGAAGACCAAGGCAAGATGCATGAGCAGTGAATGTTTAAGAATTCCTGCAAAATCAGAATGGGGCTTAATGCAAAGACGAGGTAAGGTTAATATGACTATTAAGGGTAAAGATAATAAAGAAATGGAATTATATTGTTATAAATGTTTGCAATGTGATCATGCAATGGAAGTTAAAAATTAAACAGATGCTGTTTATTATGAACAACGCTTCAGAAAACGCTAATCCTTGTGTTTTGGATTTTGTACCAAAGACAAACTATTAGTGTTAGTTTTATTTCATTTACTTTGAAAGATTTATCCATTTTAAATCATATTATTTTTCATTTCTTTTTTTTTTTAAAAAAGAAAATTCTTTAAATAGTACACACGTACGTACATGTTCGATCAAGTTTTGTATTTCATATTTATGTTTTTTATGTTTTTTATGTTTATTTACCGGTTAATAAGTTTCTTTCGATTAAATACTTCTAAAGTTTTGTCATTATTGCACAGAAATGGAAACTAAGTTATTTCATGAGCAGATATATTACATAATCATAGAGTTAACCGCGGTGTCAACTACATGAGTCCCAAATAGGAAAACATAGAGCTCAACGGCTCAGGGCGTGCCAAGAGATCCAGGGTCCGCTTCTCCTCACCAGCAAGAGGTTGAAAGATGCGTTCTTTACTCCTAAAGGCAGAAGGAGATTGAAAAACGGGTTGAAATACAAATTTGATCAAAGATACACTCTTGAACTTGATCCATTCATTAAGTGAAAAATTTTTCACTTGACAGCAAAAATATAATGAAATTATTTTTTTTTTCAGTTGGACTATATAAGTAACTTATGAAATGTCAATTAGAACATTACCACCAATTAAACAAATCATGACATCCTTTTTAACAGGTTCCAAACCACAAGCATACCCAATTTCACCAAATGGATCATTTTCCAATTTAAATAAACAATCAACAACTTTAGACACTATTAAAAATAAAATTCAGTCTGTTAATTTAATAACAGATGATGTTAAACCATTTTACGTTTGTGATTTAAATAAACTTGATAAACAGCTCTCACTTTGGAATTCGGCGTTACCCGAAATCAAGCCAATGTATGCTATTAAGTGCAACCCTGATTTAGGGTTCGTGAATGCCTTAATCCAAAGAGGTGTTGGGTTTGATTGTGCATCTATTGGTGAAATCGAAACAGTTATTAATAACGGTTGTAATGATATTATCTATGCCAACCCTGTGAAATCTTTTGGCCAATTAAATAAAGCTAAGGAGCTTGGTATTACATTAACAACTGTCGATTCCATTGAAGAGATCGAAAAGTGTTCTAGAATTTATCCTCGCATTAAAGTATTAATAAGAATTACAACAGATGATTCAACATCAACCTGCCCTTTGAGTATTAAATTTGGTGCTAGTGTTGATGAATCAAAGGATATTATTAATAAATGTATCGAATTAGGTATTGATGTTTGTGGTGTTGCGTTCCACGTTGGTTCAGGCTTTAAAGATGTTTCAACTTTAAAAAAGGCCGTTGATGATTCTAGGGTCATTTGGAACTACGCCTTGGAAAAAGGGTTGAAATTTAACATTTTAGACGTCGGAGGAGGTTTCAATTACGATGAAGATGAATTCATTCCGGCTGCAAAGGTCCTCAGAAATGAAATTTGGAAATTATATGGTAATGAGCTTAACAATCAAAGTATAGGTATTATTGCTGAATTAGGTAGATTTCTTTCTGGTTCTTGCTTTACTTTGGCAGTTTATGTCAATGGGGTTAGAAAAATGAAAAATAATAAGACAAGAGTTTATATTAATGATGGCCTTTACGGTAACTTGAACTGTATCTTATACGACCATCAAGTTATCAACCCTCAAGTTCTAACTAGTGGAGGCAAATGGGTTTACAATAAGTTTAATGACTTCAATACTGGCATTGAATATTCTATCTGGGGTCCTACTTGTGATGGTTTAGACTGTGTTGTTAAATCTTGTTCTTTACCATATGATGTTACTATGGGCGATTGGATGTTAATCGAAAATGCTGGTGCTTATACAAGTACGGCTGCAACATCATTCAATGGATTCACAAATGATTTCGAATGTATCTACATCAATAATTAAGTACATGTTTTATTTTCGTTTATAAAGATTAATTACCTGATTGTCACTGTTGATTCTGTCTTTTAAGTTTGGAAACAAAGACTCTCTTTGGTCTTGCACCAACACCAATGTTACTAGGATGATAATTAGGCTTTCCTAATTCATCATTTGAAGACTTTCTCAATCTCTTGACACCACTGACATTGGCACCACCGATTAAAGTGACATTCATCCCCCCATCAGCAGAAGAAGGAGCACTGAAATCAAAATCTTCATCATCAGCTTGTCCTTCACTTGTTAGGACAGTGTCTTCAGTAGTTGAAAAGTCAACTAGGTCGTCATAATAGTCATTTGGATCCGTTGAATTTTGTAGCATCTGAGCCAGGTCTCTTCCTCTACCAATAACATCATTTATGTACTGTAAAGCAATCAAGGGTGTTTGATTCGCCCACGTAGTATGAACACCCGAAACAAGCGGTTGAGGGGGAAACCTTTGCAATGGGTACATCACTAACATGATGGTTTGAGCGCCTGGGTTTGGTGGTTTAATCAACAGTTCAATTTTTGTCAGGTTATTTCTTATTGAATGTTGAATTATTTGTGAGTATGGTATAGAAAAGATAATCCCATCCGTTAAACCACTATTGGTAGTGATAACAGACGTTGTTGGCATATGAATTAACATATTCTCTGCTAAGCAATAGACAATTGCTGGAAGATCTAGTGAAATGGTGCTACTTAATGGCATTAGTGTCTTTGCGATACTCATTGAAGACAAAGACTGAGAAGGAAAGTAAAGGTCCAATTCTCCACATGGTGCAGACAACTTGAATGGTGCTCTGATAGTACTCGTTGGAACATGGTACTCACAGTTTGGTATTTCCAACCTCCAAGTATTTGAAGCATATGCCAATAAGTATCTGTCTTCTGTTGAGATTATTTCGGGGGAAAGACTCGCATGGGTAGAGAGGAGCTCTGTATTCTCCGCTGTGGGGAAGTCGTCAACTATTCTGATCATCTTGGAGTCCTCTGTTTTGTTGTTCTAACATAAAGAGATAGATTCAAATACAGCTTACGTAACGACCACCATATTTGGATGAAAAATTTGGCTGAAAAAAAGCACTCGATTTTTCAATATAATAGTACTAAGAAAAGGATTGAAATCTGAATTCTTGTTTGGATTGAAAAAAGGGGTTATACACATTATGATTTGTTATACTAGGGGACGGTCACGATGTATAGGGATATTGAAGTCAACTGGTTTTGGTTTGAAGGGTTATTGTAATGGCATTAGTCATTTTAAGAGGTTTAACTCTACTCATCAATTGGATCAAAGTAAATGGATTATTTCATTACTACAACCATCACAACAAGTACAGGATGATTTAGATGGAATGCTAAATGCTGATTATTCCCCTATCTATAATAAAGTCAATGAATTTAATCAGAAACCAATCATTCCTCCATCATTATTGAAATTGGTTAATTATAAACCATATTTTCCTTCAATACCAACATTAGGAACATTAATTGAACAAGGGTATTTAAAGGACGCCATGGAATTAATATTAAAAAATTACCAAAATGGAAGCTATTTAACATTTAATGAAGTTGAAAAATTAATTATTTATGTTGCACCATATCCATGGTATGCATATGAAATAATTTGTCTTTATAGAAATAAATTTAATTGGATTGAATCAAATGAACAACTTTTACCGTTGATTTTGAAATTGGCATTCTTCAATATGGATTTTAAATTATTTAATACAATTTTTGATCATTATAGTAAAATTAGACATTTCAATATACCAACAAATTTACTCATTTTAGCTTTGCAAGTTTATTTGAGAACAGGCAATATCCAAATATCCATTCAATTATTCAATCAATATGTTATGACTCAAGATGGATTAAAAAATGATAAGGTTTTAAATGTATTTTTATCAAATTTATATAACGTGACACACAATTCATCTCTTTGCTTAACATCATATCAACTTTGGTTGTCCCATGGGAATTCAGCCACTTATAGTATTGATTCCTTTATGTATAATATAATACTAGAATTTGGTAACGAATCACAAATAAATTGGGTTGAAAATTCGTTGATTACTAGAGAAAAGTTTAATTCAGTTGCTATCAAATTTGGATCTCAAGTTTGTTTAAAATTGAGTAAGAATAAACAACTTTATTTAAAATTCATTGAAAGCGAATCATTAAGCGAATTAAAAATGCGATCATTAGACGAAGGATCACATTCGTCCTTAATACATAATTTAATTTATTTGCATCTACGACATCAAAATTATTCACATGTTTACTCAACTATAGAAGAATTCCAAAGCAGGAGTGAATTCAATATTGCAGTTTTTAGTATTATTACTCATTTAGAGAAGATTGAAAGGCCTGATTTGATATTCGAATTTTTAAAGCATATTAGATTACAATGCAAATATAAATTTGATTATAGGCATATTATTCCATATTGGCGTTGTTCAATTAATAAATATATTCATTCAGGGGATAAGATTCATGTTAAATTTAGAAGTGCATTAAAGGCAAGTCGGTATAACTCACTGAAATTTTTACTAAAGACTTGTAAAATTCGTCAAATGAATAATTCAAATACGAAAGATTGTAGATGGTACCCTAAATTTCATCCCAGTGAAGTGCAAAAGGAACCAACATCACAATCACCTAAACCATTTATAAAAAATATTCAGGAACAAATGTATAATGGAGTTTTACCTAATGCTAATTTACTTTGGAAAAGTGTTTTATTAACTAATAATGAAGAAGATTTAGAACAAATTAGTGAAATCATTAACAAAATGAATGATCATGGGATACATAGTACTAAAATAGATAGTGAATTGTTTTGGAAGGAACGTAAATCTGGTAAATGGGTTCCAGCAAATAAATTTATTGATAACCAACTTGCCAAACTAGAAATGGGAATGAAAATAAATCCAAGTGATATAAGCAATGATTTGTTTGTTTTATTTCAAATCGCAGTTAAATTTAATAGAATTGAAGAGGGTAATAACATTTTAAAATTAATTGAAAAATATCAATTTAATTTTCAATTTTATAATAATCAAACAAATATAAAATTTATTTCAATGTATATTAAGTGGTGTTTTTTAACAAGAAGGTTTACAGATTTGGTTGTAATACTAGACTGGTTAAAGACATCTGATATTGTTTTAGATGGGTATTTTGTTGATGGATTGAGAAAAATGTGCGACGTGTATATACAAAAGATGATGAAATTATTCGAAGATCAATATATTGATATTGATGATGAAATAAAGATAAATGAGTTTAATAACGAAAAGCAAAAGTTGAAAGAGATCCTACCAAAGATCTTAAATTATTATGATCAGACAACTATGGAACTACATCAAAAGGTTAGAAAAGATAGGAAAAGTGCAGTAATTGAATGTAATGAAAATTTTAAAACATTTGTCAATTGGATGGATGAAGATGTTGAAACTTTATTAACTACGGTTCAAGAATTCAAAAGAAATTGAACCACCGAACATGGTAAATGTTTAATTGATGAGTTGATTGTAATATACTTTTTGGTTGTATATGATATATTTTATAGTAATAGAAGCTGCATTATTATGAAATTAATATGTAAAATTGTAAGTAAAGATATCTAAAATGAAAGTTATTAATGTTTTCTTTTGTGTTTTGAGTTATGGTTATGCTTGTGTTTATTGTATGCTTTACTAGGAATGTCCTCATCTTCGTCATCACTTTTGTCATCAATAAAACTTCTTGGTCTCTTGTTAACAACCACAATGTCATCATCCGACTCATCAGAAATACTTTGAATTGATGGTCTTGATTTCCTCAATGCATTGATCAAGTTAGAGTCATCATCATCATCGTCATCATCATTATTATTATTATTATCATCATCATCATCATCATCAAGCGCAATTATAATATCAGATTTTCTTGTATTTGATCTAGTTTTTGAGTTTCTGAGCAAGTAATCATCAGAATCATCATCTCCAGAAGTCTCTTCATCAAGAACTCTATTAGATTCTAATAAATCTTCATCACCAGAGGCTAAATTATCACCAGATAAAAGAGTGATATCTCTATATCCATCATGATCTTCATCATCACTATCATCACTCTCCCCACTTTCTTCTTGCTCATCTTCATCATCATCAACAACAAATCCATCATCACTCTCATATTGATCCAACCAAGGTTTACTAGACAACCGTTTATCATGCTTTTCCCAATGTGATGCGTCGTTTAATCTTTGGATTCTTATTGGTGCACCAGGAACAGGTCTTTCACCATTTGAATCCAATAAAATGATATCACCATTCGAATTTCTAGATTCATAAACAGTAATTGGAGATCTTCGCATAGTTAATGTTAAATCCTCATCATCACCCCAGTCAATATTATCTTCTTCATCTTCTTCGTCTTCTTCACCTTCTTCCTCATCCTCTTCTGCTTCAAGATCATGAAGTCTATTTGTTCTAGAATTCGAAAATCCATTATCGTAATCCAAATCCTCTTCATCTGAAAGGTATTGAGAATCTAACCTACGATTGTTAGAATTAACCCTTTCGTTTTCCCAACCATCATCTTCATCTTCACTGTTTAAATTATCACCATCAGTTCTATCTTCCCAACCAACCATTGTACGACCACAATTTTCACATTGACCATCAACCAATTCCCAATGACAAGCAGAGCATCTTGGGACACCATCGTCATTATCGACTACAGCTCTACCAAACTTAGCTTCTAGTTTCTTCAACCAAGTAAACCCATTACTTTCATCTTTTTGGTAATCTTTTTGTCTTTCCTGTATTGAAGCTTCACCATTTGATGATAATTTAACGATACTTTGAACGATTTTCTTTAAAGAATGGTTAATAACAGGTGTCATTGAAGAGAGTCCCTGCCTGCAAAGAGGACAAGAAGGGTTACATTGACACCAAGATTTAATACAGGTGTAGCAGAATGAATGTCCACAGATGGGTAATATGTAAGGATTCCATGCCAATTCCTGACACACAGGACACATAGCAGCCTGAACAATCGAACTGCAACCGTTAAACCACTGTGACTCGTTGAATGCTAAGTCCATTGACGTTGTTGAGCTCATCCCTGTTTCGTTGTTTCGAATACAGAGTAAAGTTTTAATATTTGCCTAAAATGCGACACGTCGTTTGTTGTTGTTATGACGTTGATTTTTTTCTTTTTTTTCACCAAATTTTTTTGTTTTGTTTTCCGTTTTAAGCGATTGGAATAAGGTCCACTAAAGGAAAATGACAAGATAGTTAGGGTATAGAGAGGCCAATAGTGCGGCGATTGAATAATTAGAAGCGGGTTGATCATGTGGTTAAAATGACACTACTTTCGTGTTTGTGGCTATATGGGAATATACTTCAGTGTGTTGGTTTATCTTCCGTGCACGTAATCCGGGGTGGCAGTTTACTCGCGATTGTAAATGGTAGAATTTGGAAATCGTTTAAAAGCGAGAAAATATCCACTCGAATTCGGTTGCTATTTTGGTATTTGAGTGTTTAGAGCCTTAACTCTTTTCATTTAAACCACTAATGTCTGAACCAGTGGCTGAAAAGGCTCATCAAGTGCCAGACAAGGCTCTCTCCTTGGCTGAAGACGATGACGATGAAGAAGACATTGACCAATTGGTGATGGAATTACAATCCCACCATGGTGTTGGTGAAGATGATGAAGATGAAGATGAAGAACATGAAGCTGGTGAATTCAGAGAAGTTCCAGAAGAATATCTTAAGACCGATCCTTACACCGGTTTGACTTCTGCTGATGTTGCCAAGAGATTAAAGAAGTTTGGTCACAATCAAATGGCTGAAGAAAAGGAAAACTTACTTCTTAAGTTTTGTATGTTCTTTATTGGTCCAATTCAATTCGTTATGGAAGCCGCTGCTCTTTTGGCGCTTGGTTTAGAAGATTGGGTTGATTTTGGTGTTATCTGTGCCTTACTTATGCTTAATGCTGCCGTTGGTTTCATTCAAGAATATCAAGCTGGTTCCATTGTTGATGAATTAAAGAAAACTCTTGCTAATGTTGCCGTTGTTGTTAGAGATGGTCAAAAGGTGGAAGTTGCTGCTTCTGATGTCGTTCCTGGTGATATTCTTCACATTGAAGATGGTACTGTTATTCCAGCTGATGGTAAGTTGGTCTCCGAAGAATGTTTCGTTC